>VXBI01001397.1:0-157389 GCA_013397375.1 Toxostoma redivivum
AACGGGCGAGCGCTGCGACCCGCGGGGCTGCGCGCCCAGTGGCGCACAAACGGGCTCGTTCAGCGCGCCGGTCCCCCGACACAGCGGGCATCCAGGCTGATGCCAGGCAGGGGTTCAGGCCGCCTGGGTTCCGCCACCCCAGGATCCCGGCAGTGCTGCCTGTCAGGTCCGGAGGGGAGAGCTGCTCAGTTTCAGATGCTGGACCCAAATTCTGCCAGGCAGAAGAGTGGGAAGCGCCAAGGCCAGGGGAGCAGCCATCCGGCTGCTTTGTGTGCGTTCCTCGGGATGCTCAGTGAGATTTGGCCCTTCTGGAGCTGGATCCAGGTGTCACACCTGGATTTGCTGACCGATTGTCGACCTGTTCGCTCGGCACTCGGGAGCCATCCCAGCCCTCCCAACTCCCATGCTGATTCTAAGTGGGAATAAGAGATTAATGTTGTGCTTGGAATTGGCCAAACCGTCTCCCAAGCCAGCAATAGCTAGGTAGAGTCAGCTTTTAGTTTTCCTTATTTCCCTTTTTCGGATGTGGTTCCTGCCAAAACAGGTGCCGTATATAAATATATATGTATAAAAAAATCTGTTGCCTTTGAGAGAACCGTATGGAAGCTGTACTTACAACATCAACTTGTGTCAGGAGCTTACAATATGCAGATCTGGGAAGCGGAAACCCTACACATGAGTCAACTGGCAGGCGGATGGGATTTTCTTACACTTTCTGATTGGAGATGTGCTCCAAAAAGTAATAATAAATGGCATTACAAACAGTCGTGCAGTTGTGGGGAGGCTGCGTGCTGGTGCGGGAGGTGCAGCCTCACCAGGCAGGACTGCGGGACACGGACTGACCAAGGGCCAGAAAGAATTGCTGAAACCTCCCCAGAACCAGCAGGATTGGTGCTGGGCAGCCCGCGCTGGGGGACAGCATCCCTAATCCTGATTGCAGGCGTTTCAGCTTGCAGGGCTGAGAGGGCGCAGCAGAATGTGATTTTTTTTGGTAATGAACTGCCCAAGTGGCAGGTAGCGGAAGTCGCACGGGGCTGCACATCACCCGCAGTGACGGCAGCCTGCCTGGATTTAACCCCTTTTCCCAAGCTACAAATCATCACTCCTTAATATCGTGCACAGTCAGTAGCCCTCACTCACATATAAAGAGGTAAATTTCATCAAAATGCTAAACTCAACAAACTCCCCAATCTTTTGCAGTGTTTTTCTACACCAGATGCTGTCTGTGTCTGTTCCAGCCCAGGGATTGCAATGTTGCGCTTGTAGTTGGGGAGCTGGAAGCAAAACTGCCTGGAAACTGGTAACAAACCAATGCGAGACTTCCTCCTGCTGTCATTGTTCTCAGGGAGAGAAGGGAGGAACAAACAGGATGAGAGGATGCTGGCTTGCTCTAATGTGCTTTCCATCCAAGAACACACAGGATTATTTGTGAATAACATAAGGATTAATATATGCATATATATATATATGTATGTCTAATCCTGCAAATAGACAGATTGTCCTGATCTTCAGCACAAGTGCCAAGTCCCAAGCTAAGCTGTGATTTAATTATGATCTATCCACTGCCTATAGAGATGGGAAAAATGTAGAGGACCCTCCTGTTACCACTGAAATAAGAAATGCATAAAGTGATAGAGGGAAATCCCAGAGAGGGCTGCTGTTTCCAGGCTACTGAGAGCAAAATTGGAGCCTTGGAGGGGAGATGTGCACCCAGTGACCTCCAGAGATGCCAGGGCTGCTACGTGAGCTGTACTGGTGCCCAACCAGGCTGCAGGAAAAGCTTAAACTGAACAGTCATTTTTTTAGGAAGCTTTTTCCATTAAAAAAATCAAGTTTCCAATATGTTACTCTTTTAGTTATGTATTTACCAATCTATCTGTGTCTCTCTGAACACTGTTTTTTTTCTGCCAGAAGCATCTAAACAAACCTTGCAGTTACAGTCACCGTGACTCAAAACAAAGCACTCAGTTGAACCAGCTCAAAATATTTTGCCATGAGTCATTTCAGCACAAAATTGAGTTTCAACCTGGCAGGTCCCCCCTGGGCATGGCAGCTGGACCCTGCTGTGTCACACCAGCTCCAGCCAGCACTGACACAGCTATGGGTGAGATGCAGCATGGCAGGGCACCACAAAGCCAAATAAAGGAATTGAGTTACCACATCCCAACCTTCATTAAGCAATAACCATGGGAGAAGCACACAGCCCTCCCAGCTCAGTCCCCACATCCCTCAACAGCTCCATTTCCATGTCTGCTACAGACACTGGGATCACTCTGTGGCAGGTCATTGTTTTCCTACTTCATTTCCACTTAAAAAGCAAGGAAATGGGGAAATGCCATATTTCCTACAGGCCTTGGTGAGCAATGAGCACCTTAATGACCCAAAGCTCTGCTGTCAGCAGTGGGGGACCCAGAGATCACTATTTTTGATTTACTCATTGAAGGGCATCAGCCCCCATATAAACTATCCAGGTCACTTGACCTCTGCCTAAAACTAAATTTAATTATCTAACAGTGCCATCACTGTTAATTACATTGTGAGGGGGCGTATGTGGAAAGGGTAAATCGAAGTGAACACATAAGCCCTTGCCCAATTAGCAACAGCTTCAGGTGCTTTGGGCTTTGGATCATTCTTGAAAAGATGATCAAGAAGAGGAATGAAGCAAACAAGGAAGCACATTTGGGCCCCAACATATGATTTATTCCATAATAATTCTGTGAACACGTGACCCTAATTTTTCTTGTGTCCTAAGTCCAGGCTGGTTTACCCTTCTGTTAGCCCACCTACGACAGTACTTAAAGGACTCTGCCTGAACTGAACAGGGAATGTTAAAAAATTTATACCCTGTAAAATGCATGATAATTGAGGTTTAGGCTAACATGCAGCTGTGTTAAAACAGACTCAGAAATGACTGGCTACATGTGTCCTAACCTACATCTATTGATCTCAAATGCACTTTAACTGATTCATTATCACTTACTGATTGCTCGTCCTCCTGCTGATGTGGGTTCCTCTCCGGGGAGAGAAGTGTTTTTCCATTTCATCCTTGGGGCAGAGCAGGACTACGTGAATGAACCCCGCTGCCAGGATTTTTCCTACAGCTGTATACAAAAGAAAAATCCCCTGTAAATAGTTCATCACTCCATTACTTAAGCATTGTGTAAGTAAAAACCCCTGTTCAAATCACTGCAATGGGAGAGTAAGTGGAAAATCAGCAAGGGCTCTTTGGAAAACTCTTCCTCTACAGATTCATACCAAGGAACAAACAGAGTGGTGCACTCAAACAGCAAATTCTTGGGATACCACGGGGAAAGAGACAGGGGATAGTTCACTTCCAGGAGGTTAGCTCACCCCCAGCACCTCTCCAAGCTGCTGTCCTTCCCCAAGGTATGCGACACTGAGGACCAGCACAGGGTTTTCTTTATGCCCCTTTTGTTGCCATTGCATTTGTCTTCTCTTGAGGGCTGCCACTGTGGGCCAAAGCCACCAAGGACACACCAACCTAGAAGCCACCCCCAGCATGGTGCTAAAAACAGCAGGAGTGCTTGCTGTGCCTTTGCCTGGTTTATGTAGCTCAGACTCACTCTGTGCCTGGCCTGAGCTAAAGGAGGCTTCTCCAGGGTGGCAAGCACACACACCCTTTGAAAAACCTCTGTATTATTTACCAGAATGCTAAAATTTAAATGTAAAATTTCAGGTTTTAGATAAAGCAGAGCTGTATGTAATAATGTGTGTGCCTCCCCGGCAGATGTAGCAGGCACTGATGTCTCTCCCCTCAGCCTGGCTGTAGCTTCAGGGGTCTAACATCCTTCTGGCAATATGTTTTTACATTGGTATTTGGGAACACTCCACACTAGTGATGCAGGACTTAGTTTTGTCAATTAACCTCTTTCCTTTGTGCCTTCTCTACAAAGAAAAAAGAACATTAAAGGGCAACCCTGCTCTTCATGAGGGTGTCAGGTCCTTTATAGTCATTTAAAATGTGCCAATTGTGACTGGTTAGAAACCAATCAAAATCTCATTTTTGCACTGCTTGCAGAAAACCGAATGTGGCCTTGCCCCCAGCAAACCACGTCCCCACAGTCCCTCTGAGGAATACTAATCTCTCCTTTCTTTGCCGAGGTCTCAGGGATGATATTAGTATGTGTAAGATCCAGAATGCATGAGCTGCCAGAATAGGGACATTCCCCCGAACCCACCTGCCACAGCAGGGAAGTCCTTTGGGAGCCCCTGCCCATAAATACTGGATTTACAGCCCCATCCACGGGGTGGAACAGCTGCTCCATTTGTCAAGTGCCTTTTATCAAAATTATTTATCATCCCAATACGTTTCTTATGCGGATCAGTCTGGAGCTGAGCTACCCTAAGCCAACCAGTATTTATTTTCTCTCTTTCTCTTTTCTCTCCTGGGTTGCCTTGCATCCTAAAGACAGCCCTAGGTCTGGGAAACACCTGACCTGAAGCCACCCCCATCTGGCATGAAGCGCAGATCAGTAGAACAAGAGAAACTGGCTTCTATCTTTTGTCAAATGCAAATTGCTAAGAGTTAATTAAGACACATTTCAGGAAGAGTGAGGTTTTTTGGTTTTCTTTAAATTATAATCTATCCTGAGGTGTGGGTAGGGTTTGACATCTCTCCTCGGGAAAGGGGTTACAAAACTGGAACTACAGTTGGCAGAGGTGCTGATAACAAAGGTCTCACAGGGCTTTGGTGGCATCCAAGCATACAAGGTTCTCCAAGACCTGTGAGACTGGAGGCAATACAGGTCCAAAACCTCCTTGGCATATTTATTTTTCCAGATTTCTCTTTTTTTTTTTAATGATCGGTGTCTTCACCATGGCTTTGTTCTACAAAGATAGGGCCACAAACACATGATGATTATGCCTTGTTGGGAGTATGTTGAATACTTGCCATTTTCCCCTGCAAAAGGCATAAGTCTTTTATATGCATACACACAGGAAAGAAAGAGAAAAGAAAAGAAAAGAAAAGAAAAGAAAAGAAAAGAAAAGAAAAGAAAGAAAGAAAGAAAGAAAGAAAGAAAGAAAGAAAGAAAGAAAGAAAGAAAGAAAGAAAGAAAGAAAGAAAGAAAGAAAGAAAGAAAGAAAGAAAGAAAGAAAGAAAGAAAGAAAGAAAGAAAGAAAGAAAGAAAGAAAGTAGAAAGGCTAAACTACAGAACAGAACAGACTTTGCAAGTGTTTTCAGGCTTCCCACTCATCATCAATGCCCAAAGCAGAAGCGAGTCAGAAAACAACTGGAGGTACTTAAAGCAACTCAAAGAAATCGTCTGAGTAGTGCTTAAAGTGTGAGTGTTTGAGTAGGAAGATGGGGTTTGAGCCAACTGCTGTTGCCTTTCTGGGGAGGCTTCGCTCAGAGGTGTTTACTTCCTCATGCCTTCATGGAGATGTGGCAGTCTATGAAAGCACTCCTCCTGGAATTAGATGAAAATGGTTTTAAAAAAAAAAAAAAAGAAGAAGAAGAAGGGGGATATTCTAGGTCCTGTCATAACAAGGAAAAGCTTAAAAAAGCTCACAAAAATATTCACCAAAGGTAAGACATGCAGTACACTTAGGAAGCTGATGGAGAATATCAAGGCATTGGCTTTCTGACTTGCTGAAAGAGAAAATCATTACCAGAGCACCCAAAAATATCACTTCACCATCTCAGAGAGGAGGCACTTGAGTCTGGATTTATATATGGAAGGCCTTCTGCTGCAGGGATGTGGATGGAGGCTGGCTTTGGGCCCAGGAGGTCCTGTAGAGTTTATATATACTGATTTATACATATTTACCCATGAGAGGCAAACCCAGGAAGAAGGGACAAGGGTCCTTCTAGCTGTGCAACACCCCATTGGTCAGTAGAAACCTGGGAATGAAGGAGCATCCAAGATGGGAAAAGCACAGTCACACTTGGTTCAGCACAGGATATATAGATCAAAATAAAACGGGTACATTTAAACAAGCTGATGACTTTAGTGTTAACATGTGATTTCTGAACAACTACCAAAACACCAGGCAGGAAATTGTGTGGTTTTGAAAATATCTGTTGAAGGCGTTCTGCATGTTCAGTGGAGTGACTCCATCTTCAGTTAAGAAAGCAGAAAAGAGTGGGCTGATCCTTGGAGCAGGGGGAACCCTGCCTACATCTGAGCCCGCAGTCTGGGCTCTCGTGAGTAGGTTACTATTCACCATCAGCTGGGAATAGACAGGACACTCAGGAGAACCTTGATAAGAAAATCACATCAACCCCAAACAACAAAGAACGACTGAGACCTGGTTCCTCTGTGCACCAGTTCCGAGTGGGAGGGATAAGCCGGAAAATTTCCTTTGAAAT
This sequence comes from Toxostoma redivivum, assembly GCA_013397375.1. Taxonomy (NCBI): domain Eukaryota; kingdom Metazoa; phylum Chordata; class Aves; order Passeriformes; family Mimidae; genus Toxostoma; species Toxostoma redivivum. The sequence goes on from VXBI01001397.1 coordinate 6,332, forward strand.
TCTGTCCCCTACAGGCTCAAAGCAGCCAGAGTATTAGAGAGACTTTAAAAGGTGTCATTATATATTTACTTAAATCAGAAAGTTGTGTTTCTCAGTTTGTGGCTCCTAGCGCATGCAGTACTGCAGTCTGCACAGAGGTTGCCAAGACTGTTGCCACTCCCAAGAGTTACAAGACTCTTAAAAGCACACGGAGGTGACTGGGAAGAGACACATTGAAGATGACAGCAATTGAAGACTGACTTCTTTGTCCATCACTGCTGTCCGAGGCTGTCAGAGAGGTGCTCCAGCCATGTCCAGTGCAGGGCTCTGGAAAGCTGAGACATCTACAAATACCAAGCACATTGTTTGTACACACACTGCTCTGTTACTGGTGCTTTGTTACTGGTGTTTTTCTAACCCAGCCTTTGCCCAGGAGTCAGCTGAAAGGCTTAGGGCAGTGGCAAAGGCAGGAAGTGTTTTTGTGCCTTTTGGTACTGGTAGAGCTCCAACCTGTCCTGACAGTAGGAATCCTCCTCCCTGGTGCCTGTCAAGGGGGATGTAAAAATGAGACAGTGGTTCAGCCCACTTTCAAGTCCTACTTGACCAAAGCTGATTGTGGCGAGTCGTGTCCTGTTGGTCCCTTTCCACCACATGATTGGACAGAGGGGATAAAGCCATTCTGTGCTACATCATCTCACCAAAATGCACAGAGGGGGGATGCTGACAGCCCCACAGGGATCCTCTCTGCAAAGTTTCTCTGAATTATTTAGTTGCTATAGAAGGTTTCAGTGCTTTACACAACATCTTAAGAAGCAAGTTAGCCATATCCTGACAGAAAATCCAACATCCTCCACACAGGCAGGTGGTGGGTTTAGCCCTTTGTGAGCTCTCAGAAGCACCAGATGACATGCACAGCAAAGTCTGAGTTTTGCATTTGCTGTAGCTGACACATGCTGTTCGCTAAAAGAGAATTAGCCTTTTCCTCTGCAAAACTGAGCATTAAGAGCTAGTCCAGCTGCTAGTAAATGGCAATTAGGCTGCTAAAAGCCCAGGTTGCTTGTGAAAAATAGGACTTGAGCTCCTGAAACACACAGGCCCTCTTTCAGCCTGGTTTTTCATTACTTTTCAGTCTCTAACTTGATCTACTGTTAGAGCTGAGATGCAGCTGGCCTGGGATTACCCATTAAAATAATGAAAAACCTGTAAGACAACTATAAGACAACAATTTCTTCCAGGCATGCAAAACAGTTGTGTTTGCCCTTATAGAATTGCCTGTGTTTTGTTTCAGGTCCTGGCTTTGTAGATAAAAGGATGTGAGAACATAACGAGCACGTCAGCCTTCTACCGAGTTCAGATTAAGCATAGCAAAACCACCAGCACAGCAGTTTAGTCAGAAAGAAAGAAACATATGGGGTCAAAGTGACATTATCTCACATGGCACTGAAGGGAAATGTCCCTTCAGATTATCACAAGATGCTGGGCCCTTGCTAAACACACCCTGGTGGGTGGATGTGCCACATCGGAAAAACTAGAAAAAATTCTGTGTGCCAGTAAATCCTCTGCTAAATTCTCTTTGCAGAGGTTGATATAAACAAAAGTTATGATGAACAAAAGGGGAGTACACAAGCCTGCTTGGCAAGGGTGGGTCTTCCAAATGGCATGTCTGAAGTGTTACTCTGGAGACATTTTGCTTGATTTTTCTCCCAGCTCTCACAACACTCAGCACTTTTGTAGGTCATGGAACCACGTGTCCATATATGACTTTCAGCTCCTATTTTAAAATAAACAACTGGAAGTTGTAGCCTTAGGAAAGCAATAGAGTATGATCCCTGAGAGGGTTAAAGAAACTGAAGTTAAGTTCAGGTGACCTGAGGGTGGAGGTGATGAAATTAGTGAGGTCCCAGGTCAAAGAGACCATCCATCCAGCATGAGGAGGGCTCTCCAACCCCCCCAGTTCCACTCCAGCTTTGCTGTAGCCTTGCCAGAAATAAAAGATTGGAAATGTGGGTGACAGCTTAGATTACACATTGCTAGAAAGAGCCAGGATAATCTGCCTCCAGCACCCTAAAAGGAAATCTTTAGCTAACAAACATGCTTCAGCCTTTTGAGCTGGCAGATAACAATGGAACAGTGGATAAAACATAGCTGGATACCAGGGAAATGGTGCTGTGCAGGGAGGTGTTTCACCAGGCCAGAGGAAGCAGGGCAGGAGAGCTGCTCCTGCAGCAGCCTGGCCAGGAAGAGAATGAGGAAAGTGCAGGGTCAGGTTTTTGGGTGTGGCACTGTGCCACACTGCAGCCCTGGCACTGTGGCTGTGCCAGTGCCCTGCTCTCAAGAACAGCCAGCACAGCTTCATGGGCTTTGTGCTCCTCATCAGGGGCTTCATCATGGCCATCTGTCATCTCCATGTCCCTCCTGTGACACTACAGCACATGGCTCTGCTGGACAGATCCAACAGTGGGTCAAAGAAAAGCATCAGCTTCCTTGTTTATAGAAAAACTCTGCATGAGACATCCCGGCCCTTCTCGAGGGCAAACAGCATCTCCATGATTTCCAGGCACTCTGTCCCATTTAAGGCTGTGAGATTTCCAAAATGAAATGCTGAGGTTTTAGATCCCTTGGCATCCCAGGATCCTGGGAAGGTGCCCCATGATGCTGCTGCTGCTGCCATCACCACCAGTACCACAGGACAAAAAATACTGTGTCTCTTCTGAGGGTAGGAACCTTGTGGACATGGATTTTGCTCCTGCTGAGAAAGTCTCTGTTTGGAACAGCATGTCTCAGTTCATGGAGACTTCTCATGCTGAGACATTTAGAATAAATTCTGCACAAACCTTTCTGGTATGGTAAAAATAATAATAATGAAGTGGCAAGCCCCAGAAAGTGTACACACAGTGGAAACCAAATTTGGAATTATTTTGGTGATTCAGGCTTTTTTGGGGGCAGTAAGCAGCTAGTGCAGTTCACCACATGCTCACAGAACCCAAGAGCTCGAAGTCAGCTTGAATGAATGATTCATTATTCCGTACACGCTCCAGCTCCTCCACCACTCCAGCCTGTACCCAGCTGGATCTCAGGAGAAATTCCTAGAGTGTGTAATTGTGTATAATGTGATCATCCTGCAGCAGGAAATAGGTTTGTAAGCATTCTTAGCCAGTACAATCGATGTCGTACAGATATGGTCTGCAAGGAAACAAAGTGGAGGTACATATTGCAGCGAGTCACTGGAGAGCCAACGCAGCCTTCTGGGAAGGACATGTTAGGCAGGGAATGTATTTATTCCCAAACAGTCACGGCACACGTAGTACTTCATTTAAAAATGTCTCAGCGTGACCGTGCTCGGAGGAGGGGGGAGATGCTGACCTGCGAGCCCCCAGCAGCAAGGCCAGATGTGGGGGACATCCTTGGAGAGAGACAGGACCAGGCTGGAGGAGGGAGCCCGGCGGGGTTTTGTGCTTTAGCTGCATCCTCGTCCCGCAGCTCGGCTGTGGCTGTGGGGACCGGCAAGGACCGGCACAGCGGGATGGGGGCTGCCAGGAAAGGGCACCCCCTCCCCGGACACCGGCACAGCGGGGTGGGGGCTCCCAGAAAAGGGGCACCCCCTCCCCGGGGAGCGCTGACTGAGCCCGCAGCACCCTCTAGAGGAACGCGGCCACCCAGCCCTCGGCTTCAGGGAGGGTTTGGATCCTCTGGAAAGCATCTCTCCAGCAAGGCTTTTTTCTTTAGGTGGGTTTAATCCATCGCTGTGCACCCGCGCACTGCTGAGCCCGAGCAGCGCCAGGCTTCCAGGCGGTCCTGCCTGGTGCTGGAGGGGATGGAGATGCTGCAGGAGAGGGTGAGATGGACCAGAGGCTCCCCACAAACCGGGAAGCAGCACCATGGGGAAATCCTCCAAGGTCACACCTTGCAGGGCTCCAGGCGTGTCCCCAGATGCAGTCGGCATTGTCTTGGTTTTGGCAGGTTTAACCCAAACTGGAAGTGCAGGTATAGAGATGAACATGTCACTCACAGCATGTGGTCCCTGTAAGATGCAGCTCAGTTTAGCCCAGGACTCTGAGCTGTAGGCACAGCCTCCCTCAGTCATGGGCTCTGCATCCCCACACACACCTGGACAGAACAGCTGTCAGGACAAGAAGAGTCAGGTGGATTGTACCTAAAAGTGACCTATCCGTGAAAATTGTGGATTAGGTTGATTGTTACTTTAAAGTGACCTTGAGGCTGCTGTAATGTCGCCCCAACACAGCCTAAATTCCTACATGTGATTAAATGCCCATGTTACATCTGCATTACTCTTTCCAGCCAGGATGTGCTGGCTAACACACAGTCCTAAAAGATATGTGGGGATTATCCGGGTTTCACTGTGCACGAGGCAAGAGACACCCATGGAAAAACATCTTGTAAGTCTGTGGCTACAGTTGTGGCTTGTGGCTAGAGCTGTCTTTGTTTCTGGAGTTTCCCTGTTCCATATCTCATACTGGTCAAAATGGAGCTTTTCTGTATAGAGAAAAACATTAACTATATTTTAAATTACTTCCATATACAATACCTACTTCATATTTCTGCAGTTACAGTGCTTTTATATTTTATTTCATAAACCATGTACCAATTTCAAGAGGAAGCATGTCTGAAATGCGAAAATCTAAAATGTAAAAAAAAAAAATAAAAAGACCCAAAAACACAACCCAAAGTCTCAAACCTGTTTTTCAAGCTGAAATTAAAAAATGCTGGGCAAGCAGCCTGAGTCCTCTCCTGAAGGACACATTTTCTGTTTCTGTCTTGGATGTACAATGTGCAGGTTCCAGCCTGTGAGTCTGCTGGGCTTGACCAGGCCCTTTAATGTGCATTTGTCTCATAAAGAATGGAATAAGGAAGATAACCCAGTGAAGAGAGTAGAAACATTTTTCTGCCTGTTTAGTGAAAGGAACAAGGATGAATCAGATAAATTCCAAAGGCAGAACACCAGCAGCAGGACAGACCCACAAGATGGGATAGAGGCATGGAGTATGGAGCACAGGATGGGATAGAGGCATTCTCTGCTATAGGGCTGAGAGAATTGGAGAGGAGAGGGCTTCAGAGTCACCTAATTATGGCCTTGCAGTACCTGAAGGGAGACTGCAAGAGAGATGGAGAGAGACTTTTAAAAAGAGCCTGGAGTGACAGGACAAGGGGAAATCACTTCTAACTGAAAGAGAGTAGGTTTATATTGGATATTAGTGAAAAATTCTTCCCTCTGAGGGTAGCGAGGCCCAGGCACAGGGTGTCCAGAGCAGCTGTGGCTGCCCCATCCCTGGAAGTGCCCGAGGCCATGCTGGATGGGCTTGGAGCAACCTGGGATAGTGGAAGGTGTCCCTGCCTAGGGTGGAGGGTGCAACAAAATGAGCTTTAAGGTCTGTTCCAACCAGAACTATTCTGTGATTCTACTACTGGTATCTCTCTGGGGGAGAGCCCAGCCTGCCTGTCCCCTCTCTGCCAGGTGGCCTCAGCTCTCCCATTCCAGGATGGATCCTGGAGAGCAGAGTCTGTCTGGAGATGCTGGAGCATCCTTGCGATGTGTCTGCTTTAAGCTGTGCTTGGCCCTGGATTCTCCAGCTGGAGAGGTGGGTCCAGCTCTTACCAGAACTTCCCTTGTGCCCACACCACCTTCAGTGGCCCTCAGCTTCCCAATGAGTGACCTCCAGCTCACCTGCCCCAGCAGGGCTCCAATTGAACACCCAACCCTTGGCTCAGGGCAGGTTTCCCAGTCAGGATATTCCATACAGACAGGCCACCTGCTGGGCACTGAGCAGCTGCCACTGGGCATCAGAATCTCCAGGGGATAGACACCTGTGAAGCCTCATTAACACTGTCTCCCTATGCCCCTTTCCTTTGTCCTCAAATGGGAACTCAAATAATATTTAATTATTGAGATCAGGCTGAATATGGAGAGATTACTCATCACAGATTCTGGGGATAAACAGTTTCCTTTGCAGAATAATTTCTTTTTTAACAACTCCCCCTCCCCTTTTCTCCAAATTAATTTCCATCCCAGCCATGAGCCTCTGTAGAAAATCTTGCCATAATCATTTTGAGCTAAATATTCTGTCTAATCAATCAAAGCAGTGGAACCAATTTTGAAGCTGTCACTTTTAATTTTTCCAATAAGAAAAAAATCGAGCATTTCACTCACAGTGCTGTTGTGATTCAAGCTCCTCAAACCTTCGCTCCACTGCATCAGCGCTTCAGAGCTGTACTTTAAAATGTGAAGAGCTGACACAATTGCAGAGAAACTAAAATAAATTGATTTTTAGCAGTGAGAAGAAACCTGTTTCTTCATGTACCCTAGACCTGGCTCACAAACCTTTTCTTTTTTTCTTTCTTCCCTGCTTTCCTCCTCAGAACAAAAATAACTACAGCATATTAGTGATTTCATGCATGCAAAGGGCTGGCACTCATTAAAGTTGATGTGTTATTGAGAGCTTAGTGCATAAATGCCAACGAAGGGCCAGAGAGCAGATGTGCTGGGTGCTGGAATGGATGAGAGGATTCCTCCTGCCCCTGGCATAGGATTCCTGTGGACACATCCACGATGGAGGAGCTGACCTGTGGGAGGAAAAATGGCTGGAGAAATCCATCCTGGGAAGAACAGGTTGTTAAACACTCTGGCAAGGGCACTTTGTGTTCAGGGTAGGCGTGGGCTGCATTCCTGCTCGGTGAGGAGCCATTAAATTGAGGCTTTGCAAGTCCTCCAGCGAGCAAACAGGAACATTCTGGTCGGGGGGAATGTCCGGGGGAGTTTTGCCATCGTGTTCCTGCTCCCCACACAGTCAGTGCCAGCCATAGCCATAAGCTGGAATTCACTTCTGCTTTTAGGGATGGATGTGAATGAAGTCAGGCCCTGTAGGAACACTGCAGGAGAGGGAAAACAGCAAAAGTGCCCTTGAGTTGGGCCCCTACTTGAATCCAAAACAGAACCTGCTGGCTACTAAGGAAAAATGAACTCTATCCCCCCCAAAACCAGGACAACCATGTAAAAAAGAGAAAGGATCCTTCCTACAAATCCATACCTGAACTCCCTAGGTTCAGGACCCCTTTTAGTTTCACACTGATTTCACACCAAGATCATCTCAACTGTGATCTCACAGCTCTCCTGCTGCTCACAGGGAAACCAAGCAATGCTGGCAGGACACAGCTGCCCTGTGTGACCCCACAGCCATCCTGCTGCCATCCAGCACCCCTGGGCTCAGCACCATGCACCCAGCAGTGACTGTCAGGTCCCACATCACTCCTGCTTGCTGCTATCTCCTCTTCAGGAGCCTCTAAGTGGGATTCAGGAGGCACAAAATCAGCAGAGGGATGCTGGAGTGGCAGCAGAAGCCAACAGTGTCACTCAGCAGCTGCCTGATGTCTCTTACCACCCCCCTGCCTCACCCTCTGGCTCTGTTGTCTTGGTTTATTGTGTCTGTCGAGGACACAGATTGGGTTTGGAAGTTCTGAAGATACGGAGAGCCCTCTGGCATCTGAGGAAGGAGATGAAACCTAAGAAATGGAGAAGTTAATATGTTTTCAGTTTGCAAGAGAGCTTGGAAATGCCACTGATGCTTTATTAATCTCTTCTGCCCCTGGAGGACAACAGGCAGCTGCTTCTTCCTCTCTGCTGAATTTCCTTTACTGGAAGTTAAAAGAGACAGGGGCAAGTTAATTCTATTTTGGAGACAGAGTGTTTTTGTCTATGCCTTTCATAATGCTTTTGGATTACTAAAACTCCTTTAAACACGACTTTTTAATCTATTTAAGAAGGCCAATTTTCTTTCTATGCTGTTTCACCCCAGCAATTTCTCTCTCCCAGGGAAACCCAAATGACTCAAGTCTAGCCATTTTTATTGCTATTCTGGGCCTTTCCCCATCACGTCTTGGCTGCTGATACAGAGCAAGGACAGAACTCATCCTAAGGCAGGATGAAGCCCGCAAAACAAGGAGAAATTACACCGAGGCCAGACGTTCTGACATGATGATAGGTTGTATTTTCAGTCCATTAATACACATTCATTTATCAGATACAAACAGAGTGGAAAGGAAAGCGATCGTTAGCAGGAACAAGGATACAAAACTCAATTCCAGCAGCCTTCACAGAAGGGATATTCAGTGTCACAGCAGCACTGTCGGAAGGGAGGGATGCACAGAGACCTGTGCTCACACCCCAAGTGGAAGCTCTCCTTTTGTGGATTAGTTTAGCTAGAGACATCATTTTCTAACAAAAAAATAACATTCTCCAAACTGTGACTTTTTGACACTTTTTCTCCTTTCCCTAGCGTCAGAACTAGGGAAAGTTGGAATTATTTACTTAGAGGAGATTTTATGAAAGGACATTGGAAGGTTAAAAATAGAATAATCACAAATACTGGAAAATACAACAAGAAAGCAGGCAGGGAAAGGAAAATATGAAAAAAACAGTGACACCCCAAGCTGATCATTGCATTCAGTGGTCGATGTATGGTTAGTAGGGTGGCTCCACTTTGATACACAGATTCACATGCTGGCCTTGACTCACTGCCATGAAGTTACGCTCATGTTTAAAAAGTTTAAAGTAGGATTCTGCAGAGCTCCTGGTTTCAGCAGGATCTCAGCAGTGCAGCAGCGATTGCTTGTTTGAAACCATTTGCAGAACGAGTGCCACGAGCTGTGACAGTGTGTTCACATCTCGTGGGGTGCCACAACCTCTGCTCATATCCTGGTCTGGAGCCCGTTGTTTTCTTCCCCTTGGCCACCACAGCACTGCAGCATGAAAGGCTGTGCTGCTGCTGCTGAGAAGGGTCAGCTTAGCCCAGCATGGCTCTGGGGCTCCACATGCAGCAGGAGAGGGAAATGGCATTATCCTACAGTACTCTCATACTTGTATGGGAGTGTCCCCACAGCTCTGTGCACAGATACAAACCTCTGACTGTCCTTGCTACAAGTATTCAAGGCTCTTACACTGAAATAACAACAGCAAAGCACATCTGCGCTTGATTGTACAGGGATGCTCCTTTGGAAGGAATAAAGATATTGGACATTATTAATGGAAGAGTCCCAGCTAGGCAACACCTGCACTGAGGTTCTCCCAGGGACAGCACCAGGATTGCAAAATCATGTGAAACTTGATCACAAGAAAGGAAAACAGAACATTTAGGGTTTAATGTGGCAAAGCTCATACCAAGTCAGGGGACAAACTGAGACCAAAAATCCAGAAACTAAGCTGAGCACTTTGCCTCTTCCATGGAGCACTGGAGTGGCTCTCCTATAAATAGTTTTTCAGTACAGTTCTTGCAGATGATGCCATTTTATCCCTCATTTTTAAAATCATGCATTGACTTTACAGTGAAACATTTATTCAGTCCAACATCGATATAACAAAACATATTTTAAAATATCAGACTATTAAAATTTAAGGAAAGGAGTGTGACTTCTCACGGTGAAACCTGTTAAGGAACAATTTAAAGGGAAAAGAAGCGTTCTACTGAGATTGAATTACAAAATAAAGTCTGAGCCTGGGAGAAGTTCTAATTTGCTATAGTTCTAAAAAACAAATGCCACAAGAAACAGTTGATGTTTCTGGGGTTGCTAGTGCTTGAATCCACATCATCTGCTCCAGCTCGGGTATCACGGGTGACCCTCTCCAGTCTGAAGCCCACACCGGTATGACAGAGTAGGAAGTAGTGATTGTTCAGGTGCAGAAATCAACTCTCAAGGTGTTCAACTTCACAGGCTTCTTAATATAAGAAACAAGCCTGCAGCTGACAGGACCCAAGCAGCCAGCTCCCAACAGCACAGCCCAGGGTGTGAATGAGCAGGAGTGGCTCCAGCCCTGCTGGCTGTTTGGGATGAGCAGTGCTGCTTCCTTAGAGAACTTGGTGGTTCTCAAGCCCCTGGAGATGCTGGAATCTCCTCTCTGTGCCGAGGCTGCCTGCACACCCTGCTTGCATTTGAATGCTTCTAAATTCCTCGTATCAGGAATTTAGCACCAACACAGAGAAGGGATGGTTAGCACAGTGCCTCTGCTCCTACAGAGGGGAACCTCCTCCCTGACAGAGAGCCAGCATCAGGCCTGTCTGCTACCTCAATAATGAAAGATCTTCTTAATTAGCACCTTTTCATACCGAATCAGTCAATTACATCTCCCTCCATGTGTCACTGGACACCAGCAGCTATCACACAGTGGGCTGAGCATTGCAGAACCTGAGTGGTTTTTCCCCAAAGCAGCCTGGCAGAGGGGGAGTAACACCCCTGGAGTTAGGAAGTCCCAACAGTTAGCTACCTACCATTTTAAAAGACAATGTAAGGATAATTTAACCATTATAAAAATCTTTGCTAATATGAGGATGAGGAGAATAAGAGCACTTAGAAGGTGACAGGAGTGTTGCACTTCAAGGTTCAGTGTAGAGTGAACACTTTCTGACTCTGAACATGGATCTGCGTGACTGACAAGGATTCTCTGGCAGGCTGTAATTGTTTAAAGTCAGCAGCTTCAGTCAAATTAGAACAGCTAAAAACATCAGGAGAGAAAAGCTCTCAACCTGCACTGATGTGAAATCACAGGACACCTTTGATCTTTCTCAATTAGAAATGGTCAGGGCACACAATGCTTTGGCTCTGTGGGGGGTGACCCCAGGTCAGTTTTTTTAAAGGGAAAAAAAAATCAAGGCAACATATTTATGTGCTTACAGTATGCCAGGTAAAATCATCAACCCCCTGGACTCAATCACATAAAATGCTGCACATGCACTTCCCAAAGGTGAACCAGACCACAGATGCCAGAAAGGAGTGTAAAAGGCAACTGCATCTACAAAACCCAAGTGTAGAACAGTGGAAGCTGTAGGAATGGAGATTCAGAAGAACATCAGGGTTTGTTCCCTATTTGGGTGATGCAGCAGGTACAGAATAAGCTGGTGCCTATTTACAGGTCTGAACACAGAAGGCAATCAGCTAAAATGTCATGCCAGCTACCTTTCAGGGATAGCTAGGCAACCAGTAGAATTCTTTTCCAGTTAAAAAACTGTTGGAAGATCCAGAAAAGAAAAAAATAAACTCTTCTGTGAACTAAAATAAATACCAGTTCACTGGGCCTTTTGACCAAGGAGTGTTGGGCACAGGTATAACCCTGGGAAGGGAAGAGATGCCAGGATGCAGGGGCAGCAGAAGAGCTCAACCTCCCAAACTTCCAGATCCAATCTCCTCAAGTGTTTTCTAATGCTCCATTTCCCCAGTGCCTGATACAGCACTGCAGACTGTCAGGAACACCTCAGCTGGAGCTGGACATGAAATTGGGAGACATGGCCTCATTGCAGGATGAAGCATGGGTAAGACCCAGGCTGGTGCCCACCACACGAGGTCCTGACCAAGGAACTGTAGTGTTTTTCCCAGGATGCTGGATTGAACTGCTGCTTCTCTGTACAGGGAGGTGCAAAAGAACTTTGGAAACCGTCTTACAGCAATGGAAAACAGGAATGTGCAATGCTGAGTTCTACCTCTGCTTGGGAAGACATGTCCTGCATGACTGAACTCAAGGTTGTGGGTGGTTCAGTAACAAAGCAGAGCAGAGACAAGGCTTTGTCACCTGCTCCCTTCCATTAACCCCATATACAAATCCACACATCAGCTCAGTCTAAGCATGGTGTCAGCTTAATGGCCTTTCCATTCTTTTAAAGAGGGGAAGAGGGATGGAAATGAAAATCCACCCATATGCTGCAAGACAAACACAAGCAGAGTGCAGAGCTTGGTTCAGATCATGCTGACTTTTGAGTCTCAGTCCTGTTACATGCAGTGCCTTGGTTTGCCCTGGCTCTGGACACCACAGGCTTGAGTTGGAACCTTGATCCTCTTCTAAGGAAAACAGTCACACTCAGTGGGACCAAGCTGATGTGCTGTGTCTGCAAAGGCCAGCAAACTCCAGTGATCTCCAGCACCACTGAGACTGCCCTCTGCCAAACCTGAGGGCTGCTGATTGCTCCAGCTGCAACAGGAAGAGGATTTTTTTCCCCCCAAAGGGATGAAGAGACCAAAATGTTGATTCTGATACAGGATTGTGAGTCTGTTTCCCTGTAAGAAGTGAAACACCCACACTTGGAAAGCTGCAGGACCGCCTCAGGCAGCAGCAAATGGCACTTCCCAACAGTGCCAGGGCTGCACAACGTGTGGAAGGGGTGAGATGGGGAACTCCAGCGAGCCAAGGTGCAGATACCCAAAGCCTGAGAAGCAGCACACACAGCCCACAACTCCTGTGCAGCCACAGCACGACCACAGTACAAATTATGCAACCACAGGACACAGCTGGCAGTGGTGACAACATCGATTGGGAGTCAGTTCCTGTCCTAGGAAGTAGCCTGCATCCTTTAGATGCTCAGAATATGCCTGAAGAAGTAACTCCTCCAGAGGTTACACTTCTCATCTGCCATAATTTCCAAGTTTTTCTGCTCCTCTTGTCTGCTAGTGTTGATTTGCTTCAAGATCCTCTACCAAAATCCTTCAGAAGGGCTCATTAGCTTGGTGGAGAAGCTTTTTGTCTCCTTTCACATTCCAAAATCCCGTATTTTTCATTAACTTCTCTCCTGAGAACTAGACTTTAAAAGGTAAAGCAGTCTGCATCTTCTTAAGTCCAAACCTCCATGGGTACCATGGACTCCTTTGTTCCAACAGAGGGAAGCAAGTACTCTTCCTCCAGAAAACGAAAGGGGAATTGTACTAAAAACCCACGAATCTTTTTTAATTCTTCTGCTGCTTTTGTAGGATCATCATTTGCTAATTTGGGCTTGTTGATGAAATCACGCAGTTGGGTTAAATTATTCACCTGGTCACTGGGAAGGCATCGAAACACCTGATCAAAACAGAAAAGTCACCTGTCAGTGTAGGGGAAATGCAGCAATGCAGAGTTCCTTAGAAAGACCAAAGCATCAGTGCAAATTCCCCAGGATGGCAGTAACTGAATTAACCAGAGAACAGGGAGGGAAGAGGTATGTGCCTGTCCTCAATGAGGCTGGAGCAGACAGAGGGGAAACTCCAGGGCCTTTTCTGATCACTGCAAAGCTCATTAAAACACAGAATTAAAATTTGCTTCTACTCCAGTTACACTGTGGGTAATTACAAGCAGTAACTACACCACAGCCATTCACTGGAGCTACAGCTGATGCAAACACAAGGAGAAATCTGATCTGCTGCCTTCATGGGCACTGTCACACTGAGAATGCACCAGCTCCAGCTTCTTGATCACAGCTCTTGCCTCTGACACTACTCATTCCTTCAAAACATCTCTGAAAATCCAACGCCAGGAACGGAACCTGCTCTCTTTGCCCTCCCTGTGCTGCTCCTCCCATTGGCATCTGCTGCCTCTGTGTGGGATGGAGGGAGGAGGAAGTTGCTGTGCTCCTCACCTTATCAAAGATGGTGGCATTGCGAGCTGCTGTGGCAATCCACACCTCCTTGAAGAATTTGTCACAGACGGGATCCTGGTGTTCTGGGTTGAGATCAGAGCCGCCAAGGACAACCCTGAGAAGACAAAGGGATGGATACTCACAACTGGGCATTCCCCTCTTGATAAATGCCAGGAGACAAGAAGTTTCCTTGGGATTTGCCAAACCCTGTGTGCTCCCAGCACCCTCCCACTCCCATCCCCTGTAATAATCTGCTCTAAATGCTGCTTGATTTTCTCCTTTTCTTCTGTGCAGTAACTGTCCAGATGGGAAATAGGGTGGCAGGGAAAAAAAAGGAAAAAGGAAAAGGCCTTAAACTAAAAATGGCTGTGTTGTGGGCCAGATGGCTGCTCCCAGCAAAAAAGCTTCCTTTAAAAAGTGACACTGCCACCCAAGACTGAGAGAGTGTGCAAACAGGATCTGGAGGGGAAATACCACTTGTTTATGAGCTCTGCTAGCAAAATCCTGAAGCAAAAAAAAAATTTAAAATCAAGCTACCAAGCTGTGGACAGAGCAGTGCGAGGAAGACCAGTGAAAGAAACAGCAGCAAAAACCTGGGCTAAGTCCAGGCCTTGCACAGCTAAACCCGGGCTGGCAGTGGCAGCCCGGATTGTGGGGGCAGGTTAAGCCTGAGCAAGCCTTGCCTGTAGCCCTGCTCAGCTCCCACATCCCCTCCCAGCCGTGCCCAGAGCCCACCTGAAGCAGCGCAGGCGCAGGGACCGGGCGAACCGGCCGGCGCTGTACTCCTGGCCATCCATGACGGAGGGCACGGTGTCACTGTCCTGCACGATGATGGCCATCTCACTGTCCCTCTTGCCCAGCATGCTGCGGTCGTTGATGTTGGCAGAGCCTGGGCAGGGCAGGACAGGGCACAGGCAATGTCTCACTGCTGCTCCAGGTGCTCCTGCACACCCTCCATCACCACCCACCACCCCCAGCACCCTCCGCATCCCTGGGATCCATGGGGAACCATCCACGGCTTCCACAGGTAAAACCCCAATCTGATGCTTAAAGATTTTAGCTTTTATATTTTTCAGATCCTGTACTGCATTAGTCTGTAACTCTGAACTCCATATACAGTGCTAGTGAGCTCTCTTTATGTTTTGGTCAGATCCTTCTAAGCCTGAGAACCAAGGACACCCTCTGCCTCAGGCCCTGAGAAGTATAAACAAAAGTGAATCAGGATGGGGAGCAAATTGGAAATATATGACTTAATTACCTGAAGCTACAATTGGAGAATTAGCCCAATATGCAAGTAGACCAAACTTTAATCTGTCTGAGAAACTCATGACCATTGTCCATTCTGGGTGTAGCCCCTTGGGGAGGATTTGTCTGCCCTTAATGTACCTGAAGGCCCTTCAATAAATATATCCACTTTTATCAAAGTTAAAAACTTTGCTTGGCCTCTGTTTCTAGTAAGCCCCTTCCAGGCATCAACCAGGGGGCTTCCTTATGGAAACACAGACCATGAGAGGAGTTGGGGAAGAGAAAAAAACCCAACTAATTTTTGCGTGCTTCAACAGTTTGGAAGAAGATTAAATTGCAGCCAAGCCCAAGACAACATTTCCAAAATTTGTTCTTTCTGCAGGCTCCCGGATGCTTCTGCTGAAAGAGCCACAGCTTTCAAAGGTCTGAACTACATTTGGTTTGGATATCCAGTTACCTGAGGCAGGATGGGCTCTCTGGGCAAATCCCAGAATGGTTTGGCTTGGAAAAGACTTTCAAGCTCCTCTTGTTTTAACCTCCCTGCCACGGTCAGGGAAACCTTCCACTAGACCAGGTTGCTGTTCCATTCAGGGGGGTTTGCTTGAGACCAGCTGAGGCTTTGTTCCCCCAAACAGGTTTCTCTATCCTATACACTGCTTGCTTGCAGTATTGGCTCCAAGGGAACAACAAGATGCAGGGAAGGATAGGCACAATGAGGTAATTAACCCACAGAAATGACCAAAACAACAATAAAGAAATCTCAAGACACAGCTTTGAGAGACCCCCAGGGTGCAGTTAGCCATTGAGCCTTCCCAGGAACTGGATTAACTCCAGGGAAGCCAACACCTCCAGAGGAAAATCCAGCTGAGTGCCTCTCTCTGTCCCTTCACCCCCTCCTCCTGCCCAGGAGCTCCATGAGCACTTCATTTCCATAAACTCTCTCTTATGTGGAAAAGGGATGACTTCCCATTTCCTCACCAGGCAGCACAGATGTGCAGGCTGGATAAAAATCTACCCTTGAACTTATAGGTACAGAAAATAAAAACTAAGAGCTGCCTCGGGCCCCCAGACCATCCCAGCTGGAACCACACAGCCCCTGCTGTGATATCAAACCACCTCAGAGCCCCTCTGTGCACTGGAGACAGGATCTGGCCCCTGAGGAGGTGACAGAGGAGCAAACCTCACCACAGGTCATCTGAGACTACTGCTTTGAAGGGAGGGAGTATTTCAAGTCTTATAAAATCTGGTATTAAGGTATTCATTGGCAAAGTTTTTATTGCTGATATAACAGCTCAAAAAGGGCTTCTTTAAAGAAATAGGCTGAAATTCTGCTGCACTGTAGAGCTCTAAGCCTGAAGTCTCTTGTCTTTGCTTCATTTTCTCATAATAAATACGGTAAGAGAAGAGGATGAAATTATATCTCTTACTCCCTATAGCATATTGTCCCATTCTTAGGAAATGGAGCTGATACACGACACATGTTGTCCAAACCTTCCAAATTTTACAGCACATTCTGTTCTTTCAGGAACAGATGACAAGTCTCACAAGTCTTCCTGCTAGAGCAGAGTTTGATACAAGACAGATGGACAGTATTCCCTGCACTGGGATTCTCTTCACGGTTACACACAGATTTAAAAGATTTTAGAAAAACAAATTAAATGACAGCCCTCTGAATCCTTTTTTCCTTCTTGATGAATTTATGAGTTTGGTTTTTGGGTTTGTTTTTTTTAAACAGCAAAATATTTCTCAGGAAGTAAATGACAACATAGAAAAGCCCATGGCACTGCAGCCTGCACTGTGTGTGGGGATGGGAAGGGATTGATCCAGGTATAATCCAGTGCCCCAAATCCCTCCTGAGAGCCCCTGCTCACCAATTATAACTGTGTTGTCATCAGCAATGAGCAGTTTGCTGTGCACGTAGATGAGCTCTGTGACCAGCTTTCCTTCCAGCTCTGCATATGTTCGGAGGCCACAGAATGATATGTAGTTTATCCACTTATCTCCAACTGAAAATTAAAAGACAAGAAAACTGATGGGATGAGGGAGGTGGAGGAGAAAAAGAAAAGACATTGTATACATGAAGACCCCTATGAATTAACAGTTCACTTTTGACTTTTAAAAAAGTTATAAATGAACAGATAACAGAAATATTTTTTTTTAAATAGACTTGAAAATTTGTTTGTGAGTTCACTGCACTGCTCTGATCTGCTGCCTGCTCAGAGACTCCCACTTCAGTGAGAAATTACTCCAGTCTCCTGGGCACAGCACAATAGGTGCTGTGAGACTGTTTTTCTGCAGATCTTGCAGAAAGGAGGCTGGAAGCAGGTGTTTTGTCAATGGTCAGTATGGCAAATGTGTCCTAATGCACTTGTGTGCAGTTCAGATTTACACCAGGACCTAGAACAAATTGAGGCATTATGCACAGTCCTAGATTTTGTGATATGTGGGTTTTCACAGTGCTCTGATTCCCAGCACAGCAAATTCCAGCAGAATTCCTCATGGCAAGGAAACAGCCTCCTGCTTAGGCAGGTTCTTCCTCCCCACATCTGACAACTGCCAAAAACAAACCCTGTGTGGGACCCAGGGGGAGGCTGAGGGCTCATAGCTCACAGAAGCATGACCCCACTCAGGACATTTTCCAAATAACACAATCCTGAGCAGCTGCAACTGTGCTGTGCTCCTCCCTGGGGTGTTCCCCTCCTCTGGATCAGGGCTGCAGCCAGGTCTGAAATCTGACAAGGGGCCATGGCTTGTGTGACCATATAGAGCTCACCGTGGGAGGATGGTCAAGGAGGAGGTCGCTCATAGCCCCACGATCCCATAGCACGTGCTGCATTATATGTTATAGACGCATCCATCGAACAGCAGCATCCAAAATAAACAACAAGAGGAGAGGAATAAAGTTCTTACCCTCTGCCTTCAGCTGGCCTAGGATGGAGTTTTCCCCTCGGCACATGGTCCTGGAAAGAAGATAGGCAGCCATCAGCACCTCTGTAGCTCCAGACAGCAGCACGTGCTGGAGCAGGGTGGGTTAAACCACAAACACAGATGCCTCTCAAACAGCAGGAGAAACAGGGTGCTTCCAGAGCACTTTTCTTTCCCCCAAAATACTGTTGCTACATCAAGGACTGTGCATGTTCCAAAAGGAGCTCATACCAACCCACAGAGGAGCTGGGGAGCACTTCTGCCTTCTAGAGCACGTGGCAATGATTGTAAATGTGTGACGAGCAGGACTGCTACCCCTGTGCCAGGCCTGGATGTGAAATCACATTAAGAAAAATGTCAGCACGTGCAGAACACCAGGTCAGGGAGTTTGTGTGTTTATGGCTGGGCTGGAAAAGTCACAGCTGGAATTCCACTGAGAACCAACCCATGGGCAATTTCCTCAGGTTGCCCTTGCAAGAGGAAGCTCAGGCAGACGGGTCAGGAGGACATGCTACTTTCCATCTGTTTGTATCCCCTGCCCCACTTGTCCTTCTGGAGGTGCAGCAGGACCCCTGCAGGCCAGCAGACAAGAGAGATTTCACTCTGAGGGTTGCAGCAGTCTCTGTACACTGACTGTGCCCTGGCCATACCATAACATAGCAGTTTTCCAGTAAAACCATCTTGGGCCATTTTACCTTCTACATTTCCCAGCACAAGCAATTTCCCTGCTGCATCTCAGTCCTTCCTATGTGACCTGCTGGACTGCAAGTGTCCCCTCAAAAACATCCATCCTGGAGCAGGGGAATTACACTGGGGAAGATTCCATTGCCTGCATGGGGCCAACAGGCAGAGCCAGGCCAAATACCAGCCAAAAAGGCAGATTTGCAGACAAATCTTGGTCAGCAAGTCTGATTTAATCAGCTAAGTGGAAAACAAATCATAGAATGGTTTGGGTTGTTGAGCCTTAAAGCTCATCTAGCTCCATCCCCCTGCCATGGGCAGTGAAACCTTTCCCAAGACCAGACTGCCCAAAGCTCTGTCCACACTGGTGACACTGATGGCAGATGGGGCCTGGGGAGCCCCTGCAGCAGTGGACGTGTGCAGGGCTCTCTGGCAGCCTGCCTGTGGTACCTGTAGTTGAAGTGCATGATGGCCTGCAGCGCGTTCCCCCCGCCCGTCGAGATGTCCCCTTCGAAGCCCGGCAGCAGTGGGATCACCACGTACACTCGGAAACGCTTGTTCTCCCTGAAAAACAATAGAGTTTGGGTGAACATCAGCCTGGCAAGGTCACATCAGCCTGGCAAGGTCACATCAGCCTGGAAAAAGTCACAGCTTTCCACAAGGTGAAGTCCTGGGTTTCACTTCCCCCAAGATGATCGACTTGGTTCCCATCCAATGCCGCCACACAAATTTTAAGGGAGCAAAGTGTGAAGTGCATTTCCAGTTTCAGGAAATCATCACCTGCCATCATACTTCTGTGAGTGCTCCTTCAGGAGGAGAGGGAATAATTTACTCTCAGCAAACAGCAAAAGAAACTAAAGGAAAAGAGACACATTTTTACTGAAATTCAGAGACAGGCTAAGGACTTTTCAGATTGTGTCTGCCACTACAAAGGTTTGTTTGAGCACCCCAATACTGATCACACTGATACTGGTGCAGACTGGTGTGGACAGCTGCCTGGCAGAGCACAGCAAAGCTTACAGAGCTATCACAGGCAGAAACGCAAAACCTAACCCAACATTCCCACTGCCTCCTGCTTTTCTGAAGTCCGAAACACCACAAGGGTGGAAAAAGTTCAAAGCATAAGAAAAACATTGCTCACTGGGGGAAGGCAATTATGTTCTTGGTACTCACAGCACCCAAAAATCTCAGTTCCAGAGCTATCCAAACTAATCCATACCCTAATCGTGATCCCATTCAGAACAAAAGCTACTATTGTAGCACTGCTTAGGGATTTTCTCAAAGCTCCCTTTGGGTTTCCTATGCTGACAAATGCCAGGTGCATCTGCTCTGAGAACACTTTCCAAGTGCCCCTGGGTGCTGGGAATTCCCCACTCTGTGCCATGGAGGAGGAGAAGGATAAGGATAATGCTCCATGGAGGGATGCTGCCACTAGATGGCAAACACAGTTTAATTCAGCACAAAACCATTTCAGAAGTGCTCCGAGGATGAGCCAGTCTGCAGTTTTTGCTAGAAGTACTCCTTCCTTGGGTAAGCCATGCCTGTGAATTTAGGGGTGTGGGAATTGTGAAGCTCTGGGGTCCTATCTGAGGTGGGAGGGAGACAGTGAGAACCTGTCTTTTAATTTCAACTTTTGTTTCATTTCCTTCCAGCTGTGCTGGACACTGCAGGCTGGCTCTGGTTCACCAGCAAAGCTCAGAAACAGTTAATGAAGCCCTACCCAGACATAAGAGACTATGAAACCAAGTATGTTTGTATCATGAGAAAGGTCTACTAACAAAAGCATTCCCCAAAAACAGCTTGTTTGTGTAAGGACAGTGTTTACTAAACTGCTTAGAGAGCCACCCATGAAAACAAGAGGAAACCAAGGAAAGAACATTATTAGTAACATCAGAAGAAAATATTTAGTCTGGAAGAGTGAGAAGTATACAAGCTCACTACAGACCCTAATTTATAATTAAACGCTGTTTTCCTGGGGCAGTTTGGAAAATGAGCATTATGATACAAACCATTTAGGTCTCAGTTTACTTTTAATCTAAGGTAATGCAGAATTTAAACCTTATATTCAGTTAGGAATTGCCAACATTAAGCCAGCACAATACTGGCATACAATTGGAGTGAAGTGGAAGTGAGCATTGTATCTGGAAATGGGTCACTAAGAATTTGTGTGATCCCCTTTTGTGATAAGATTTTTGGGATCTGGACAGAATGACACCCCTTACATAAACTTTACATAACAGGAAGACCTTAACAGATTACCTGGAGAATTTGCTGCTGCCTCAGTTTAGAAAAGTTTAGAAAGTTTCCTGTATATCAGTCCAGCAGGAGCAGGGTACAGTTTTATACTATGAAATGTATGTCTCAGAGACTCCAGGGGAGCAACCTTAAGCAAGGCTGCCCAGGATCAAAGTGAAGACAAGCCACTACCTGTGGCATTGATGCTAACACGGAGTTAGGTGTGCTGGAGGAGTGTCTAAAATATGGTTGGATTCAATCCACCCAGGAAGAAAAATCGGTCCCCTTGCAAAGACTGGAGGTGGTGAACACCCTCCAGCATGTACCAGAAAAAGTTGTTCAAACAATAGCAGAACCCTGCAGTCAAATCCTCAAAATGTGTTTGCTTCCCCAGTTGGAAGCCGCTCCCCTCTAGATGATTTAAATAAACCACAAACAACAGTTCACCCTTCCCACCATGAAATTGCCTGACCACCTACCTCAAGGCAAGTTGGCAATGGAGCAAAGGTGTCACTGAACCAGAGCACAAAGGATTTGCCTTTAAACAAGTCCCATAGTTAAAAATATATTTACATTGGGGTAAGTCCAGAAAATCACTTTCTGGATGCAAAGAAACCACTCAGGAGTCTCACTGCTGCAAATGCAGATGCTCGACCCCATCGGTTCTGTGTTGGCACAGCTACTGTCCAGCTGTGTCCACTGAGGGGATATTTTTTGAACCACACAGTGAAAATGCACCTGAAGACTTCCAGTGCCTCATTAAGAACAGGTTACCTGTGAGCTTTAAGAATCCTCTGAGCAATCGCATCACCGATCTTGTTCCAGACAACTTTATCATCAGCACAGCTAATAAAAAACTGGTTCTGCAGGAAAAGCAAGCAAAGCTACTGTCAGACACTGCCAGCAACCAACATAAAGTATTTGTATGCTTTATTTCACACTGAAAGCAACTAAAGATAGCTGGGTTTGTGTGCCACTGCAGTAGAGGCTTTTTAAAATTATGATTAAATGATATGCGTGTCTGTGCTTGCTTAGGGAATGAATTAGTCCTTATTAGTCACACTCCTTAGAAAGTTCATGCAAAGAGCAACCTAAGAAGAGGCTAAAAAAAAGAGAGAGAGAGGAGGAAAAGCATCTCCATTCAGCCAGCACTGAGTGTCACTCTGACACAAGAGATTGCTGCAGCTGAAGGCTGTGTGGATGAAGAGCTGCTCCGTGCGTGGGAGGTTTGGGCATGCACAGGGGACACTACAAAGCCACAGAGGGGACAGGGAGATATTGCACAGGCCACAAAAGCTGCTGGCAATTTTGTAAAGAGCCTTATAAAGGAGAGGTCTACTTTTTTCCACCTTGTGGGCAGATGGCTGTCAGGGTACACAGCCATCAGCCTGACCTGAAGATCACTGAAGGTAATGGATCTCTCTAAATGCATAAAAACTTTGGACCAAATAAGTTATTACCCTCCTGATGGCTACAAGCCATGCCCAGAGCATCAGGACCCTCCTGCCTTCCCTCCCTGCCACTCACCTCTATGTAGATGTAGTGCTTGCTGTTCTCTATCACGCTGATGTAGGCTTTGTGGATGGACTCCTCGTGGTATTTAATGCCAGCAGACCAGTCAGCAGCAGAGCGGATCACCTGGAAAGCAGGAGAGAGACACCTTCAGCTCTGTCCATCCAGGACAGCACCATGGCACCCCAATTATCCCAGAGGCAAGGCTCCTCCCTGGCACAGCCAGGCTTTCACTAAATAAGGTAGGAAGTGCAACATTTATGCTGCATTTGTAATCGTTAGAAAGGACATTCAGAAATAGTATTAATGCTTAGCCATGTTTTGATTAAAAACATGAGAGCTCTGTCCCATTGCTGTACTACTGCCCTCTACCACCTGAGCAGCTCCAGATGCTTGTTCTTGCTTAAGGTCTTGTGATAAACTGCTTTTAAAAAACCCTAAATTTCCAAGCTTTAGGGATGCACATCCCCATCACAGATCTCCTGTCCAGCACTTTAAAGCTGGTCTCCAGCTGGGACAGGGTGTTTTCCCCCCAAGGAGGCTCTACAGAATCATACAGTCAGTCTGATAACGCAGGCCATGCCTTTGTCCTCAGCACTCGAAGTCATTTGTTTATTCTGACAAATTCTTGCACAAGCCATCCCATTTGTGATGATACTACTTAGTTTTTACTGGAAATCCACTTCTAAAGTAGATTCCTGCAACATGGCCAGGGCGCGTCCTGCCCCTCTGTCCTGCAGTTTTTGTGCAAGAGAGCCAAACCAACATGAGAAACAATCTTTGTGCTCTGGGCCAGGCTGAGCAAGCCCCACAGCAGTCAGCAGCCCGTCCCCCCCAGCCAGAGATGCTGTGGCACCTCCTGCTCCTGCACTTTGAGTCAAGAGGCAGCCACACTACGCCCCAAGTGATGCTTTCCTAGATGGAAATGTAGTTTTTAATTAAGTATTGGCGGAGTACGTGCTTGGGAGAATAGTTACTCATTATTAACCTCTCTCTTTAAACACTGTCAAGACAAAAACATTGAAACAATAGCCTTAAAATATCTCAATATAACCATTATACTGGAACTCAGAGCCAGTCCCACACAGCACAAGACCCAGGGCCTGGGGATTTGTGAAATGTGTGTCAGTTCCAGCAAAATCCTGATCTCTTGGGATCAACCAAACCAATCCTTTTGTCTCCAGATCATCTCTGGAGGTGGCACTCAGGGCCATTGCTGTTAAACAGATGACTCCTGAGCTAATTCCTTTACCTGGACAGGAGCTTTCTTCCGTATCTGTTTTTCCCAGTAAAAAACAGGCCCTGCAACTCTCTTATTTGGCTGCTTTTGACCAACAGGAGGGTGCACTCTGCAGTCTCCCTTACCTGAGTGTTGGGGTCACAAATGTTGGAGTGAAGGAACCAGCCTGAATACAGGGGCTGTCATAGCCTTTAGCAGTGCCAAACAGCTGCCCTTTGCCTGCATAAGCCTCTGCAAGGCCATGCTGATCATTCCCAAAGGTTTTTAATCACTCATTTGGTTTACAAAGCTAAGGTGGAGTGTTGCCACTCATCCCAAGCTGGGCTCTTTTGAAACAACACTGAGCACCACAGCAGACTGAGTTCCTGTACAAAATTCCACCACTGGCATTAATAAGCTGTTACTGGCATTAATAAGAATAGAAAAAAAACAGTTTTTCTGGGTACAAAGCAGGCTAATTATTCCATACACAGTCTGGACTGGAGCTCACAGCACTTTCACTCTCACAAGCACAGCAATCTAGAACTGCCCTTCAGAAAAGTGGCAGATTGTAGCTTTCTAGTGCACAAAGTCTGATCCTCAACTTTTCTTTCTTTTTTTTTTTTCCTAGTTAACGCAACAGGACCATCCCTTTCCAGCACCATGACTTCCCAGTGCATCATCCACCTGCCCTTCCCAACATTCCTCCTCACCCCTCCACATAACTGGCACCCCAGCTCACTCCACACCCCAGGCTGCCCCTATTACAGTGCCATCATCCCTCTGCCTCACCCCAGAATAATGTGTCATGGCCAGTTCCAAAATGCTGGCCCAGCACCACCCAAAAAGCTCCCATCAGGTACAACCACAAATCCCCCTGCAAAGGGAAAAAGAGGTGTCAGAAAAAGTTGGATGGGATAGCAGAATGAGTACAAGGCGTTTCATCTTGGACCTCTTCAAAATAAAGTTGTTTTTAACAGATTTGCAGCCACAGGGACAGGACAATGCCACCAAGGCAGCATCCCATGGTGACAAAGCTGTGGTGCTCACAGACACACACACACACCCCCACACACCTGAAGTTTGTTACACAGCCCTTCCCTTATTACTGATGTTCCATCTCACACTTCTGGACACCTCTCTTTCCTGTCAAGGTACTTAAAGGCAGCTAGTTCAAACCCAACCTATTTCCTGGGGAGAAAAGGCCACATGCTGCCCAGCAGAGCACCTCCCATCCAGAGCTGGAGTCTCCATGCTCCTGCCTCTCCCTTCCCCTCCCCTGAGCCTCTCAATAGCTTGTCATCCCTTTAACTTCTCTAACTGATACAAAGGTAATAAATGTGATGTTTGCTGAGGGCTAGTGCATAAACCTGAACAATGCCAGACTTCAAAGAGGTGAGGGCGTCAGCTGCTGCCAGACCATTAAACATTCATTGCATTTCCATTAGGAATGGGATGTTGCCTCACTACTCATGTCTTTTGCAACGCTGGCTTTGGCAGATAACTGCAAACTCTGGAGTGGAAATAGGGACATGAAACAGTGGAAAAAAATCTGGCAGAGTCTTTGGCAGATCTCTATTTGACTCCTGCAAGAATCAATATGCTCTTGCAAAAATCATGTTGCTTATTGCAAGCAAAGCCCTGAAGTTCAAAAGAGGATGGGAGACCATGCCTGACTCCTTTTTCTCCTTCCCAGCATGTACCTCCACAGTGTTTCCCACACACACTGCATTCATCCTCCGTGCCCAGGGGAAAGCCCTTGTCAGTGCTTTATCCTCACAGAAATGCTTTCCTACTCCTCTCCTCTCACAGAGGAGAGCAAAACCAGATGGTACAACGAGGCTGGAATCTGTTGCTGACAGGTCAATGGTTTGGGCTTGCAGCAATGTTGCAATCCCCACGGATCCTTTGTGTTTTCTCTTCCTCTGATCTGCCCACAGTTGAAAACAGATTTGCAAACAAGGTCAGAGACAAGAAACCCAACAGCCAGGCTTTCCTCAATCACCCCACATCCAAGGACAGTCCTGGGATGCTGGATTGTACCTTGGGGCAATAACTTCTGCCTATAAAATCCCTACACAGAACTAAAAATGAGATTACAGGGGATTGGCTGCTGGCCAGCCAAAGGATTCAATACTACAAAGAGCAAGAATGTTGCTCTAGTTTTTCTGGATAAAAAGTTGGTAAAAGATTTTAGGATATCTGCTTATTTCTGTGCAGAACTGTACCACTGAGAGGAGATGTGAGCACCTGAGCCCTCTGGTCCAAAATGAATAAACTGGACAAGCAGGAGGTTGACATTTCTGTCCCTGCAGAAAAGAAGTCACATAGGGATGCCCTGATGCACACCCTGGGAGCTCCAGAAAAAGGCAAGCAGGAGGGGAAGTTCATATCCAGGCTGCAGGTGTCCTCCCCTGTCTCCACTTCCAACAGCAGCCAAATCTGAAACCTCCATCAGGAGGAGAGACTGAGTCACTTGAGGATTCACAGTGGAACTTCAGGGATGCTGAGGGCACTTGTGTCACCTGGGGACCAAGGGAAACCAGGCCAGTGTAGGTATTACGGAGGAGACAGTCAAAATTTTACTATGTACATGCAAATCCCTGCCTTGGAGCTTGAGGAGATCACCCAGAAATCACAACTCAGCTGAAGCAGCCTGAGGACCTGCACCCAGGCAGTGCCCCAGCCTGGGCAGAGGAACCCCCTCACTGCTTCCACCAGGCTTGGCACTGCAAATGCTCTTCCTCACCAGTTATCCCTCATACTGGGAAGGCAGATACATTTCAGGACAACACATTTACAGCCTAATATGTAGTTTTATTTATCTGTCTACATGCAGGGCTATTTTGGCAGATGTATAAATAAGAAATGAGCAAGGTAGTTTCAAATGAATAATTTACAAGATAAATCTGTTCTCTTTTTGCTGTTTATGACATTACTGAGAGCAGCCCCTCATTTCCTGATGTATCAGTTATCTGCAATGCCTCAGCAATGTGGTGGCCAGGCTGGTTTTCCAACTGCTCACCCATCACTCAGCACCAGCATCTGTGGATTCTGCAGTCACCATTTGAGCTCCATCCTCCTCTCCCATGGCCTGATGCCCTGAGCCAGCAGCTCTTCAGCTGGATTGAAGAGAAGCTGGATCTAGGTTGTTCTCAGTTTAATTTCTCCTTTGGGAACTGCTTCCAGTTCTGTAATCAGTAGAGCTTAACTTTTTGCTACAGCAAGCCCCGTGATTTAGAAATTGTGGCTTATCTTGCAGTTAAAGTGTGCTCAGGGGACACAAGCCCCATCACTTCCTGAGAACAAGATTTCCCAAAAAGCTAGTGTCAGACACAGACAGGGAGGCATTTACAGCCACAGGGAATAGGATGATGCCTGAAGGGGACTACTTCCCAGAAAGCTGGGAGCCTTGCTTTGGAGGCTGATGTAAAACACCTCAGACCCTGGACACAAGATCCCTGTGCTGCCCATCCCTCACACCACACAGAAAGGAGCAGACAATGCCCTGGCAACCCACAAAACCAGAAAAAAGCATCTTATTTCACTAAGCTTCCCCAAGCAGTGCTGTCATCTGGGCAGACCACTCCTTACAAAGAGCAAAGTCATGCATTTTTCCTGGTTTTGGTCTAACTGCTCTTACTTCATACATCTTTCATCCACAGAGACACACAATGGTTTTGCTGCTTCAGCATAACTATTTTGACTTTGTACTCTTCAAGAAGTTCATATTTCTGCTGGGTAACAGCAGTATTCAAGTATGTGCACTTGACAGAGCAAACTGAGCTTTTAAACAGAGGTATCTTGGCAATTCTGACTGTGAGACTGATTGTCACAAATCAGACTGTGGGCTGACTGTGTGGAACTGCAGAGAACCCCCAAGGGTGCAGGGCTGCATAATAAAGTGCAGATGAAGTTCAAGGCAGAAAGCAACAGCCACAAGACTCCACTTAATGCTGGGCTCTCACTGACCACCACCCATCTGAGCGAGGCGTCAGGGCCTGGCAGGCTGCTCTAAGATCTGAGATAAATACTCAGTGGGTAACCTCAACCCATCAGCCCTTCTCAAATCCTAAAGCCCAAATGTTAGGTGTTAGACGAAGAGCAGCAGAAAACAAACCATTAAACCACACAGTATGCAAAGTCACAGTGTTCCCACCACTTGAGTACCGCATATAGTTTAGTCCCCTTACCTCTAAGGTGAAGATATAAATTAATGCCTCTCTACTAAAAGAGTTGCATTATTCTATTGCAATTCTGATCTGATCACCTAATCTGAGTTGAATTAGATAAGAGTTTGGCATTTTATAATTTAAGTTCTGCAGGGAGTCTGTCAGGCATTCAAACTTCCTGGGAGGATGCAGAACAAGCCCTCTGAGAAGTACAGGAGCAGGAGACCATCAACACTCACCTGGACTGTGGCAGGAATAGCCTCAGGCACCTGATACTTCAACTCATGAGCAGTTTGCTGAGATTTTGGCAACAGGAACGGGTAGGACAGGGACCGGTATTTGGGTTTCATAATCTGCATGGTGGGGGGAAAAACCAGATAAAGAAAAAATGCTTGAAACAGATAAAGAAAAAATGCTTGCAACATATCAGAACAAGGAAATAAACCAGATGCCTAGAGAGGGCAGGAGGATGAGGCAAGGCTGTGCTTACCTCCGTGCCCCCAGCAGTGACGCCCACACCCACCTTGGTGAAGTTCCAGCGCTGGATGAAGTGCCGGGCGACGTCGCGCGCGGCTCTGCCGTGCACCACGGAGGAGATGTCATGCCAGGGCATCCTCGGCGTGGTGTACCTGTCAATGAAGTCTGGGACACAGGGGAGCATGATATGAATGTGGAAAAGCTTCCCCCTCCTCACAATGAGGTTTCTGGGACATGGCACCAAGCAGCTCCAAGGCAGGTGACTTGGACTGCAGCAGCATAATTGGCTCTAAAACTCCTCAAAGGGAGTTTGGCTGCTTTTTCCTAACAACCAAACCAAATCAGCTTTGTTACCTCTGGCTTGGAGGCAGGAAAAATATGATCTGAGACCGAAAAGATGCAGAAAAAAGTATGGGGGAATGCAAAGACTCCTACTCACCAGCAAAAGGCTTGTCGAGTTGAACCCAGTCTTTAAAAACAAAGTTGCAATAGTCTTTTCCGTGCCAGAACCTGGTTTCCCCAAGCAGCTCTCCAACACCCGTCTTCAGGCTACGGATGGATCCTTTATCTGTCCCAGGCAAACAAAACAAAAACATGCTCCAAAGTCATGGCCATCCATTGCACACAGCAGTGAGAGACTCACAGCCATGGAACAGCACTGGTGGGACCTGCCAGTCCCAAGCAGCTGAAGCTGGTTTCTCCCCAGTCCTCCTGTTACTTTCAAAGGATATCTGTTAGTAATTTTCTTCCCTATTTTAGTATTTTTTATACAATCAGAAGAGGCTCTATATAGGAGTCTGTTACAGAAATGAAAAACAGATGCTGAATTTTGTCTTGGACTACATCACCCTATAACCATTTGCCTTTCCCCAGTTCAATAACAACTAAATAATCCCATATGGCAGTCCACATCGTGTATATCATCTACTTCATGTATTTTACATTAATAGTGAATTAATTCCATTTTCTCTGCTAGAGAGTTTATTATTTTGCCTCACTAGCAGGGTGTATCTCCTCTAATAGAAATAGTATTTATTATCGAGAATGAAATGTATTATGAAATTATATAGAATGTTCATGTATGTTCCCTCATGAAGTATTGTGAGTTTTCTTAGTATTATTTAGTTTTTCCCAAATAACAGTGTCATTTTTGATACAATTTTACATGTTGAACAAATGGATCCTGAATTCCAAATTCGTGTTGATTAAAAATAGTCTAAAATGTTGTATGCATGGATATTCCCTCCTAACAGGATCCCTTTTCCAGAGCACATATTTTTGGACAGTGAACTCTTCTTCTTCGCTCTTAAAAAAGTCCAAAAAAGTTGGCCTAGACCATAAACAGTTAACTGGTGTTATTTCCTGACCCTGAGAGCAGCCTTCATCTGTGACACCAAATACTAACACAGTAATTACACAGCAATGCCACGAGCAGAAACCTCCTGCTAACCCCAACCACAACACCAGGTAACCATAAAACCCTTTAGCACACAGAAAAACCAACTTTGAACAGTCAACAAAACACACACTGGCAGCAGCACAAGACCGGGGACACAAAGCAAGCCCTGCCAGCATCGCTGTGACCCCACCGAGCCGAGCCAAGCCATGCCAGAAATGCCATGCAGCAGGTTTGCACCACAGCTGCCTTGGGAAGCTCCAGCTTCTAGTGAGAGTCCAGGTGGAGCTGGGGAATCACTGACTCGACATACTGGGTGGGAATGGGAATGTGTGGGACACAGGCCAGCACACGCTCCATGTGCCGCGCTCCGATGACTGCACAGTGACTCACGAGTGAGCATGAATGCACAGGGGAGACTGCACATTGTCTCCACAAAGACATGGAAATGTTTTGCTGTCTGCCACTATTTTGTAAGCAATATTTTATAATTGGCAATTAATGCCTTAGAGGAAGATGTTTGCATGAGGATGATGCTGAAGAACTCCTCTTCACTCCATTCCTGAACCCAAAGGCATCTTGGAAAGGTACCACACTGGGACAGGCCCTTCCAACACCAGTCCAGAGGTGGGAACAGCTCAGTGCTCACAACCACCCAACTCCTGTCTCAACTGAGTGTGCTTTCCTTGGCTTTAATTAGAAGCAAAGAGGGGATGCAAGTCTTTGTCCAAACATAGGACTGGCAGCAGCCACTCTGCTGCTTCCTCTCTCTGTTTGCATGTCTTCTTGCATCAGGCTTACTTTAAAAATATCCAATACAGAACTTCTTAGTTCCAGTAATAGCTTTTTCCTTTACAGAATGAGAGCTGCTGAAATCATCACATACCAGAATCAGAACTATTTCTGCAACTGTTCCCTGCTGTCATTATTGCAAATTTTTGTTTGCTCATTTGTTTGATTTTGGTTTGTTGTTTTGGGGTAAATTCTTATTATTTATGCTGCAGTATTTGTAGTTTCTGGAGAAGGCTCTTCTGCCAGGATGCCCACAGAGGAGGGATAAGGATGCTGGGAGAATAACAAGCAGCGAAGGCTGATCCTGGCACCCAACCTCACTCTCACCATAGTTATAATGCAAAAACAACAGTAGCTAAAGCCTGAAGGGGTCCACAGCACTGCCTTCCTTCACTTACCCTCCCGAGGCTCAGCGAGCCCCTGTTTGGATTCACTGTGGTGATGGAACATTTTCAGATGGGGCCTTAAACTCTGGATTATATTCGGTTGGCTCCTAGTGGGGCTAGAGTAACCTGCAGAAAGTCAAGATGTTCTATTCATGGCAAAAACACGTCCACCTCTGCCACCCTG
Organism: Toxostoma redivivum; assembly: GCA_013397375.1. Classification (NCBI taxonomy): domain Eukaryota; kingdom Metazoa; phylum Chordata; class Aves; order Passeriformes; family Mimidae; genus Toxostoma; species Toxostoma redivivum. The sequence continues at coordinate 36,914 of VXBI01001397.1, forward strand.
GTGCCTGTCTGAAGACACCTGGCAGGCAGGAACTCAAACCAGACATTCAGTTTGCTGAAACTAAAGTGACTGCCAAGCAAAGGACCAAATTCAGGACCCAGCTGGTTTTAACCCAAACAGATGTAATGAAGTACAAAGCCATGGCTGTGTCCTGAGCTGACTGCTCCCCATAAGGAGCCCGAGGCAAGACAAAGATCTGCAGGGAGGGGATGAAAATTCCAGTAAGTTCCCTCATCTCCAGGAGCTGAGGACTTCCAGGAAGAATTTAATTCTGGAACAATTGCCAAACTGATCCTTGTAATTTTGCACTGAAGTTATCTTTAATGTTGGGAATTAAAAGTTTCATTTAAATATTCAACTGTTGAACAGACTTTCCTCTCTAGTAAGTGGGTAAATTTAGAATATTTCCACTTAAGTGAACTTATTTAAAACCTAGCTTTTAACACTAGTCTACAAGAGGGAATAATCCCATTCAGAAATTATTTGCTTGTTACAATAAATCCAAGTTGAAAAATGGAAGATTCAAATCTTTCTTGCAGGAATGAACACTTTTCAACAATACAAACGTTAAGAATCACATACACGGTACCACATCATCTGATGGCTCATGGAAATTGCTAATTAGCTAAATAAAAAATCCTCATGAAACTTTTTTTATCTATTTTGCAGTGACACAAATTTACATGTTGACTATACACAGCTATTATTCTGGTAGTTAAGTAACTTGTCAACTTTCCTTCCATACAAAGAACACTTTGCCCTAGAAATCATGTGAACGTGCACATACGCCCACCCATCCACCTCCACATATCCTTTATATACATTATTTAGCTGAACATCACTTACTTGACTCACTGTCGATGCTGCTGACGCTGTCAGCATGGTGCATGCCGTGCTTGTGCAGGTGCTTGTAAATGCTGAACCTTGAAAACTTTTTGGGTTTTCCTACTCCTTTCATTTTTGATGTGTCTGGAGCATCATCAGCATTTCTCTCAAACAAGTGGCTCTCTGGGGCCAGAGTTTGAGGCCGCAGTGGGACATGTTCAGTCGACTCTGCTGCAGCCTTAAAGGACACAAGACATGGCTGCAGGTCAGGTATGAAGAAGTTTCCCTTTACAGATTCTCATGCAGATCAGTGCTCAGAAACAACCATGAGCCAAATTTTGCTCTGTGACAGACACACTTTGGTGGGAACTGTGGCATGTGGTCCATCCCCACTGCTTTCTGGGCAGAGTCTGTACTGAGGAAGCACTTGCCAGGAAAGCCTAGTAATATTAGCAGCATTTGGATCCATAAATTTACTCTGGATTATCACTCCCTTTGAAATTCTCATCAACCTAGACCTCTCAAATTATTGAAGACATGTGGTTGCATACAGACCCAGGTTAGCAGAAAGCTCAGGAAACAAGGCAGCTGCTGAGGGCACAAACAACAAACATTACAGAGCACTCTGCAAGTGCTTACTCTGCATTTCTAAGTTTTGTTAAGAAAAGAGAGGTTACCCAGAGAAGTTATGGATGCCCCAGCCCTGGAAGTGTTCAAGGCCAGATAGGACAGGACATGGAGCAAGCCAGTCTAGTAGAAGTGGAAGGTGTTCCTGCCCATGATGGAGGTAGAACAACATGACCTTCCAACCCAAACCATTCTAAGATCCTATGATTTTAAGAACACAGACTTCAAACTGTGGTTGCTGTTCTAAGCTCCAGGAGAAACCTGTCTCTCTTATCTCTGTGCCCTAGCAGAGGCTTATCAGCACCTAGCCCTAAAGAGTCGTTTGATGCTTAATCCTTTCTCTCATCACTTATTTGTCATTAAAGCTCCAAAACCCAACTCTAAGCTCAGAAGAGGACACAGCCCATTCAGCCCTGCCCCAGTCCTGCTGTGGCTGCCCAGCCAACAGCTGGAGCCAGCCCACTTACTGCCAGGTTGGCGGTGGACACGGACTTGGCGGCGGAGGCACGCTTGACGCTGCCCACGTCGGTCAGGCGGTGCTCGTCGTCGTCCCAGCGCCCGTAGGCCAGGTCGATGCCACCCACAAATGCCACCGACTGGTCAACGATCACCAGCTTCTCGTGGTGGGCCCACAGGTACACGGAGGAGGACACGTGGTCTGGGTGCCTCATCACCTGTGAGGAAAGCAGCACTCGAGCTCAGCATCATTGTCAAATTTAAACCTTTCCAGGCAGAGAGCTGTTCTGGCTTTTCTGGCTGTTTGGGGTGATGGGGAAATGCTGGAGTTGTTATTAGAAGCTACTCAATTTCCCCACAGCTGGTGTCACCCATATGGCAGGCAGGTGTTTCCCCAGGATGCAGGAATCCCAGGCAGCAATGGTTACTGATGTTGGGATAGGTCACCCTTACAACAGCTTCATAAGAGGACCATAGTCTAAGAAACTGCTTCAGCTGAGCTGTAATAGCTGAGCTTTCAAACACAGAGCCTACTCTGAAAGAAAACAACATATTGGTGATCTGAGTCACTTCTTTGGTTGTTGCCACCACACAAGTGAAATGAGATGTCAGGTGGTTTTTTCCCCCCCACTTAAAATCAAGTTGTTTGGCATTTGTTTAGGAATTTCTTTTTGACAAGTGTCTATGGAACCCTAATTTCTGTATCTAAGCTCAGAATTTTTATTTGTGATGATAGAGCCACTAGACTAGCTTCCTGGAGAAAAAGCTACCAAGTTTCACCTGGCTGCTCCCAAAACCTGTGACACAGCTTGTGTGTATCGTCCACTTTTTCTGCAAAGATGATGAATGGATGCTTCCCTTCACTGTGACAATTGATCAAGTGAAAACAAACCAATTATTCTAGCATAACAAATATCTTACCGCTCATTAAGGTGTATGTGTCTCTAAGAGACTGGATCTAGCTTTATCTACTGGTTTGTCTGTCACATCTGATTTTCTCCTTGGTGCCTGAACAGCAGTATAACAGCACAGGACAGTGCAATGCTGTTCTTCTGTGGTGGGAACATTAACACCCAGTGTTGACTCTCATTATTCATATTTGAGCAGAAATGCTGAAATGAGACAACACTCTCAAATTTTAATTTTCCATTTGATGTAACCCCATTAACTTGTCACATGAAATACACGTCTTGTGAATTAAGGCGAACAGTTGCTTTGGCAAATCTAAACTAAGCAATTTTATGTTCCATTAGAACCTAAAGAAATGAAGTTGCCAGACATGGCAGTCACTATATGGGTGTGTCTTGTCAGACTATTCCCATTACAGTGGTGGGAAACACTCCTGAACCTGCAGTTCCCACCCAAATATACTGGGGTCAGCACAAGCCATCAAGAACAATAGAATGCAAACACCCTCCACACAGCCCTGTGCAATTACCTTGATGTTTGGATGAAGGTGCATAAGTGTCCGCTTGCTGTATTCACTGTTGATCCCCAGGGCAAGCTCTACCTCTTTGTACAGCATAACAAAAATTCTCACTCCTTGTTGCTGTCAGAAATAAAAAAGAACGCATGGAATGCAGGCACATCAATGGATACAGTCTGTTTCCAAAGGGAGGAGAAGCTAAGAGACAGTAAATGTGTTGTGTCTGCTGATGGAAATGCTGACTGAGGTTACTTATTCTTGCTTATGGGGACCCCACAGCCTGGTAGGACCAGCCTGCTTGGGAAAGCTCTCCAGCTTTCTGACAAGGGCTCAGTACCTGGGTTTGTGTGGGTTTTGCTGTTTTTGTCTGAGCCATGCCAAGGCCCATCCACAGGTCATTCCTACAGCAGCTCCTTTTACACACCCTTTGAGGCAGATTTTGCAAGCCTGATTCACTCCAATCATGTTCATCCACTAAAGTTCAGTGTTCTGCTGCTTCGTGTTGCCCTGAGGGCTGCCCACGGTTAAATGTCCCTGCAAGATGACATGACCAGTGAGGACACACTGACATCCCCCTCCTGAAGGGGATGTCACCAACTCAACACCAGCAAAGAGCTTCATTCTGCTGGTAGAGATCAACAAGCTCCTGGAATACAGTGAGCAATGCTAAAAACATAGTGTTTTTTGTGACCAGCATTGTATCCATGGCAGGGTTTCTAAGAACTCTTGTTAAAGCATTTCCAAATGTGCCAAGTGCCTCCCAAACCTTGGCAAATACTGGTCACACACTGGGACACCTCCACTTCCCATAAATCAGCATGGATTAAAAGCTTGCACTAGAGTTTGCCAGCTTAAACTTGGAACCTAAACTTTTTTTTAAATTCCTATTCCCATGAAGCTTCTATCAAGAGCTAAGGGCAATCTCCAAATTGTGGATGATATTCTGCTCTCCACTGCACCCAGGGGAGTCAAAGACAACATTGCACACAGAGAAAGGACAGCCTCTCCCCTACCCCATGATATCAGCTTGCTGACTGCCCTGTTGAGCCAAAGAAACACTACAAGTGACAGAGCAAGCATTTCCAGGGGCTGACCTCACTCACCTATCACAATGTTTTTATGGCCATAAGAAAATCCACATCAAAGTGAAAAAGGAAGCCAAATTCCTCCTTTGGGTGAGTGATGCCTTGTGGCCAGTTTATTTTTGCCAGAAAATAATAGTCATTCCAAATCACCAGCATTTAGACACAAAGCTCTCATGTTTTATCTAGGTATGTGGAGGGGTGAGGACTGTGATGACAACTGGTTTGAAAGGAGAGAGTGTCAAAGACTATTTCAGCATGTCACAGAATGGTTTGGGCTGGAAGGGAACTAAAAGACCACCCCCAGCCATGAGCAGAGACTCCATCCACTAGACCAGGTTGCTCAACGTACCATCCAATCTGGCCTTGAACAATTCCAGGGATGGGGCAGCCACAGCTTCTCAGTCAACCTGTGCCAGGGCCTCACCACCCTCACAGGGAAGAATATCTTCCTAATATCTAATCTAAACCTGCCCCCTTTTAGTTTAAGTCTGTATCCATGTGGACTTCTGCCCTCCTACTACAGCAAGAGTTCAAGAGGTTTCCCAGCCATGGGAATAAGCCTTGTGACTCGCTGCTGATATGGGCAAGCTCTTTTCAGCACCAGTGTTATCACAGGGTATGTAAACAGCTGGAGCACAGCCCACACTCATAAACACATCACAAAGTGCTCAACCTTCTCTGTACCTCTAAATTACATAAATCACATGGAGAGCATGGATAGCAGCAGGTCTTTGACCTGCCAGGAACTGGAGCAGTTGTAAAACAAGGCTTTGACCTACCAGGAACTGGAGCAGTTGTAAAGCAAGGCTGAAGTGACCCAAACTAGGGCAATCAAGAGGATCTACCCTTCTGCCTCTGAGCTCTTCCAAACCCAAACAAGGGGAACAAATCAAAACATGTGGTTTTCCAAGGCCATCTGGAAAAGGGCTTTAGCTCTCATCTCTACCCAAGTGAATGGTGGAAGTGCTCCAGCCCCAGTATGACCCCCTGGCTGGGTGGCTGCAGGGTAAGGGTGCAGCTGGAGCTCACTCACTGCTTTCCTCTTGAGGATGCAGTCCAGCCGCCAGCGATTCCCTTCCACCACCGGTCGCTTCATGAAGATTTCTGGGCTCAGCCTAAAGAAAACAAAGATATATAAAAAACACAGCAGATGTAGCTTGCAAACAAAGCACCTGCCTAAATAACCAACTTGGGAAGCAAAGGAATTGAAGTTTAAATAAAGTGGATGTGAAAGCTCATGTCCCAGAGTGATGCATTCTCCAATATCCTGCTCTTTGTTCTTTAATAACTGAGCATTACAGAGAGCAAAGGACATGTCCAAGCACATTCATCTTCATATTCAACAACCCACGAGATCAGGCTGAACAGCGATGTATAAATAGGGAAATTTGGACTCTATCTCTGAAAGAAAGATGCAACAAAAGAAAACCCTGAGGTAGAACTGAAAGAAATACGCAGACATAAAAAATAAAGAAGAGTGGGATTTCAGTTCTCCCAGCACCTGAGCTATCTGAACAGAACAAATTTGTGCTGAATTTTCCTTGCTGCCTAAAGACGAAGCAACAGGATCTCTCAACAGGACATTTTACTGCTTTAAAGATTACAAGAAATAGTTAAGCAATCTCAATCTAACTCCTGCACAGCAAGGTGACAGAAATAATTCCTTTACTTTTGTACCAAGCATGGCAACTTGGGCTTGGATAAAGCATATTACTACATCCTACTTTTATCTTATATATCAAGACTTAGGTATATTTTGGAATTCCATGATACTTTAACAATTGTCTGAATAAAACACTAAGTAAGAGACAATGGGTCTGAAACAGGATGCTCTTGAACTGCCACCTGATGTTGCATAGGGGGAATCCATGAGCATTGAGCAGACTAAAGGCACAAATACACAAGATGCTCTCACCACTGGCATGCGCCTTCCCAAGGCAGTGAGGAGGAGCTGAAAGGGGATCCCATGCAGAATCCCATGGCAGAAGCACTGTTGAGCATCCCTGTTCCCTGATACACTTAAAGACACCCATGCCCCTCAGATTTACAGCTATTTACACTCCTGAGGAGCCCCTCAAGCCACCACATTTGCAGTTCTGGTGGTGCCTCCGTGCAGTTTCAGGCATTTCCGTGGAGAGACAACCAAGCTGTTGATCTGAAGCGTGTGCTGTTGCTGCCAGCCCTCCTGAAAAGGCCTTTGAATACAACACAAGGACAGGTTTAGGTGTGCTGCCAAACCATCTGGCTGCAGGGCTAGCTGCCAGACTGTAGGGCTCCAAACAGTGCTGCATTGTCAGGAGCGTCCCCAGAGAGAGAGCTGGGCAACATCCAAACATGTCAGTACTAACCACCAATCTGTGATGAAAATTTCTTCTTTAGCAGCTTCCATGGCATTTGCGACATCTTCAAAGTACCACTTGGCATTGACATACCTGCAAAAGCAGAGTGCAGAGTTATGCCTCCTCCCCTTCATTAAACAAAGTACACAGCTGAAAGTGATGGGGTTCCGTGTTAATGACATTTATGTTCTCTTCTCAAAAGCAAACACAATCCCAATTTCCAGAATCAGAACACGCAGGGAGAATTCAATACTGCTACCAGTAGCTTGATGAAACAGCACATTAAGGGAATATTAAGTGACTCTTGGCACTTCTGCCAACTTCACACAATATTCCTGGGTTCTGCTTGACATGCAAGCCAGGTTTGTCTCTCAGGAAAGGATGATGGAATGGTGTTTCCCTTGATTTATGGAAAGTACTCAGGCAGAGGTTGTTGCAAGGCAGGCGTTGCAGGGAAAGCACTGGTCTGCTTCCAGCTAGAATCCAGTTTTTGAAGCATTTCTGGGAATGGATTAGTGCAGTCAGGTTACACTGGGGACAGAAGGAGTCTCAGGAGACTGTTGTGTGCTTAAAACCCAGCCACCCTCCAACTATACTCAGGTCTGCATTTGTTGATTCCCTTTTCTTCTCTTTATCCTTACAATGACAAACATCCAACACATTTGAATTTAAACAGAACTCGATGTTGCTGTGACACAGAGCTCCAGCCACCAGCACTGCTACTCTGTCCCTGGTGAAGAAAGCCGGTTTTTTTTTTTTTTTTTTTTTGGGAACTTCTTTAATTACTACCAGTCTCCACAGCTAGCAAAGGCTACCAGCTGTGTTCATCAGAGCTGGGGAAGGCAGGTAACAGGTGCTCACCACTTGGCCAGGGTGTTCTCCTGCACGGCTGCGTAGGAGCCGAAGCGATGCTCCGTCAGAAAGTCCTTGCCGTGTTTCCGGATGAACTCGTCTATGCCCTGCCTCCACCACTGGGCATGTCTGTAGCTGTTACACTTCAGAATCAGCGACCTGTAAGAACACAGGGCAGGAGGCTGAAGCCATTTCCATTTAATTGGGCTGCTCATTGCTGCCTGTCCATGTTGGTAAATGCATCTGTACCGGTCATATTTTATTTACACAAAAACCAGGGACTTTGCTGTTTTGTTTGCAAAAGAATGCTCAGCACCGAGCTGCTCTGAGTGACTAATAGTATTGCACTGCCAAGCACAAAAAAACCCACCCATGTTTAAATTATTAGCACCAGCTTAACTTGGAGTTGGAGCCAGCTAATGTTGTATTTTTAAGAGATGAATTTATACTGTGCGCCAGCATAAAAACATTAAATACCTCTTTATCCCCCACTAGCATGTCTTTTGAGTAATACTCCATTGGGAGGCAGAAGAAAACATCCCTGCTTGCAGCATAAAGAGAACAGAGTGCCTAAAAAATTTCCTAAGTAATTACTGCCAAACCAGACTGTGCAACTCAGCATGCACCATGCCCTAGGACCCAGCAATAACCACAGGGATGGACAAACAGGCTCCCAATGCCTCATTAAGACATGGGAAATAATCAGCATTAGAGCCAAATCCCCAGCAGGTCTGAGCACACCAGCAGCAGCCACCCAGGCTTGTTAACCCCTCCTGCAGAGCAGCATCGATTCCTCCTTGAAAAAGCCAAAGCAAACTAAAAGGGGATAAACAAAGTTGTTTTCTTACCTGGAGAGATTGTCAATCTGCAACCCGTATTTAGTTTCTGTCTCTTTCTGGCCTATTTTGATGTTGAATTCCTTATCGACAAGCAGGACAAAGGAAATGGCCCCTGAATCAGGCTTCATGTACATCAGGAACGAGTCCTTCACCACCAGCCACCTGTACAGACACAGCAACCATGTCACTGGATTTCACACCCATGCCAGGCTTCAAAACATGAGCCACGAAAAGAGATGACAAAACTGAAAAGTGCTTCTTCAAAAATGTGCAAATAATTGATCAGGGAAATCTACTAAATGGTAAAAATTATTCTCAGGAGCCAGACCAAGGGGTGGTTTTCTTGAGCAGGAAAGTGTCTATTTTATGAACTTGGGTAATGAGTTTTAATTCAATATAGAAGTTTTAGAGCATTAAATAACTCTTTTTTGACAGGAGTCTTTAAAAATACAGGTTCCCTTGTTTAACAAAACCCATGAGAACCTCCCTGGTCATAAAACTCTGAGCATGAGGCAAGGTGCAACAAGGATTCCTCCATCCCTGATTTTTATTCAGCTTGTATGCTATATGGGAGTTATCTGACATTTCTAACACTAATTCTGATGCTAGGATCACTTTCACTCCTATCAAAATATATGAACAAGGTATTTTGGAAAGCTTTTATTGCCAAGCAACAGGCACCCTGTTAGAAACACATGAGGAGGGATGACCAGCAGGTTTTACATAAATACTGTAGCCTGAAGGCAACTCTGGGAAAAAACACATTTTTTACTGTGAATGGCATTTCTAATTTTTTCTCCCCCTGCAGCGTAGCTGGGGTAACCAGAAGCCTCTGTCCCACACAGGTCTCCATCATCAGACCTTTGCTTCATTCTTCTGCACACCCAGAAACACACAAAGCAGCACAAAACACAGCAAAAATCTGTTCATTCTTGTATCTTTAGTAACAGCCTCAGCTCCTCCCCCTAATTTTTTATTAGATCCCACAGTTTTTTTTCTTGCTTTCAGGGCCCTGAAAGAGTTACCTGGCATCACCTCTAATTTGGTGCCAAAATACCTCCCCTCTCTATTTGGCCCACAACTTCACTCTTAAACATCCCACAGGGTGTATTTCCAAATATTCTCCCTTCTGTTTATCCCAGGCAGCTCTATACATGCCTGAGGAGTCCTGCCTGTGCCCATTCACAGCTTTACCTCACTATCCTCCTCTGTGTCCCAAAATCCTCCCTTTAAATAACCCTCTCTGGGAAATATTACTGTTATTTGCTTATTTATTGATGCATAAACTATCAGTCCCAGTGGCCCAAGATGGGAATGTAGTGTCTCACTTGTGATATTCTGTACACAATCCCAATCAAACACTTCTCCTACCCCCTTTCTAGGCTCTAAAGAAAAATGGAGATCCATCAAGGCTGAATGTGCTACTGTCCTCCTATAGCCTGAGCTCTGGACAACATAAGAAAGGGTTAACTGAGGAGTATCAAGAGGAAAAGGCATTTTTTCGTATAAAGAAGAAAAAGAACTGGTGATGGTTTAATGATTTGACCTGAAAGAAGTTCACATCTTTATCTCCTTGTGCCCTCATTACTGAGATCTTCTGTAAACCTAAATTAAGAAATGTTGGAAAAATTGTGCAGAAATAGGACCTTTTCTTCACAATAATGCAGAAAGGTTTTCTTAGAAAACAGAGCTATTAAAGATAAAATGACTGACAGTCCACAGGTGATGCTAAAATCCAAAGGTGCATAATGCCTGGGGAAGCTCCATCGACTAAGAAATTGTTGCTGTAAGGCAGATATGGCTATTTAGATTTTCAAACGGAAAGATTTTCCTGGGAAAGGCATGTTCCAGGAAATACACCCTGCATTTTTTGGAGGCTGCCTGGTAACACAGGTACTCCCCCACAGCACACATCTCCCAGTCCCTGGCAACATTGAGACCTAACACAGAGGGTAAAGGGATGGGAACAGCAAATTATGTCTGTCTGCAGCAGGAAGGGACATGGGAACAGGAGAAAACATTGGGATCCAATACCTGCAGTAATAAGCAAGAGGCAATGTATTTAATGTCAAGGTTAATTGCACCAAACAGCTCCTTAGTGCTGCAGGTCACGTCTGATTTGATCCTGCCCTGAAGCAGTCCAAAGAGTGTTTCAATTAATTGATTTTCATTTTGTAAATTGAGGAAGGGAAGCTCAGAAAGCCAGGCTGAAATCTGCCTGGGGCAGGTCACCAGCCACATTCCCTCCTGAAGGCACAGAGCCACCTGTGCTCCTGCAGCAGGGAAAGCTGGGCACAGTCTGGGAGGTCACTGCCTAGGAAATTCTAGATTTTTCCCTGAAGTAACACGTCCCTTCTGTGAACTCCAAAGGAGAAAAAAAAAAATAAACCCACCACACAGAAGGGGTGAGGCAGGGAATAACCTATGGGCCCTTCCAACCTGGAAATATGTGGCTTTTGTAAAAAAAAGCAAGATTCTCTCTCACAATTTTTTTTGTGAGAAAAAGACAAATGGGGATTTTTGTGTGCCAGGGAGCATGTGGCATTCCCCCCTCTAGCACACCAGCAGTACCTTTTGGACCAGCGGTAGCACATCCTCCCTTGGCCACAGCAGTTCAGGCCAGGAATGCGGTGGCCCCCGGAGCGCTTCATGATGAACCCTTCTCTGCAAGGACAGGAACAGGGTCAGGGTGGGGGATGAGCCTCACCTGGAGGTGCAGGAGGGATTTGGAGGGGGTGCCTGCTGAACACCCAGCCCTTGTGCCTAGGGCTGGCTCCTGTCACCTCCAACTGTGCCCAAGCAGCCTCTGTGCTGTGCCCTGAAAGCTGGATGAAGGGCAAAAATAACACCCCCAGAAGAAAATAATGGAGTTTTAAGAAGTACAGGGTCCCAGTTTATAGCACAGGAAGCAGAAAATTAAGTGGCTCAACAGGGAGAGAAAGGTGGAAACCCTGTAAGCGCTGTCGCACAAAGCAGCCCACTCTCAAAAACATTTCTCCAAATTGTAGCATTTCTGTCTGAACAGTAGTAATTTTTCATATCTAGATGGCAAAATATTCCCCAGTCAGTTAGTGCTGAGAAAGGAAAGCTATTAATTTTAATAGTATTTATGTATAAAGCCATGCTCCTAGTGAATCATAACTCACAAAGACACAGCTCACAACTCACATGCCCTTCGGTCCCAGGTCGTGGATGAATGACAGCTGGCTTACTCCAACAAACTCCATCTGGGAAGGAAGAAGAGATTCTCTCATCTTTATAACCCTGAAATCCACAAATTTTTTTGCTTCATCAAAGTGACTTGCCATAACAACCTGCAGAATATCCTGAGCAGATGTTACCCACCATCACTTAAGCATCTTCAAGAAGATCAAGGAAAGTATTTTGGTTAAGTTTTCTGTTCATTTATTTTAGATGTACTTTGGAGAACACACTTCAGGACAATTAAACTCAAATTTATCACAGGGACTCACTCCCTGGTATTCTCCCTCCTGGATCTTTGGCTGAAATAAGGACTCAAATTTGACACTGTTTAGGAGTCTGTGTGATCTTGGCTGGCTGACTGAATCCTCTCCTCCCTCCAGGGACTCTCAGAGAAAGACTGGAAAGGAATGAGGACACATGTCCAGAGCTGGGAGCACCCTTTAAGCCCCCTATCCCACAGAGAATACCACAGGAGGGTTCAGCCTCATAACCCATGAGCACCCTCCAAGGTGACTGCAGCAGGTCAGTGCTGGACACACATCACTGCCCATCTGGTTCCAGGAACCGAAAATCTACAGGAAAACCACAGTGGGGCAGGAGGAGAGCAAGTTCAAATCCCAAAGTCAAGGAACCTGCCTCCTCATGGCTCCTCCTGCTTCTTCAGGGATTGCAGGGAACATAACAGAGAGCAAAGCCAGTGAGAAAGCTCAGCACGATTACATTCACGTCTAAAAATAGGACACTGGGCAACTTCCACCAAGCAGGCTTTTCTTGGCACAGTGGGACATTCCTGGCAGTCTGCTGGATATTAGCCCTGGGCCCCTTTAGCAGGGAGAAACATTCTCCCAGGGAGTCCTGTGCAGGACAGGGCTGGGGCAGGCACAGCCCTGCGAAGGAGTCACCTTGGATGGCAGAACCTTGTCTGCACCCAAGCACTTCTAATTTATTGTCACATCAAGTTGTCCAAGTGCAGAAAGGTGCTCAGGGCAGGGTGAGGGTAGGTGTCACTGTCCCTTTAGCCAGTCAGCAAGCCAGAGGGAACCTCTAACAGCACATTTTGGCAATGAACCCTGCTGGGGCTGCAGTCCAGGGCTCAGCCCATGCTCCTGATCACAGCTGGGACAGGAGGCAGCCTCGGTACCAGCTTCAGGATATACCCACTCATACACACAGTAACTTCAAGGAAAGGGCCACTGCCATCTCTCTTTGGCAAACCAGCCTCAGGGTCCTCATCAGCAAAATCCAGTTTTGCACAGGAATTACATGGGTGGACCCCTAAGTCTCAAAGACATTTTCAGACACCAAGTATAACAAAAAGTATCAGTAAATTTGGAGTCAAAGTCTATCTTGCTGTTATGATGAGGTTAAGCACAGGCTCCCTTCCCAATACCATAATTTTTTCCCCATAAAACAGTGGTAGGACCAAAGATCCTTCAATCTCCTCATGCTCAGCTGCTCTTAGGACCTTCCCAAAATTCTCATATCAGCCAAGGCCATGGAGAAAAACAAGAGACATTACTGCTTTCCTCTGAGTATCTCAAGGACATAAAGTAATCTCTACTCAGCTGAAGCAATTTTAATGCTTTGATTTTAGGGTGATTTCAGCCTGTTTTCAGGAAGTGGTTAGTACAAGTCATTCCATGATATTTTACCAACCATCTTGTTCTCTCTGTTCTCCCTAAGTTTTCTGGAAAAGCACCAGGTGTGACCAATGAATGTTTCAGCTGTTTTTGCAGCAACACTCAAAGCAGGGTGGGAAGCACCTGAAAAACTCCAGTGTACCCTACAAGCCCTTATCAGAAGTCTCAAGCAAATTCTCAGGTCAGTTCTTTGTCTGGATCCCATTTTAACTTCTTCATGGCATTTCCTATCAGGCAAATCAGAAACCCAGACATCTCTCTCACAGTGGGCACACACACAAAAAAAGCAAATAAATGTCAAAACCCTTTGAAAATGCTGGCTGGAACCAGAAAGCTGGCAGGAATTTGAGGAGCACTGCATGCAGAGAAATAATTGTCCTCAAAGAAGCAAAAAGGAAAACCAAGAGGAAAAATTACTTGCAGAAACAGAACTACCACTACATAAAAGAAAAAGATTGTCTGGCAGCACAGCAACCTCCTCTTCAGCCAAGCAGTCTCTGGAACAGCAGTGATAGGAGCCCATCCAACAAATTGATCAAGCGTTGGTTTGCAAAAAAAATAACCCTTAAATAAATTCCTGCAGTGAGAAGGAAAATTCCTCAGCATAGTGCAAAGCATCTGATGGAATGATTTATTGTTACAATTAGCTATTTTTACTGTCACAGTGCCTCATCTGAGGTGCTCATCATTCACAGAGAGGCAGGCAGGGCAGCCAGGAGCTTTCATCTCTGTCACATCGGAATTCCTGCGCTGCCCAGCTGCCTCCCTGGGATCTGGCATCCCACTCTGGTTTCACAGTGACCCACAGCAGGATGGTTTTGGTATGAGGTATGGGCCCAGAGAATTCAGCTTCAATGACATTGTTGTGGCAATGAAGAAAAAAAAAAAATAAAAAGGCAGATGGGAGTGATGGGCTGCAGGACAGGCTATGGAAGCTGCAAGGTGTTCCAACCATCCTGTCCTGCCAGCAACGTGGAGTATGCATGATTTATGTGAGTAAACATTTCATAGAGCATCTGCATTTCAGAAAGGATTCAGTTTCTCTATGCTGCATATTTTAATTTTGACTCTTGTTCTTTATTTAGTGGGTTCGGAAATGCATCAAAAACTGATTAGCAGTGGTCACTGGCAACAACATGGAATTGCACACTCTTTAGAATTATATTGTTCAGCACGATTTCTTACACAAAAAAAAAATTTGCTTATACAAAATACACATTAAAACCTCCCCCAAATATGCTGCATTTCAAGTGCAATAACTAGGAATACTGATGGGTTGGGTGGGGACCTCCACAAAGGTCTGCAGATCCAAGGGCTGTATCAAAAGCAAACCAGTGGCCACTCTCACTTCTCAGCTGCTCTAAATTGTGTTGCTTTCACTTAAGATGAAGTTTTTACCCTCCCTAAAGTTAATGCAAAACATTACACATACACACTCCAATCAAATCTTACTTTTCATTTTGCTTGTGCATCTTTTAAGTATGAGAGTTAGTACAAAAATAATGCAAAGGTCCAATTAATAAAAATTTTATAGAGAATCCAATTAAGCCTCAACATTTTGAAGCTATATTCCTCCAATTTCCAGGAAAAAAAGTGTGAACAGTTAACACACTGATTTTCCCACAACATTCATTTTAAGAATAATTGTCTTAAAGCACTTCAGCCTGAAAGTACTATAAAAAGGTTTTGAAAAGAAAAAGACATGAGATTTAATCACATAAATCAAATAATTTTTAAAAAAATTATTAAATATAAAAAGCTAGATGATGTACGACCTCTACAATGCCATGTAGTCACTGTGGACCTGATCCTTAACCCAACCACAGACTTCAAGGTCTGCAAAACCACAAGCTTGACTTGCAGGCTTGACTGTCTCAGTGCATGGCACATCCTCCAGACAGTGTACAAAACAGTTTTCTCTCACTGGAAAAAATAAATTAACCACCAATGCAAAATAAAAGACATAAAAAAGCAAATTCATTAAATTGTGCAGCTCAGATGAAAAAATGTCTCCTCAGAGATGCTACTGACCCAAGCAGGCTCTTCACAATGACCAAGGGTTTACACTCCAGGCAGGTCTCAGCTTGCCTTTGCAACTCCATGCCTGATTTAACAGAGTTCCTGATTTTAAAAAAAGTCCTCAGTGCATGGATTTGATGAGAGCAACACAGAGGAGTCCAAATATGCTCCAAGATTAAGACAGTTACAGCATTTGTCAGCATCCGGACAAAAGACTTCTCAACCGCAGGAAGAGCAAAGCCCTCATTTTGTTCTCAGGAAGACAAATACAGTTCCAGGGAAAGTGCCAGAAATCTTTACTTTAGTCTGAGAATGGTGGGGGTTGTTTGGGTGTTGTTTTAAAGGAAGCACTTCCTTCCCTGTGCTTTCTTCCAGCACTGCCCGCAGGACCCGTGCCACCACCACGGGCAGAAAAGTCCTCCCTGAACATTTCTCTGCGGCCAAATTCAGTGAAAGCCAACAATAAACTGAGAATTTATGTGCAAGAGGGACATCTGGCTCCGGGGGCTGGGGACAGAAGGGCGATTCAGCCCAGGAGGGAGCACCCCACAGCTGCCTGGGAAGGCAGGGCTGCGCATCTCCTCTCCCGGCCCCCACTGTGCAGCCTGTCTCAAACCACAGCCTGGCCAAAGCATCACCCACGTTCTCAGAAGAGCAGAAATGTTCCAAAATATTTGAAAAAGGCAACGCCTGCCTAAAAGTGACAAGATGGATCCACACTGTAAAATAAGTCTCCCCCGCTCTGCATATGCTACTGATCAAAATTGCCAAGTTATCCTGATCTTGCTTCTAGAACAAAAGATGACTCCTTTCCACATACACGCTAACACAGCTCTTCACTGCATTGGAATTAAGCTCCACAGCCTGTCCCCTAAAGAAGCACTCCAAGGAATGCAGCTTTCTCAGCCTCAGCCTGAAGATTTCTTGCCATCCAGAGTGCAGTGGCCAAGCCCAATGGGCACTTTGTCCCACAGAACAAGCAGTGCTCAACACTGAGCTCTGCAATAGAGCACATACAGTTTTTAAATTTTTATACACAACATCCAGCTATGAGCGGCCCAACATCTCTACACAACTCCAAAAGAAATCCTCCAAAAGAGAAGAATATCTAACAACAGCAAAAGTGGAAGAGAAGTAGCTGCAACAGAAACCCAAAGTTCAGTATTTTTGGCTTGTTTGAAAACCAGGTGCTCCCAGTTATCACTCTGTGCTCAGAAATGTCACTAAACTCGGCAGCTACTCAGTGAGTACATCATATTTTGCTGGTAATACAAAAGATGAAGTAACACAGTCATTATGCAGCCAAAAAAAGGGGAAATAAATTACCATCCCCAAGAGATGTCACAGCTGTGGCTGACAGGTGAGGATTTCTGAAGAAACATTTAAAGATGAATTTAACAAGGAATGTTTTTTGCTTAAAATAGGCCTGAAACTGGATTTGACATCTCTCCTCATTTTAAACAGTGTTGACTTGGGAAAATAAGCCAATTACCATCTCCCTTTGGAACTGACAAAATACTCATTCACCTCTCTGGGTATCCCACACACACAAACTCAACATCACTAATGTCCAGGGAAACTGCACAGAAGAGAAACCTGAGACAAATCTGCACCCAGAACCACACACAAAGCCCAGACTGAACTGGTTTGAATTCCAATTTTTTAAGTATTTAAAACCTTAACTTATCGTCTTAAATAGTCTGCAGAATTAAACAGAATCTCACCACATCATACATGTACAACAAGCTGTCTGGACTGAACTAGCTTGAGGAGGTTATCACTGTGTTTGTTATAACAGCAACCTCTAACACTGAGTCATTCCTTTGGTTTTAATCATATTACATTTGTGTTAGAGAAATCAGCTAAGCCAAAATGCTCACAAAACAGCTGTAAAATGTTTCTTGCTGCATGTCTTCTTCCAATGAATTCAGCATTTGTAAAGTGAATATTCTTTAGACAATTAAGCAAACTGTTTTCTACTTACTGTTCCATGGTAGTTCCTGTACATTGGCATTTTCAGGATATTTGTCAAGTAGTCCTCCAGCTGTTTCTACAATTAAAACATGGAAAATTTAGATAGGATGCAAAGGTTTTTCTTGAAAATTCCTTTAATACAACTGTCTGGCATCAGGAAGCAATCAAAAAATCAGATCCACTTTTCAGCTTGAGTGGATAAATAAATCCATTATTATGTACTCAAAGGATATCATAACTCAGCACCATAAACAGTCTGGTCATAGGTTGTTTACTGTTCATAGTTCTGAGTTTGTACTTTCCACCAGTAGATCTGTTCCGTGGTAGGGTCACTTTAGAGGTCAACTTTTGTGACTGAGCTAAAGTTTCAGAACAATTTTAAATACCAAATCAATCCCCATTGTTTCTGACCCACAGGAATCAGCTTTGTAAGAAAACAGGCTCAGAGGCAACTGAGAGAGCCTGTTTAACCAAAACAAAAGATTCATGGGGTGAGGTACACAGGGACCATGCTGTCCTGTCCCAAGGACACAGAGAGAGCAGTGGCTGGGCCTGTCCTTCCCAGCAAGGAGGGGAAAAGAGAGGATACCATTATGGGAGAAGTAATCTCTTACCATCCTCATGGTAAAAGGGAAAAGAAAAAATTAAACTGTCTGGGCATGGGAAACTGGGAAGAGTCCTACAGGACACAAAGCAAACTGAAAGGAAACATGAGCTAAAAAAACAAAATGCATCTATAAAACAGTTTTCTTCCTCTTTTAAACCCACATCTCTCCCCTCAAACTTCCCACACATCAGAGAAGCTGTGAACAGCAGAGTTTCTGCATGGCACAGCCACAAGACACAATCCTTTAATCCTTTGGGCCTTGAAGTTCCAGTGGCACAAAGCCCAGGAAGGGAGGGAGGGAGCAGCAGAAAGAGAACGATAAGCACAGCCTGAACAAACATGGAGTTTTTAACTTGTGAGCAGCAAAGCTGCAATGAAGAGGTAGGAAGGCATCCACCCTCTCCATGGAAGGGCCCATCTGTCAACATCTGATGAAGTTACACAGAACACGTGTGCCTGGGCTAAAATTACCCACTTCAGCATCAATAGCCTGACTGTCATCTCCTCTTTCAGAGGGGGAAGGCACTGAAATCTCTCAGATTTTGATGGCCACAGGGCTGCCTTCATCACGCAACTCGACTCTGCAAACTGCCCTGTCTATCTTTAAATCAGAGCAGGTGGGAGGAGGGGAACCACCACTCCCAGCATCACAGTGTTCCTCAACTGCAGAGAAAAGCTTTGCCCACATGAACCCCAGGAGCAGCATCCTCATCATTGCACAGTGGAGAATTTGGCATTAAAGCTGGACTTGTGAAAGCCAAACTTTGTCAAGAAAAATACTGTAATGATAACAAACAAGGGTTTTGATAGTGTGTGGCTTTGCAAGCAACCTGCCAGGCTTCCCTGCACCTCAGGGCATCCCTCTGGTCCCCAGACTGAGGTGGGCACTTACCCTCCTGCTGGAGAAGTGCTCCTCCCGCACCGTGCTCTCCGCGGTGTGCGGCAGACTCGGCATCTGCCTCGGCTCTCCCCTTTTGATGGATTGTCTTCTCACCGTGTGACTGGAAGGAAAAACACACCCCAACCAAGTCTCAGTGCTGCAAGTGTCTGTATGCCTCAATACATAACCCATCTTCTGCAATGCCTTTATTTTTCCTATGCAAGATCTTAAAAATTGATGGGTGGGCAGGATAGCCAAAAAAACAAACCAAAAAAGAAGATAGCATGGATTCATTTAAGAAGCCAGTGTGCTCCAACTGGCTCACAAACAAAAATGCAACACCAAAATATCAGTTTGATTTTTGACAGCCACAATTTTCCCTTGTAAGCAAAGGGAGCCTACACCCTGTTTTTAGAGCACTTCATTCCTCCAACTCTTAGCCTCTTATAATTTTACCTTTCCTATCATATCTCAATGTTTGTCTATATCAAGAGGCTCTCGCTGACCTACACCATTCTCTTCCCACTTCTTTTCTCCTTCCCCTTGTATTTCCAGACATCCCAAGCACCAAGACCAGCCTGGGCAGAGATCCCCATACCTCCCACATCCTGCCCATGCTGCTAGAAAGCCACAAAGCTCCAGCAATTTCCACTAGCATTATCATAACCCTTCCCCAAGTTCAAGGCAAATCCAGCTCAAAAGCTGATGACCCAGGAGACAGTGTTTTCTGCGTCAGCAGAGAGATGTTTGCATCACTTAAATTATGGCTGCTAAACATGTAGATTAAATATTTTTATTACAGTTGGTAAATATTCATGGAGACTGAATTCTTCTTCCCTCTACTCCTTACAGCAAAGTAAATGGGACCAACAAAGCCAAATAGATACAATATTAAAAGTTAAAATACCCCATCTCCCAAAGCCCACAGTGCTCACAGGGATGCACACTCACCTCCTGGTGGGGATAGGGATGCGCACGAAGGCTTTGTACCTCAGCAGCTCCCTGTGAAACTCCTGGAAGTGCTTGAACTTCCTTTTCACGTGCCAGACGAACTCTCCATGGGTCAGCTCGATGGTGTAAACATTGGGGCTTGGTACCTGCAGGGGAGAACATCACCACATGGGATGCAAGTTTTGAAATAAGCCATTTTCCCACAGCTGCTCATCTAAAGAGCTTTTATTCCATTTTACTTAAGGATTATTCTGTCTCATGATTTCTTGTTCTGCTTTATTAGATTTTATAAATAGACAGATAACCTCCTCTCCTAAGCATTTTCTGAGACGCAGGCATTGCTGCTTCCTCAGCCCACAAAAAAGCAAGCACAAAATTAAGGCACAAACAGCATTTTAAGTACGGTTCTACAGAAATCAAAAGAAATCTCTGCAAGTTCTGACCTTCTTAGTGGAAGTGAAGCGTTCAACTTCCAACACACGCACTCGGACAGGACATCCCGTGAGGTACGTCTGCGTGCCCGGCTCTTTGAACCCATGGGTGTGGTAGATGGCAGAGAAGGGAATGCACACTGCAAGGACCACAAACCCCACAAAACTGTTAGCTCAACAGCCTTGTAACAACCCACAAGAGCGTGAAAGGCAGCAGACAGCAATGCTTTAACATAGGAACATTTATACAGCAGCATTAATTGCAGCAAAAGAGAGCAATTTTTATTAAAGAGAGCTCAAAGACAAAGTAACACAGAAGGGACTTGACTTGAGAAGCTCAAGTATTAAGAGCCTCCTGGCTCTAAATCAGGGTCAATGTTGGGCTTGGCAAAACCCCTGAGGCTACAGCCTACCTGCCAACAGATTGTTAAACCCAGGCAGGACATGGGATGAGAACATATGGGTGTCAACTCACCGGTGCCTTTGGGGTCAGTGAGCACCTCTGCGTCCACCTCCTCCCCCTCCACATGGAGCTCCCTGGTGTCCAGGCTCTCGATGATGTTGCTCATGTCTGCAGCGAGTTTCTTCAGTGTGGATGTGGCTGCATGGCTTTCTGCTTTCAGAGACATCTCAGGGGGCTGCACTCAGGAGCTGCGGGGCACTGGGGAGAGACAAGGCAGGGCTATCACCACCTCTCTGCAACACACAGCTGAAGGAAACCACTGGCAATGCATGGACACATCTTCCTTCCATCCCTTTACCAACATTCATCCCAACTATACCTATCCTACACACCCAATGCCAAATGTTCAGTCCTAAAGCTACAAACCATATCACTGCCTGGCCAAATCCCAGACTTAATTCACCCGGCACTGCATTTCCCAGATCAGGCTGCATGGAGGAAAAGCTCACTGAGAAAAATCAGCAGGCATTTTTGCTACATGTTCTTCCTTTGAGTGAAGCAGTAATAGAAACTCCCAGTATTATTAAGATTTCCTCTATTTCTATGCTTACACAACTGCCTGTGGTGTCTGCATACCTCGTGCTCTCCCATAGCTCCATCCTCTCAGCAGGCTCAAAAGTTACAGCTCTAAGGGTTCCTCTCCGGGGTCAGGAGCATCCTGATCCCCACAGAAAGCCTGGAATCAACAAGGTGGATCCTACCTCTTCTGTGCTCACTCCTCCAATATCCCAGCTAGCTGCAAGGGACCAGCCCACTGTCCCTTTGTGATGGGGACAGGACCAGGGAAAAGGTGACTACAGCACTTCCCACCTTTATTCCCACCCATCCATTCCAGGAGCCTGAGTCATGAGAAAAATGGGGAAGGAAGAAGAAAAAAAAAATAAGGAAACAAAAGTAAATCAATATATGAGGCATGGCCACAGACACCAGCACAAGCCTTCCCTGCTTGTGAGTATTTGCAAACACTCTTCCTCCTTCTCCTCCTCCAGGCTCTCATCTCACCATGGAGCTGTGGAGCTGGCTGCTGGTCCTTGCATACAGCCAGGCTCCAGCTCCTGGGCATCTCCCTGTTGATAATAAAAAGTCCCTTCAATCTTTGTCCTGCTCTGCAATAAATGTCACAGCTCAACAGCTACGCTGAAAAAATATGGATGGGACAAACTGGCAACATTTTACACAAGCCAACACAAGGATGCCCATTTATACTTGTGGAAGCTCTTACATTGTGTTAAAGAATGATTTTTCCAAAAAAGTGTGACATTTCTGATGCTAAGTTCTGCAAAGAACACTGTGCAATTATTCTTGAGTGAGCTCCACAACAAGAGCTGGGTATGCCGTAACTTGGAAATAATTTAACATTTTAATAAATCATGTGTTTAGCTGCTTTTGAAAGAGCATTCTTTATTATCGTTTCTTCTTGAAACAAGTCCATTATTTCATCACTACATACATGCTAGAAGCAGCTGCCTTCAGGAAAAAAAAAATCCATTTGCACACAGACTTGAATTAAGAAAAACTGGGTAAATTTCTTCTCTTATACCAAAATAAATGTAGAAGCAACAGCTTCATCTTGGGAGTGAGGGCTCCAAGGGCCTGGGTGGCTCTGTCACCTTCCACCAGTGGCAGGGAAAGCCACCAGAGCACAGAAGGCTTTAGGACCAGACCAGGGGAACACTGGGCCCCCAGATCACTTCAAGAGATCCGCAAGAATAACTCAAACATAAACACACATGTGGTACCTCCTCTCCCAGTGATACACTGAACTTTGCGACAATGTCCTGATTTCAGCTGAGACAGAGTTAATTTTATTATTAGCTGGTACAGTGTTGTGTTTTAGATTCAGGACCAGAAGAATGTTGATAACACACTGATGTTTGAGTTGTTGCTAAGTTCTGCTTCCCCTAATTCAAGGACTTCCCAGTTTCCAATGCTCCCACAATGAGGAGGTGCACAAAAAGCTGTGGGGCAGCATGGCCAGGACAGCTGACCCAAACTGGCCAAAGGGATATTCCATTCCACAGGACACTATTCCCAGGGTATCAGCTGGGGAAATTGGCTGGGAGGTGCCAACTGCTGCTGGGAGCTGGGCACTGATCAGGGGGTGGTGAGCAATTACTGTATCATGCATCATTTGTTTCCATCAGTGTAATTCCCCTTTAATTACAATTATTAGTATATTTTATTTTGTTTCAATTATCAAACTGTTCTCATCCCACTGATGTTACCCTATCCAGCCTGTGCAGCCTCTCTGCAGCAGGAATTTGGCACTGGCACTGCCCCATACCTCGCTCATCACCGCTTCATGGAAAGCCAGCTCTCCCTCTTGGAAGCTTTATATTTTTTCCCATTCTAACAACATACTGCAGGGGACTTCAATTATTCAGAGAGCATAAGGTACATTTTCATTTGTTTGGCATGAAGTCATTCCACCTGATACAGACTGGCTTTGGATGTTTGATTTTCTCCCTGGAAAGCAGGCATCCATGAACAGCATTCCCAAGGGAGGCAATGCTACCAGACTTTTCCAAATAACCCTGGGGATGGCAGGAGGGAGACCAGAGCCTCATTCTGCACCAATACATACATTAAAATCCTATTTCCCACTCAGCACTTCATGCAAATAAATTTTTTGTGTATTTCTAGTTTCAAATAAAGCAGCATCTTGCTTTGCATTTGTCTGCATTCACATTTAGAAACAAAACAGAATTTGGTTTTTTTTTCCTCTGTCAGAAGATGCTTTTGCTTCATGGAAACTTAATGTCCTTTCCAAAAGGAGTTTTCCATGGTCAAAGAGAACGCAAGCCCAAACACACTCTGGACATGCCATGCCAGCAATTACACTTGAAGGAAACCAGCAGACAAATACCACACCAGCAGGACTGGAGGAAGAACAACAGAGAGGAGCTAACAGGGAGAGAGAATGCTCATCTTCCCTCCTCCTCCTCCTTTCCTCCCCACTGTGCCAGGTACAGCTGGACTCTTTGTCAGATTAATTGATGCAGTTGGTTAATGGATAAACAATTAACTAGTGTATGCAATTATTATTTGCAAGGGACCGCAGCAGGGCTCCATAACTCAGGATCTTTTTTTTTTTAAAGCTAAAGCTGTTTTCACAGCTGGCACAGACAAATCCTGGTATAAAGCAGAGTCCAAACTCAAATGGGACTGGAGTCAGACCCAGCAGCAAGATTCCTCCCATTGACATTAGAGCCAAATTTTGGGGTTGAGAGGGAAAATGTGACTTGCCCATGGCTTTGTCAGCAGACCCACAAACCTGAGCTGTGGCCACACTCCCTGCCACAGCTGGCTGCTGCAGAGCCAGAGGACACAGGGCAAACCCAGTCCTGGGCAGGGAGGATGGCACTGGGGTCAGCTGGACAGACAGGACATACCACATCCCTCTGTGAGCTTTGCCAAATTGCTTTATAGGGCTCTGCACCATAAGAGCTATTTAACCTCTTGGGCCGAGTTTCCATGTGGACACTCTCTGCATTCCCATGGACAAGCTGAGGAATTCCTGGGTTAATCTGCAACAGGCTGGGTGCAAACAGGCACCATGCACGGATATCCAGGATTTTACCACAAACCAGGCAGGCTACCAAGAAGGCTCTGTCTGTTCCATGCCACTCATTGCTCACACTGCTGACAGACTAGAGAAGGGAATTAAATATTGAACTCAAGTGATAGCAGCAAAGTGCAGGAGACTGCAAGTAGTAGGTTGAAACTTCTGAAAAATGAGTTCTGCATTTCAGTATTCAGCTGCTGCCATTCAAGATAGAAAATAAGCAGCAGGATTTTTAAAGGAAAATAAACCCAAACAGCCAAAAGGGAAAAGCCAGGGTCTGACTGAGTCAAGAACCGGCAATCCGAACAAAGGCAAAACCTGTGCCAAGCTGCACAAACAGCACTATTGCCTGTGAGCCAGGAAGGAAGAGATGGTGCAGAACACAGGAAGACTCAGACCTAAAGCATTTGACCTGTGAGAACAGTGTCATTACTGAGAGAAGGCAGAGAAACGTGACAGCATACTGCAGCCCTGCAGAAAGCTGCTGTGTGCAGGGTGGACAAGGGAGAAGTGCTCTGAATTAGAATCACAGAATGGTTTAGGTTGGAAAGGACGTTAAAGATCGTCCAGTTCTAACCCCTGGCCGCAGGCAGGGACATCTTCCATTGTCCCAGGTTGCCCCAAGCCCTATCCAACCCAGACTTGAACATTTCCAGGAATGGGGCATCCACAACTTCTCTAGATAACCAATGTCTGACCACCCTCAAAGGCAAGAATTTGTTGCTAATAACTAATCTAAATCTACTCTCTTTCAGTTTAACTGCTGGTTTAAAGCAGAGACTAGGGAGAAAGCCCTAAGGGCAATGACATAGCATTGCCTGAGGAGGGGTTTGAGAGCACCAGGGCTGGGAGGAAGCAGGGAACAGTTGCACGGCAGCACCCACGCCCCAAACCTGCTGCCAGGGCATCCAGGAGCTGGTGTTTGAACAGAGGGAAGGTGCTACTCCAGCTTTATCCAGCTCAAAGTCTGCCTGGGCAAAAGCAGCAAGAAGGAAAACACAATGAAAAGACTCAGCAGTAAAGGAAAACATTGGAAAGAATGAACAGACAGGGAAAAAAGGAGATGATTAAAAACTGAAAGAGATAAAAACACATACGACAAGCCCCATAAAGACTGCTGACACTGCCTTTGTCCAACCCAATTTTCATATTAATTACTTCTTCTTGAAGTAGCACTTAAGCTCTCTGCCTCCTGTCCCAGGCTGCCCCCATAGCACAAGAGCCCCAAACCTCATGAACTTGTAAAATATATACACTGGAAATAGTGACTGCACCAAGAACCAGCCAAGATTTCAACTGCAGGGACAATGACTAAAAAAACAGAAATTAACTATATTAATCCCTGAGCCCTTGTGATTATATTGCAAACCTGTAGCTCCATCCTGCAACTTTGCAAGCCTAATATCTACTTGTTATTTGCCATTTTGGTTATGCTTTAACCCCAAGTTATTACTACAGGGATCATATGACCATCTCAGCTTTCACTAAAGAAATTTTTTTTTTCTACTTGTTGCACAGGACAACAAAAGCACAGCTTTAAAGGCATGGAAACTGGAAAGCAGAAAAGACATTTTTTTGTAAATATTCATGAACAGTTCTGTGTTTTGAAGACACTGACGTCCTGATGTGAAAAAATATGCGGCTGGTAATAGCACAGACTATCTAAAATTTGGTCAGCCTAAGTTTATTCTGTATCATGGCAGATCTGAAACAAGATTAGACAATCACAGCTCCTTAATGAGGTTCCGATGCTGCAAAACACCACACAAAGCTATGAAACCCAGAAAAACTTCATTTGGAAAAAGAGCAGAGAAGAGAAAATACATCCAGGAAAAACAGCATTTCCTGCTAATACCTCCCAGGGTTTGATGCTCTGTATCAGTGGTGAGAAACACTAAAATCCCTGAAAATTATCTCATTCCTGTTCTCATGACATCTCCCCCAGTACAGTGACCTTTTGGCAAGGGCTGTGACAAGTGACCTCTGTTCCCATACTTGGTTTTCTCCTGCAGGCAGCAGCGCCCATGGTGGGACACACAAAACCCTCCCAGGCTGCCTGGAGCAGAGCAGACTCAGGCCAAAACAGGGCAGTGAGATGGGGTTATTAAACAGAAAACAAACAAACAAACAACCAAAACAAAGCCCAAACAATCTGAGTCATGAATTCTCTCTCTCCTCCTGCTGCTGCCAGGAGCCTGGGTGCAATAGAGGCACCAAGAGCCCAAATGAAATGCCTAGGAATTGCCATGCACGATGCACTCTACAGCTTTTTGCTCTGTCTAGTGGTGATTAATCTTTTGCATGTAAGTATTTCCTAATTAATCCCATTTTAAACCTAAAATTAGGTCTGGACCACTCTGTCATGGAGAAATACCCTCATCTGATAAGAGCCATTTCTGAGGAGTTATTTGCCTCCCCCAGGAGAAGCTGAGCTTGCCAGCACCCCAGATTTGTACCCCGGCACACCTTTCTTCCACAGCCCTGGTCAAGGGTCAGTCCTCCACCACAGTTAGGAAGTGTCCCCTGTGCTCAGGATCCCTGCCAGCATCTGCAAAGAGCATCCTGCTTTTCCAGCCCAGGAAAAACCTCCATACTCACACAAAGCAAAATAGAAACACGCTGATTTTATCTTTCCCTCAATATTTAATCAAAAATCCAGGGCTCTTGTATGTTACTTGTAGCATGTTACATTTCCTAACTATGAAACTAAAAGACAAAAGGGTTGAAAAATGTTCAGCAATGCCTTAACCCTGTTCTTCAGTTTAGTACATAGAAAACATTCAACCAGAGGAGCCAGCAACAGCAGATGCAGACGCCTCCTGAAAATCTGCCCTTCTGGATGCTCATACTGCAGGGCAGTGCAAAAGGATTAGGATTTGGTTTTTAAAAACACATAAAGCAGCCCTTGAATAAGAACCAAAGCATTGCTCCTACCCTGGAAAGAGCTGGAGAACTGAAATAAAAAGCTAGATCAACAATAGACGTGTTGAAACATCATCCTGACTTAATTTGCTTATCTTTAGCCCAATCCTCATAAAACCAAAATATTTTAAAATACCGTTTCCAAAACAATTATTCCCACAAAGTGTTCACATTTAATAGCAGTACCTCTAAAAGCAGAAACCTATTAGTGCTTCCAGCAGCACAGTTCCCTGGCTCTGCATTATTGATTTCCACAGTCCTTGCCACATGAGGCTTATTGCCAAGCCACCAGTTTGCCTGAGATGCTTCAAGGCTGGGATGGCCTGGAAACAACAGGTTCATCTTTGGAAGTTACTGCTGCACTATCCACACTGGGCAGAGCCCCTTCTGCCCCTGCACAGGGCTCTGCAGCATCCATCCCACAGCACTTGTGCTAGAGAAAAGGACACAGAAAAGCCAGGCAGGCCAAGGGAAAGGATGAGGTAAGGCACTGGTGACTAACCCATAGCTTCAGCCAGAAAGCCCCTCCGTGGTTTGTCCCCACACCCAGGCCCAGCCTAAGCGTCAGGCACCTCCCAAGGACTCGTTTCATTTGCTTTACAGAACAGTACAAACATCCTCGGATGGGCAGCGGCTGCTGATCTCATGCTGATGTACTGCTTGCTCTGGCTCCCAGTCCCCCTGCCCAGCAGCACCATCCCTGCTCCCTGGGCTGCCACAGGAAGTGCAGCCTCCCCGGGAAGCTGATCATTAGGTATTTATCAGTAATTAAGATTGGCTCTGCACATACGAATTCATCACCTTGTTTTGGACTCCTCAGGCATGGACAAGAGTGTTTAAGCACAGCACTTGCACCTCAGGCTGTGCATCCCTCAGGGATCACCAGCAGCCCTCCACTCCCTGATGTGGTCCATGGCACACACCCTGCAGCCCCAAACCCAGGAGCACTACACATAACGTCCCTGAAAACAAGAACAGGGGATACCCAGAGCCTCTGGAACCTGGTTACTCACCCCTACAAATCCACTAGCACTACAGCTGCAGGCAGGCAAAGGGAACCAGGTGACAGCACCTTGGGGATTGGCTTCATCTCAGCATCCCCAAATCACACAACCAAGATGCAACAAAGCAGTCAATAGAGTCCTGGGCTGATGGAAAAGAGGGGATTGGAAAACTGCCTGCAGCAAAGAGCAAACAGCAGGAAGGCCAAAGCATGTAGCACTTCTGAGTGCTGACAGACACACAGAGTTTGGCACAAGACAGAGATCACAAAAGCTTTACATAAAATCCTAAAAGCAAGGAGCTAGCCAAAGTGATAGTGTAATGCACAGAACTCTTAGAGTGACCATCTCCATGAGGATCAGGGATAACAGGGACCACCACAGTGCTCACAGGATGACACACATAGCTGCAGTTCTTATCTATAGCTGAACACATCACACAAATACAGCACATATTTTAGTGACCTAAATGTATAGGTATCTACAGGGCTGATGTCTTGTACATCACTCAACACTATTCTGGTATCTCCCAGTGCCACGTCTGCTCCAGCAATTGCCACCTGCCAAGACACATTTCCGCAGGGAATTCCGGCGGCTTGGAGACAAGCGGGCATGCTGGCAGGCAGCCCAACACCTCCATCCCTCCCTCCCACAGTGGGGTTAGGTGGCAGCTGATAAATGCAAACACAGACCTTCACATATCTCCTACCAGCCAAGGTATTTCCAGGGAAAGCACTGCAGCCTGCTCTCAAGAGGGATTCTGCAACTGCAACAGGATCTCAGCCCAGCACTGTGCCCCGCACAGGCACTGGCTCCTGGCAGCAGCTCCAGATCACAGCAAAGAGCATAGGTATGTGTCAGGAAGTCAGTGTCCCCGTTCCTGCTGCCACCCTGCTGCTGATTGAACTGTTCCCATTAAGTGCAAACATGACTTTTCTTTCTCCTCCTCCTTTTTTCTATGTGAAAGCACAGGGAGGTGATTTTGTTGACCCTTTATGTGACTTGCTCAAAGAAATGAGAAATTCCTACGGTTATCAGAGCAACAAGGAGCAGCAGATTGGGACTGTGTATTTTTACTAATAGTTTAACAAAATGTTTAACACTTCAGTAAAATGCTGTTTCTATTGTCTTGACTTTTGGCAGTTTGTTTGCCCTAATGGAACTTTTCAAATAATTTCCATTTAAAAGAAACCAAACAGAGGCAGAGGGCCATAATAGAGGAGTAAAGTGACTCTTCCACTAAACAGTACTAGTGTTAATGTAATCTCCACTACAGTGCAGAATTCAAATGTTCCCATGTGAGCAGCCAAGTCCAACTCTCTCCCCTGCCTGGGGAGTGCAAGGCACAGCTCATCTCTCAGGGTGGCTTCCCCATAACACCACCAGCTTCAAGGACAACCACTGCAGGGTGACCACCACAGTTTTACTGATGCTTTTGTCTCTCTTAGAGGCAGCTCCAAGTGCAGGGCTGGGACCCACGTGCAGTGCCAGGCCTGCACAGGTGTTTGCACGGTGCCATCCCACGCTGATCCTTCCTGGCAGTGAGAACCAACCCTGTGACACTGAACATTAACCTGTGCCAAGCTTCTGCTGACTCTGCACCCACTGTACCACAGGTGTACTTTGGTAACCCAAAGCACGGGGTGACCTCTGGTTAATGGGTGTGAGAGGAACTGCGGCACCAGGCTGTTCCAGAAAGGGGATGTCCCAGCCCCTCTCTCTCCTCTTCAATTTCACTGCTTTCCCATCCCAAACAGGACCCTGCATCACCCTGACAGCACTGTCACCTGCTGTCCCTTCCCAGGGCAGGGACAGGCTGGAGCCACAAGTGCAAAGCCCTGTGATGTGGTGCAGCCACTCTCATCACCCCCAAATGCTCCTGTACTCCTGCCTGCAAGCCTGGATTCAGCACCTTTCCAAACTGAAGCTCCAAAGTGATTTTTAATGTTTTATTTAGCAATGCTTTTAAACGCGTTTGATGCATTCTGGCTGATAAGCTCCACAAGAATTTGATGTCTCTGTCCTCATCTGACTTCAGTTATTTTCCAGTCTACTCCTAAAGCTGCAGTGCTTAGTGGCAGCAGCTCCCACAATCGAGCTGCGACCTATCTAGCACTACAAGCCTGTTGTACAATCAAGCATCATTCCCAAAAAAACAGCAACATTAGGTGCCAGAGGTGACAACAGGAGGGTGCATGTCTGCTCCTGATCCACCTTTCCAAGAACAGCCAGCACTGACACGGGCAGACACCAGCCCCCAGCCTCCCCTTCACACCCAGGAATCTCCAAACAGTTCCCAGCTTCATCTGTGGATTTCAGATAACACTAAGGTCTTACAAGAACTGCATTTTCCTTCTCTGTGGCCAGCCAAAAAAATATTTGGGAATGTCTCATTTACAAGAACAATACAGCTGGCTTGGGGAAGTCCCAGGGGTAATTTTAAGAGAAGCCATTATGTCAAGCTCAGAAGGCAGAGGTGATGCTGTCACCAAGGCTTCAAGAGGACTCCAGGTGATCTTACAAACCAGCCTGTCCTATGGACACCCTACATGGTAACATAATATCACCTAAGACACAGGGTACTCAAGTCAGTGAAAAGCTAATTTTAGTGTTTTATTCATTATCAGAATTAAGGATGAGTAAGTAATTACAGTAACTGGGTTCTGATTTCTCAAATAATTCTGGAATGATGGCTGAGGTTTCAGACTGAGATCAAATCCAGGCAAATTCAATAAGAAATTGTCTGTTATGAAGCAGTAACTTGCAGAAACAGAATAGCTCCCTTATGTTTCTTTCTTAAATACAACTAAACACCTGCAAATTTATGCAAAATAGCTCATTTACACACATTGACAATACTGACAGCTTGCTTAGAACAAAATAGATGCCACGGACAAATTTTTTTAATCACTTTTCTAGAGGGCAAAAAACAATGCCTGGATCAATCCTGTACAGGAGCCCACTGATGGCAGGCAGGGAAAGATGATGGTCATATCAGAGCTCAAATCAAGCCTCAGCTGCCTTCCCTCTCCTCTCCCCCACCCACATCTCCAGACCTCCAGCACCTTACAGGCAACACAGGTGTCTTGGCAAGGCAGACACTCTGCAGTTCATTCTCCTTTTGTCAACACTTCTTTACAGTATTTTTCCCAAAAATTCCTAGAGAAAATCAGAGAGTTAATATTATGACTTACAAGCTTAATCCTCCAGACATCAGTACACAGTGAGGCAAAAATTAAAGACTATTTTTCTTTCAACTGCCATGACCTTCTGGAGCAGCGCTGACTAGTAAAGTGTTTGCAGAGAGTTTTCTACAGGTACAAAAAAAGCTGTTTGGCAGGAAGAAACGCAATAGTTTTGGGAGAGAAGTAAAAATGGCTAAACAGGCTCAGACAGCAGCTCCCATCTTGCCAGCTCTTTCTCCGGGTGAGCAAAATGGCCCACTTGCCATAACTGCTGCCAAAACTCTGCAAGATCAGGTCTAACCACAGAGATTTCAAAGCCACCATGAGTCATCTACTATTCTGTCTTAGTAAGACTTAACACTGGGTGGGACACAGACACAGAAAAAAAAAAATCAATTTGCAGGAAACCTCAGTCATGGAAAAATATACTTCAGAACATCTCACGGGGACTACATAAATAGCAAAAGAGAAATGAGAAAACAAAGTACTTCTTTCTGAAAAGACTATGATGCATTGCCTGCTCTCCAAATTGTTTCAGCAGCCCTTCAGCTGTGACAGAGAGAGGACAGCTGAGCTCCCTAGAAAACCCCAGCACCCACGGGAGCTTCCCCAGGGCACCCAAAAGAACCACAAGGCAGATCTGCGCTCTTCATGTGAAATCAACTGCATCTTTCTTGAATTGAAAGAGAAAATACAAGTACCAACCATCCAATGGTTTCATCTCTTGTGTGTCACCTTCAAAGCTGGCTGAGAGTAAGAACACTTACTTTTAAATAAAGAAAAGCCCCAACAACAGGGTTGGCTTTAGCCAGGTAGTGGGGTGCAGTCATGAGGTCCTGCCATGGCCACACCACCTCAGGCTACTGAAAGTGTTGGAAAGGTGCAATTAATTACTCTTGCTGGCTCATTTCCCCCTCGCCCGAGGGCTTCCTGGAGGCTTCAAGCAGGAGTCAGCCCAGCTGATGGTGAGAGAAGCTTGTGCTGCAAGGTTCATCTGACCCAATGCAATACACTGAGCACTGCGCTCACCAGTGGGTGTTTTCTGGGTGGGACAGAGACAAGCAGGAAGAACAAGAAATGAGTACTTCTAATTTAAAAAATCCTGCCAGAAGTCCGGCTGGTAAAATGGGAGAAGTTTCTAGGAAGTGGTTCAGTGATGAGTCAGTGCCAATGGCAAGGAAGAGCCCCAGGACACAGCATCGACAGATCCTGGAGGGAAAAGAGAAGCAAGCTCTTGCACGGCCAGACAACCAGAAACTGCAACTGGCTCTGAATCAGCCACTTGCACAGGCTGGGACAGAGACTGTCAGAGCACTGTTCTGTGGGACACTGTCTGCCTGGCACTGCCTTTTGTCTCTGCACTCTGGAACACTCGTCCGTGAGAAAAGAGGATCCTCTGTGCCAGGACCATCTTTCCCAGCACCGGGGAAGAAGATGTAAAGTGCCCCCAGCCCCCAGCTCACTGGGATGTTGCTGCCAGTGTTTATCAGCAGGCTTATCTTACTTCTCCCAGAAAAGAGCCTTCATGTGAAGGCTGCACATGAGGGCTCACTGCACCGGCAGAAAGAAAAATGTAAGGCAGGAGTCAGGCCCACTCACAGCCTGACCTGAAAAATGCAATCCGGGAAATACAGTTTAATTCTTTCTTCACCAGCAGATGTAAGCCAGGAAAATAGATCTCAACACCATTAATATTCTGAATACTTGCTGCTGTCACTGTAGTGTACATAGGACTCCTCCACTCAGAGAGAAAAGTCTCTGTCACACAAACCTGCCAGTAGTGATGAGGATTCCCATCCTCAGCCCTGCAACTCCTCTCCCAGAGGTTTCCGTGGGTGGCCAGCAGAGGGGTGCTCTTTCTCTTCTGCAAAATATGCACCCCACGACTAGTCACCTTTTCAATAACACCTGTCCTTTTATTACAGCCTTTCTTCCTAAATCGTGAGTTCCTTAGGGCAGAAGATAATTTGTTTTATCTATTCCTCCTCTGCCACAGAAAATGGGACAGAGGAGGAAGGGACAATGTTATTACATGAAGGTAACTAATGCAAACTGCTACTTTGCTGTCAAATCCTACTGGAGGCGTAGCACCATTTCATTTGATGGAGCTCAACGTGGTCCACTCTGCATCCTCAGGGACCAAAAGAGAAGATTTAAGGGCAAACAAATCACAGAAAACCAAAGAGCACAAAGGTACTAACACGCAGCCAACACTGGCTTTAATGTGGACTTGGTTCCGATGGGCACACCCTGCATGCCAGGGTTCATTCCCACCCAGCCCCACTCTCAGACACTTTTTACTGGCATCCAAGCAAGCACAGTAGCCCGGTAAGAGTATCTCAGGTCATTACCTCAACATTAAAGTCCCACATCCCATGTTGACAATAAACACTGGTCAGGCTGTCACCATGCTCGCTGCAGGAGGGCCAGCAGATCCTCTGGCACTTGCTCCATCCCCCTTCCCTGACCCTTTTCCAGCAAGATTTCCCTGTCGTGCATCTATTTAGATTTGTGTGAGCCACAACTGTTTTTAAATAGATTTTTATTCTCTGAGACAAAACTGGCCTCCCTTCTGGGGTGTGTGGTTTCCTCTCTGCCTGGTGCCATCCCAGCTCCTTTGGGTCCCAGCTCTCCAGTGTGGGAGCAGCAGCCACCAGACAGTTTTCCCCCTCTCCCCACACCAGCAGATGGGTGCCTGGGGGCTGGAGCTGTCTGACAGACACGAGCCCCACTCCCACTTTGTTATGTAAACCCCCAGGTTTTGGTGTTTATCTGCTTGAAGGATCCAGAAATCACTAAATGCCACCCCAGCGTGTGGGCACTAGGAGCGAGGGATGTGCAAAGTGCTCGGGGCACTGGAGACAGCACACGATGCCCCCGGCAATACCTCCCACTGCTACTGCATGGAAACAGAGAAAACTCTGAATTCCAAAGACAAAAATATATATCAATATAAAATTCATGATCTTCAAATCCACATTTCACTCCTGTTTGTCCCCCCCTGCACAGGAGGCAGGGTAAGGGTGACTGTCCCATTGCAAGGACCATGACTGCCCTGTGCCACCCTGGACACCCCGTGTCAAGCAAGTGAGGGAGCAACATGGCAAGTATTTTGTAAATATTTTGTAACTAAAACCTGGGAAATGGAGCTTTTTCCATCAGTCTCTCCACCACTTTTTGCCTTCCAGGGTGTCTGCACATGCAGAGCTGGTATGTACACGTACCAAATGATCTCAAGTCCATAGAAGGGAGGGACAGGACCTGGCTAAATATCTGTTAAAAACTTATTTATATATCTACAACAAACAAAAAACTGAAATTACACTATATATCTATCTCTATCCTGCAGCTCAGCAGAGCTGAGGTCTGGCCCTGCATAGGTGGGTGCAAAGAAGCCAGGCTGCAAACAGGCTGCACACACATCCCACCTCTCAGAGGGCAGAAAAAGCATAGCAAGCAGCACCTAAATATGGACTGAAGAAGTCCTTATTTTGGCAGAAAGAACGAAAAAAAGTCTGGCCAAGGTTTTGTGAAGGGCAAGAAAAAAAGACACAGCCGCAACTCCCGTCAGGCAAATGATCACAACCAAATCTCAGTCCTTGCAGGAGTTTCCAGGGTACAGGGCATGTGAGAGCAAGTTAAAAACACATCATCAAATAATTGCCAGTCAGACAATAGGAGGAAAAGGCATGTAAAGGTTTGCTCTCACCCTCCTCCTTCCTTACCCTTAGTCAAGACCAGGTGCTTACTGATATCAGACACTCCAGAAAAAAATCAAAGTGCTTCTTCAGCTCTGTTATACACAGATATTAGAACCACTGGCCGATGCTGATTCTCACTAAATCTTTATTACTATTATTATTTTAAATCACTTGCTGAAAAATAGCTGAAAAACAACATGAAATTAAGGAACCACCTGTTTGCAGCAAAGGCATCAGAAAGGTGCTGCTCCTCATGGAGCACTATGGCTTCCTTCACAACTCCAGCAATTTCAGACACTGAGTTTCTCCTGTGATGTATTCACTGGGTACAGACAGAGAGAAGATAAAACTAGAAGCCTCTAGGAACATTAGTAACTGATATCTTCCTTATTATGTCATTTCAAGGGAATAACACTTGTGGTAATGCCAGCATTTAAGTGCGTTCTCCTGAAATTTCTTTCCCTGAAGGTTTGATAATCTGCTTTAAATCCATTTTCAGAGTAAAACCCAAGTTCAGCTGACTGAACTTTCACTTAATCATGCAAGAGATTTCTCAAATCACTGCTGGAGATAAGACCCACTCCCTTAAAAACATCTTTCCTCCACCACAGATACACCTGCAGTCTAAAGAGCACTGCCTAAATTACAGGAATAACAATGTCAAAATTACACAACCCTTTACACTTCGTTATTATTTAGTGTACTAAAAATCTCTAGGAGAGGCATGAGATTGCAGCACACTTTGTGAAAGATTAATTTCACCAGCAACGATCACCTACCTAGTAGTTATAATTTCATTTACACACATGTGAAATAGCATCTTCAGCAGTTTAAAGAAGCTGCAATTCTGATAACAGCACACTCTTTCTCAGATGAGAGAGATCAGGACATACCTGTCAACGACAGCATTTTTTGTGTCATTTTTTTCAAGCCTCTCAAAATAAGAACAGCATCATGGCCTCCAGGAAAGTGGATTTACTAAGTCTTTTCCAGCAAGACCAGAGCCTCAACACTAATTTCAATAGTCCTGAAAAGGATGATGTTATATATCAAGATAAAACTAAAAACGTAAATGAGTATTTAAGTGAAATGCTCCAGTCTTCTCCACTTAGGAAAGTTAAATCTTGGCAAAACCAAATTCAACTGCTGTACTTCTCAATAAATTTTCATTCAATCAGCTGAAGCACAGTCTACAGCCATCTCTGTAAACTTTAACAGGTCTTTTCAGAGGGATCTGACCTTGGCCCTGTCCCACAGGGAGTTCTGACCAAGCCTGGGGCTGGCTTCCTCTCTAGAGGGGAGGGCAGATCCAGGCTCAGTATCCCAGCCAGCAAATCCTGCACCAAGATGGGTGATGGGGACACTATGGGAGGTCACCCATGTGCTGCACCTCCATGCCTAGGGGAGGCCAGACACACTTTCCCATGGAAAAAAATCTGATCTTACAGGCTTAGTGCTACCTCATGGTAGAAGGACAGGAGGAAGGGCCTCTTTCAGCCGCAGGTAAGGGAAGGTGCACTGGGGGAACTGGCTGCTGCCATTCCACCCCAGTGCTCTGCAGCAATCCCGAGCCTGGATCAGGGATCCAAGCATCCCTGGGGAGTGCTCAGCATCACAGGGTAACAGTGACCCTGAGATAAGGGCTCTCCAGCAGTAAAGGAAGGGTAGCTCACAGACTCAAACTCAGAGCTTTCCAACTTCTGGCTAAGCTGGGCAGGATTTGTCCCTGAGACCCAAGTCACAAGGCTAACACTCCTGTGAGCATCGTGAAGTGGTTGGATATTAAGTTCCCTAGTTACCTGCGAGCCTCTGGCATGAGCTCACGTTTATCAAATGGTAGAGATGGCACAGGAGGGAAAACATAAATTCTTGAGCGATTAAAGACACTCCCACCCCTCGAGCTGCAAACACAGGCAGCTCGAAACACAACGCAAACAGGGAGCTTTTGTCCCAGCAGCCACGGGCACACCAGTCTTGTTGTGACATCCACACTTAACATCTTCCACCAGCATCAAATCAGCAGAGCTTCATCCACCCAGTCCCACTGCGTGTCCCCAAACAGCCTCACCGCAGAGGCACCGTGCAGATGTACAGAGAGGGATGTGGGGCTCACACACCTGGGCACACAATGGGCATTGTCCATGGAGCCAATGGAGCTGCACTGACCCGAACCACGGTCAGCGAGGACCGGAGGCACCTTGGGGCTGGAGATTTCTTAGAGAGCATCATGCCAAGTAAAGAAAACCAGCAACGCAAGAAAAGGCTTTCATTGCAAGAAACCCACCCAGCAGCTCGGCAGAACGGGTTCTGTCAGCCCGTTTAGTAACTCTCAGGGTTTTCCCATAACCCAAAAAACGGCGGGTGCGGAAGGGACGTGGCAGGGTCACGGCTTCACCAGTGCCGGGGACACTGAAGTTCACCACATCGCCGAGTTTCCCAACCCAGCCGCCCGCGCTGACCGCAGGGCAGGACCGCACCGACCCAAACCCACCCATTTCAGAGCACGAAAAACGCGCAAACCATCCCGCGTGTGTCCGACAGGCGACAAACACCTCCTCGCGGCAAAGTCTGCCCCAGCAAAGAGCCCGGGCAGGGTATTCACTCGAGAACAGACGCGCTGCGCTGAAGTCACCGCAGTGCCCCGGGCCGGGCGCCCACTCCGGGGCACCCCCGCGGCCGCACCGCCCGCACCCACCTCCGGCCCCCGCGGCCGCGGGTGCGCCATGGTGCCGTCAGAGCCAGCCAGGTGGCTTCAGAGCCAGCCGGGTCCCGTCCCTCTCGCGGGGCAGCAGCGGCCAGAGGAGCAGCCGAAACCCAAGGAGCCTCCCCGTAGCCAGCCCCGCCCGCTGGGCTCCGGGCGCGCTGCCCAGGCCCGCCCCGTGCCCGCCCCGCTGAGGGCAGCGCGGCCGCTCCGGGCCGGGACCCGGCCCAGGGGAGGGACTGAGGGACGGGCACCCCCCGCCCCGCCCGGGGTGGGCGTGAGGAGCCGGAAGCGCAGAGTGAGCTGAAGGGGAGTAACTCGGTGATTTCAGCCCCAACTTTGCGGCGTGTGGAGGGTGTTTGGGAGTGCTGCGCACTCCGAGCGCCGCTTCCACAGGGAGCGCGGTTCTGCCCTTCGTACTCCGGGAGGGAGAAGCCAAGGTTTCCCAGCAGCACCGAGAAACTGCGTTTGGCCAGGGAAACAGATTGAAAAATCCTGTGCAAATTAATTATTAATTGCACATGCGAGTCTATTTTTTTTTTTTAGCATGAGACAACCCAATAATTACAGTCCGGTGCTGTTTGGATCCGAGCCGTCCTCCCCTGCACATGCTGCATTTACCGTGTTACTTCCTATATGCCCTTTTTAATATGCAAAGAAGCAGAATTTTTGGCGAGAGAGAAAATTTTTTGTGCTTGCAGAAGCATTCAACTGACATGCGGATAAGAAAAATTCCCAGCAGGTTTCAGCTATAACCCAGCCGTGAGTGCTGGTGAAACGCCCAAAATCTGTCTGCAGCACTGCAGCTCTCACTGCTGTGGCTGTACAGGGAGATCTTGGTGATTTCTTCCAGGGAACTCAGTGATTCCACTTCTATATCTACAGCAAGACTTCAGTTGTTAGGATATTTTTCTTCCTTAAATTATTTTATTTTTTTCTTTAAATCACGAAGAACTGAATCATGTTCCTCAAATCTAGATGAGATAAATAACCCAACTTTGATCGCTGCTGGTTCAGAGGCAGCCTCTGTTCCCTTACTCTGACAGTGCAATATTGAAGCATCACATTCTCCACCAGAGTAGCACCTCCCTTTTTTATGGGCACACTTGTAACACACTGGCTCAGCTCATTAACACAGTGTTTACTGTGACTTGGCTTACCAACACCTTAACAAAACCAGTGTGAGTGATGTGCTTCACACCTAAAAATCAAACTTAGAAATCTAAGGTGGATTCCCAATAGCATTGCAACACGGTTTCCTTCAGCTCATGGGGCTGGGCTAAAAGACTGCCCCATTCAGCATCAGTGGACAGCTGTGAGTCAAGGGGGCTCAGCAGTGCTGGCTGCAGTGAGCAAGGAAAAAGCACAGACATTTGTAGCACTCAGTGTCAGGAGAGAGCAAAGCTAGAGAAGAAACCAGGGTGGAACTCTGCAAGGCAATGGGAAATATTCAAAGTTACCCAATATCACTGCCATTTCTACCCCAAAGAGAGGGCATAGCCATGTTCCAAACAGGCACATTGCCCAGCGCTGCAGAGAGGTTTCATGGTAAACATATGGAACAGGAATGAATGGAGAGATGGCACGAGGAGCATCCCTCAGGGCACCCAGTTGTGCAGGATGCCCAATCTCTGCCATCCTCTCTGGACACACCTCTGTTCACTCCTCAGCTCCACAGGGCAGGAGGCCAGCAGGCTGCAGGAAGCCTCTGCACCTCCCATCTCTGTACACCTCTCCAGGTGTGTTGA
Organism: Toxostoma redivivum; assembly: GCA_013397375.1. NCBI lineage: Eukaryota > Metazoa > Chordata > Aves > Passeriformes > Mimidae > Toxostoma > Toxostoma redivivum. The sequence goes on from VXBI01001397.1 coordinate 76,355, forward strand.
TGCAGAGCAGGGGCATATCAAACAGAGAAAAACAACTTTCTCTGCAGACAAACCCCTGCCCTCCTGCCCAGAGCTCATTTCAGTGCTCATTCCATACGTGACTGGCTGATTTCTGGCAAATCTTTCCATATCCATAAACCTTAGCTCACTTAATGCATATTTAATCTCTCTGCTGTAGGTTTATGTTGGCAGTGAGCAGAGCTAGACCAGTAGAAGAAGAGAGCAGCCAGCGTAGGTGAGTATTTTGGCCTCTACTTTGCACAATTCCCCTCTTGCAGCACCACAACAGAGCAGGTTCTCCACACACAGTTATCATCTCTCCCAGGGAAACACCACTGTCTGTGCCCATGTCCCATTAGTGGTTTTCTACACTTCCCAGAACCTTCCCTGTCCCAGAGGCAATTCATAAAGTGGATACTTGGCACATACCCTTGAAAATATCTTGAGCTCTGAAGAAGCACAGTATGATCTGTCGGGAGTTTCTTTGGTTCTCTCCCACCTGCTTTTCAATCTTCAGGAACTTCCACACATCCCTCAGAGGATGCCTGGTGTCATCACAGGAGTGTGAAGTTTTCTTATTTAAGATCAGACTCTGGTGCTAAGAGTGCTCTGAGTGACAGTCAGGGATTGAGGCTGCTGCAGTCTGTAAAACCAATGTTCTGATATTAGCAATATTTTTTTTTTAATTTAGTCATACTTCATATTGTTTTTCTTCTCTCCAAAAATTTTCACTTCCATGCCCAATGAGGTGGCCAAAAGTGGAGCTACATGAAGCATGTTGAGACATCTGGAGAAGGGCTCTTGGCAAACTAAAAGCTGATGCTGCTGCACAGCAAACCCAATCCACCAACTGAAAGATAATACAGGAAAAGAAACAGGCATTCTTTTAAAATAAGGCCATTGTCTTCAATCTCGGTCACCACTTGGCATCACAGCACAGGGAGAAGGGGGAGGACCAGAGAGCTGCAGGACACTAGAGAAATGCCAAACAAGACAAGGCTTTAAGGAAGAAAAAGGAGGGAAGTAAATGCCAGAGAAAGAGCAGGCATGAGTGAACATGTGACAGCACAAAGAATCATCACCTTCTCCAAACCTCTCAAATAATTTTTTCACAACGTGAGAAACACTCTCCCTTTCTTCTGTGACAAAAAGCAGTTTTGCCAATGGGTTGGAGTGCAGGAAGGATCTCAGTGGAGCCACATCAGGGATGTGTCTGACATGTTGAATGCAGGTGTCACCTAAACAGAGGATTTTACCCATTTGCTTTTCCTTTGTTAAATGAGCCCAGCTATGCCAGTACAAACCCCAGCCCTGTGTTATTCGGTGTCACCAAAAATGGGCTATTACTCAGCCCAGAGCTCCTGACACTGTTCACAGCAACCCACACATCAAAGATGGAAAAGAGAAAAAACCAACAACCATCAAATGCCAGGGTGGAGCCTGGAGCATCTTTCATATCTGCAGGCATTGAAAGGGCTTTTTTCCTCCTTATAGCTCCCCTTTAGCCATGCAGGGGCTCTCTGACACCAAGTGTGAGTCTTGTTGGTGCCTCTGCAAAGCCACAGGGACCAGAGAGAAACTAGGGGAAAAAAGAATTACTTGTTTTTCCCCCAGCTGGGTCACATTTGAGAAGGAGCCTGCAGAGTCCCAGAGGAGGGAGGAATCAGCTTTATCACACTTGGTGAGGTAAGGGTTTACTTTGGCTGTGTGTAAAGTCAGGCTCCAGCTTGGGACACCATTGTGTCTCATGCAGCCTTCCCCCAACCTCCGCTGAAGATGTCCTGACTACAGAGCAAAGGTACTTGTGCCCCACAGCACAGTGACAAAAGGGCTATTTTACCCTGTATCCCAGAGTTTCACCTCACTAGGAGCTGGAAATATGTTTTGCTGTGGCCATTTCAGAACAGTGCAATGAGAAAGGGCCTCAACATCCTCCGAAGAGGGACACAAGGGATGGGGCAGAACAGTGCTCAGCTCCCACCCCAACTCCAATGCCCCTACAACACCCATAGCAGGCGATGGAGCCCCGTGGAGGTGTGCACCAGACATTCCAGAAAAACCCTGTGCATCCACACTGAGGCAGCCACTGGTGACACTGCCAAGGATGGAGCAACCCAAGACAATCCAATGTGGGCCAGCTGACATTAAGGCACATACCTGCAAAAAAAAAAAAAAAAAAATTTAATTGTTTTGTCCCATAAGACCAGTATTCCAAAAGGAAAAGGCAGGGTTGCTTGTAGAAATCACATTGTCAAGTACTTTTTTTCCTCTTCTTCCCTTCAAGGACCACTATTGTCCTCCTAACTCTGAGGGAACAGGCAGGGGAGGAAATATTTTGAAAGGCACTTCACATCAAGTGCCTGACTGGGCCACAGGGCTTCTTGGGAGTTGTAGTCTTGTCTTCTCCCATAAAAATTGCTTTTTCTGCCAAAATTCCACAGCAGTGTAGTACCTCCCGTGACACAGCAGCAACACCCCTGCACAGTCAGGGGACAGTGGGACCCCTGGACTTTAGTTGCTACAAGACAACCCCGGGGGCTGCTGAGGATCCAAATCTTATCAGATTTGGCCAGAATATTTCTGTTTTCTTTCATATCCTTCTCCTCTCACAGAATTCCCATGGAAACACAAACAATGCTCTTGATGTTTGAGTTTGGTTGGGGCTTTTCTCCTTCTCTCAACAAGGGGGAAGTATGGATGAAAATGGTAAATAAAAAACTTTAAAAACCCAAAAAAAAAAAAAAAAGGAGAAGAAGAAAAAAAATATATTGAATAATACATGAGATACCATGTCTAGCTTGATTTTCCAGGCAGCAGTGCATCTCCCCTCTGTATCACCCCTTCAGAGCCTCAGGGGACAGAAATATGCCTCAGAACTAAAATAATACCTAATTCTTGTATTGCAAACTTGCTTTTGGGCAGGAAATGCCCGAATCCAAGCTGTCCCGCCCTTTTTCTCACTGGTGCATCGTTCCACAGATACCTGGATGCCACCGTGTGGCAGCTGCCCCGAGCAGCGGTGGAGAGACAGGGATAGGGAAAGGGCTGCAGGGAAAGGCAAGGCTTTAAGGGGGAAAAAGAAGGGAGAAGATAAAGTTGAAAGGAGGGTTGGGGTTTGGTTTTCTTTTTCTTTTTTTTGCAGCAATTCACAAAACTGCAAGGAATGCCAAGCACGTCAGTAGATGAAGCACAGGATCTGGAGGAGAGAGAGAGTGCAAACCAGCTCCGTATGGTGTTGAGCTCAGGCACACTGCCTTTCTATTTAAAGCCCTGCAGGAACGTGAATGCCAGGTTTCAGTGAGCTCAACAAGTCCCTCTGAAAATAATTTACACAGTCCTCTCTACCACGGGGTCTGGTTATCTGACAGCTTTTAATGCCTTACCATTCCTACACAGCAGGATACAACCCATCTTTTCCTGCTGCAGGACAGAACTCCTGATCTGGAAAGGTATTTAATTAATGACAGAGACCAGTAGGACTTCCCTGGGGTTCAAATCAGCTTTGGGATGAGGACATGGGCTGCAGAGGGTTTATTGCTGCTGCCTGCCCATCCCTCCCTTTTCCCTCCACATGGGAAACAATGCTGGGTGGAACCCTGAAGATGAGGATTGTGCTGCCAGTGCTGTGTGCCCAGGCACATCCTGCAGGCCAAACCATCCTGGCAAGGCCAGAACATCCTTCCTCCTCTACCAGCACCGTAAAACTATCTCCTGCCAGGAGGCAGCAAGAAGAAAACAATACACAGCCCATGAGTTTGAGATGGGCCTCATTCTTCCACCCTCTGCTTCTGTAGAATGCCTTATTTTTCCATTAAGTACCTCTGGGGTATGTCTCAGTTTCCCCTTGTCTACCTCAACAGCACTGCTTCTCATTTATTCCAAGGTGCAGTTCATTGAATGGAGAATTACATGTTTTATCATTTGTCCATAACAGGTTGTCAAGTCACCGTGTTATTATTAGCAACAGGAAAGGAACTAAGTAAATTATTCTTAAAGTATGCAATGAGCACTTGAGTAAGCGTTAAGTAATGAGCGTTTCTTTAGCGAGGAATCCAAGCGAGACACACTCCACCCATTTTGTTAACAGACAAAGGCTTATATAAGCTGGATGTTACATAAAACCCTAAAACGGAGCCGGAGCACTCCCCCACCTTTGGGTGATAGCTTTGCTGCAACCCACGGATACCTGAACTGACCCTGAACCAGCTCTGGGCTAAGAGGCAGCTGATGGCCAGGCCTAGAGCTGGCAGGAGCCAGTGACAGGGGTGTCCTGTGTGTGCTGCCACCAGCCCTGAGCACAGCTCAGTGGCGAGTCTGGATTTGCCCTTGCATGCTCCGGAAACAGCTCCCGCAGTAATGTGCTCCAAGCAGATTTATCATCCCTGTGATGATCCAAGAATGTGCCTCTGTTCTTGTGTGGCAGGGCAGGCTAAACACCACCCAACCCCAGGGTGTCATCCCAAGGGAATTATAACTGGTGCTGCTTAGGAAGGAGCATGCAAGTGGGGTATGGTTATGGGAAAGCTTCTCTGCAGCTCTTCCTGTCTCCAGAGATCTGCAGGAAAGGGACTTTCCAAGACAGAAGTCCTGTCTTTGTGATTTCCCACCTCCTGGCAGCTGATTCTTTCAATAAATTGACAAGTCAGTCCTTAAGTTCTCGTGAACTTTCAACTTCTGCCACATCATGTGACAAAACCCACCACAATTTACCATAATTTATGTGCAGAGAAAAGGGGATCTACATCTTGCAACATCAATTAATAGAGCTAAAAAAAGCAGGCTGGTAGGGGGTGCAGCCTCTTCATCACATCTTGTGTGCCTGAAAGCCTGTCTGTCTTGAGAAAAATCATCTGTCTCCATAAAGAAGTACTTTTCCTCCCTAGACATCTTGTATCACACCTTAAAATGCACAATTCTAACACTCCGATAGCAGATTCAGCTGACAGCAGTGGTTGCTTCCTAGACACAAGGTCAAAAATAAGTATCAGAGAAGAGAATTTGCAATTCTCTTCATAGCCCAGACACCAAATCCTCCAAATGGAGGTATCAGATGCAGTTGCATGAGAAGTCAGGGACACTTATCTGATTGGGGGGAAGAAAAGGGGAAAAAAAGACCTTTAGGCACAGGATTTTTGGGCAGGCAGAGGAAAACGTGTCAGGAGTTACTCTCAGGACTACAAGGGAGCCATTCATGGCTGTAATCAGTTTGCTCTGTGGTACTTGCAGGAACATGCCAAGGCTGCTCTGTGATTCTGCTCGACTGACTTAGTGTTTGTGATTTGCCTGACCTTTGCTCTACATAAATGGGAGCCACACAGAGAGAATTTTGATGCAAGTCTCCTGCCTCTATAGCATCCTCCCTGGCTGCAACCCACTGGCTTCCTGGGGCTTTGTTTTAAAGGAGAGACAGACAGAAGGCAGGCAGTAGAGGAAAATGAAGAAATTAAATGCAAGCTGTCTGGCCCACACAATTAAAAAAAAAAAAAAAAAAAAAGAAAGAAAGAAGAAAGAAAAATAAATCAGAATAGCCTAGCTTTGTATTCTGCCATGTTATTTATCTTACTTCAGAATTAAATCCAGATGACATAGATAAGACAGGGGTGACCCCTAGTGCCCTCTCCAGCTGCAGCTTCCACTGTTATTCCCCGTATTGATATTAGAGCATAAACAGAGGGAAGAAGCAGCACCTTTCAGATTTGTTCTTCATTCACAAAGCCTCTCTCCCCTTTCAGAAACAAGATCTCATTTCCTCTCACTACTGAAACTCTATCACTGCAAGGCATTCAGTGCAACATCCCTTTGTCGCTGTTGTCTGGGAACAAAATTAAACACATTTACTTGTGTAAGAACTTATTATATTCCATTGACTATTTATCATAGGACATTTATGTTTATCACCTTACATAAAAGAAAGAAGAGTCTAGTTTGCTAACTCCAGGCTTGTCAATAGTTAAGAACAGCCATTCAAACTCCTGAGAAGAGACCTTTGTCTTGTAAAAAGTGCATTTTACAGCACCAAGGCGCTGAAAGGAGCGAGTCTTTCCTGTGACAGCCATCAGCATGCACCACTTTTTTTTGTCTTTCAGCAATGTCAAAACTCTCTGTTCTTGTGAATCAGCCTGCACCAGACATACCCCACTCACTGTGCTGGGTGATGCTCATCAGGGGCTTTTCCTTGTGTTATTGCGAGGGAACAGCTCCTCTTTCACAAAAACCTTGAGACACCCCCTCACCCCTCAGATTACTTTGGGATGCAGGATTTTTCTTGAGGAAATAAATTATCTTAGGCACAAGGCTGTAGGATTTTTAGTTTCCTGTAATGTGAGCACTTGGGGCACTTCCTGCCCTGCTGAGGTCAGAGCTGTGCCCACCAGCACCCAGTGTGGGCGGTACCACATCAGTTAGCATCTCAAAATTTCACATATTCAATGGGATCTCATCAGGCAAAGAAGCCACCTGCTAACAGTCCTCGCGGTGATATTTCTATCCTCAAAAGAGCAGCAAACTCCCCTGTGCAGCATCACAGCCTGCCACAGACTCATCTGATGCCTCTTCAGCAGTGTTTTTTTTTTTTTTGTTTTTCAGCACCGGCAGCCACCACCATAGCACTCCCACTGCTGCACCAGGGCTCCTCTGCAGAGTCTGGATCGTCAGAGCTGGCACCCTCACTGCCTGAGCCCCAGGAATGCTTCAAGACTTCCCAAAAGCAATTCCCCAGTTCAGCCTGGGGGAATCCTTGGGAGCCACAGGATGTGACATGTTGCTGTCACCCCCATCACCATTCAGCTGGCACCTCCTTCCTCTTTTGCCACCCACCAGCCTATTTCTTCACCAGAAGCTACTTCCAGGTCTCAGCCAGCCCTTGCTCCCCAACAACTTTTTGCTTTCACACAGCCTCTCTGGTCATTCATCCCCAGAGTTTCTTCTTAAGCTTCCTGTTGCCCCCATCACCTCCTCAGGCAAACACCACCACCCCTCTTCCCAAACCAGCACTTTCCTGGCATTTACACCCAAGACTCAGCCCAAGTGAGGCTAGATCAACCACAGGTGAGGCTGGTCGATGCCTCTGTAACAAATGTTTTACTCTTTGCAGAGCTGGGCTGGTTGAAATTAAAGCAGCTTAATTTTTTCCAGTTTTAGTAAAAGTCCGTGATCTGCTCTGGACATAGAATCATAGAATGGTTCTGGTTGGAAGGGACCATAAAGATTCTCCAGTTCCACCCCCTGCCATGGGCAGGGACTCCTCCCACTGTCCCAGGCTGCTCCAAGCTCCATCCAGCCTGGCCTTGGACACTTCCAGGGATCCAGGAGCAGCCACAGCTTCACTGGGCAACCTGTGCCAGGGCCTCCCCACCCTCACAGGGGAGAATTTTTTTCCTAATAACCAATCTGAACACACCCTCTGTCAATTTGAATCTAATCTCCCCTGTCCTGTCACTCTATGCCTTTGTCCACTGTTCCCCTCCAACTCTCTCTTTTAGGCACTGGACAGAGCTCCCAGGTCTCGGTAGAGCCTTCTCTTCTTCAGGCAGAACACCCCAACTGTTTTGGCCTGACTCCAGAGCAGAAGTGCTCCAGCCCCCTGACTATCAAGGATACAATACTGCTCTACTTATGTGCCTGTTCTCTGAATCATTTCCCCCTGATTTTATATCTCTATGTTCCCATGTTCCCTTGTTTACATTGAAAGCAACAGTTTCTGTATTGAAGTTCCTCCTAATGTTTTATTTTTAAATCAGGTTGCAAGGGGGAGGGGGGGGCAGGAATTGTGCTAGTCATTGCATAATTTTGGTTTTATCTGCTGTAAATCTCACTTGCTTCTGAGATATCCCATGCTTCCCAGCATGACACCAACTCTGCGTTGCTGTCATGTCTCTGGACCCAGCACTGCTCCAAGCTTCCCCCTTTATTTCTTTATCCCTCTGTTTTAGTTAAAGGTATGTAAATATATCATCCTCAGAGCTACTGTTGCTTCTTTCACAATATTCCATGTTCTTTCTCCTGTGAGTTTATTTTCCCTGTTAGCTTTAGTAAATACCTTTTTTATTCTTCATTGCTGCTGCATATGATCCCATACAGAGAAGGCACAACAAAATCTCTTTCTATAATATGTATATCTTTCTATAGCTGCATTTTTCCCTATATTATTATTATTTTTGCTTGGTGCTAGCTCTGTGTATTACAGTTATGCTCTACATCTAAAACAATCTGTCAGCTTACATGTGCCTATAAATAGTGGAGTATTAGTTTTGAATATTTTCATTTAAACTCTAGCTTTGTTCCCTCACACTGTTAAAATGCTCAGAATTAGCTCATCACTTTAATATTTTATTATCACAGGAATGAGCTTCTTTGCATGCTTTTGCAATATTTCACTTTCCAGGTTCCTCACATCCTTATTCCTATTGTTGGAAAGTTAGTCTTGAGAAGTGAAAATGCTGTCTTGGATGTCACTTGAATGTCAGAATCTGAACCAAGCAATGCTGAATTTGACACAAATACAAACACTGAACCAGCTCCTCATCAGGTAAAGTAAAATAATCAGCATTAAAAATGCTTTCATTAATGACAGGAGGTTTTTTCCATCCAAAGGCTACACTGGTTCAAGGAAGCCATAAATCCTGTGGTTTGCCTGACACTGCATGTCAGACTAGATGACCAGAACAGTTTATTCTGGTATTCATGCTGAAAAACTTCAAATATCCGGACAAACTGCATCTGGTAGAGAGATGGTCAAACAAGATAAGGGAGTTGCTGCTTCTGCTCTTAAATGCTTGAAAATTCGTCTACAGTCCTGCTGAGACAAACACTTCTCACTCAGAGATCAATAATGCAGCTTGTCTCACTTGGTTTTTTGTTTTTGTTTTTTTTAATCTGGGCTATGTTATAACTCTCAAGATTTTCCTGTTCGAAAGTTTGTTAGAAAACTGCAATTGATCCTGCTGGTGATGGAAAACCAGTGTTTTACCAATGATTATTGTTGCTTTAATGTCCCCCCCAGCTTGTGACTCCTGTAAATCAGAAGGTGACTCACTCAGAGGAGTTCGGAGAGCCAGAGGCAGCTCCCAGACTTTGCTCCTTCACATGCTCAGCAGCAAGTGCTTCTGCTGAAGTCCCTGTGCATGGGTTTTAGCAGCCAGGATGTCTCTGTCCCCTCCAGTCACCACCCTGACTCCCACAAGGCTGCACACACTGGGAGCCCAGGGCCAGAGGGGTCACAGGAAAGAGGATTTTTATGTAGTGGCCCATTGGATGGATTGCAATAGGAAAAAAAAATGGGTTTGAATGAGTCATGAAATTTTTAATACACCATGAGCTGGAAAAACCCACTGGACACGCCATGGCACCACACAACACAGGGAACATGGGATGGAGCAGATCCCACCCCCAACACAAGGCTCATGAAGACAGGTTTTATTTTTCCTGTTGAAAATCCATCAGGAAGCATAAAGCTAGTCTCAAAAAAGTCGTTTTCCTATTTGCCAAGCACAATTGCAAAAAAAGCAATCAGAAATGCTGAGCGCTGCCTTTCCAGAGTTTAGACCAAACTCAAAGCTGCCATCCAAAGTCCCAGTTCCCTGCACTCTACTCACAGTTTGCCCAAGTCCTCCCCCAAAACCAGTAGCATAATTCTCTATTCCTCTTTTATTCCCCCAATTTCCAGTTGTTTTGTGCAGTTCGAGTAAAACATGTAAAACCAGGCTTTGCCATAGGGTGAAAATTGAAAAAGGAATAACAAGCGAAAAATAAAATCCACAAAAGTTAAAGACAGAACCTGACATACAAAGCCCAGCAGAGTCCAGTCACTCATTTCTGTTTGTACTCACCAGCACAGGAGCTGTACAGCTCTCAGAAGAGCATGGCTGGGGGTATTTTCTCACCTTCCTCTAATTCCATCCATCAATCTGGGAAGAGCAGAGCATTACAAATCTCAGCATGCTCGGCAGATACAAACACCCAAGTGCTCAGCACGGGATGAGTCGCCTTCACGTGGAATCCTTTCTGAAGGCAATAACTGGGCACAGGTGGGGCTGGGATCAGCCTGTGGCGCACGGGGGAAATTACTACTGTGAGTGAAACACCCATTTACCTGGCTAAGCCATCAGGTCCTCCTTAAGCAGAGGGAAAAGTTAAAGAAAAAACATTGACAATTTTTGCATTTCACTCAGTTTTTGCACCCTTAGCTGCCAATCAGTGTTTCACTGCAGATTTCTGACAATTATTACCAAATACATGAACAAGAGCAACAAACCGAGCAGCCAGTGGCACGCAGCCTCAGAGGTGTTAGTCTTTATTAAACCTTCAAATGAAAGTGGCCCTGAAGTGCCAGATTCCCATTTTACCCTCTGTCACACTTACTGAGGGAGCATGAACCTGACCCAGAACCGGTTCTTCAGCAATTTAATTGTAAGGGTCATGTAGAGCAGCTGGTAACAGCAGCACACCCAGAAATGGGACGCTCTGCTTTTACTTTATTTTTTAACAGTCTTTGGGTTTTAACTTTCTGCCAGTCCCTGATGCATACCTGGATACCCAATTATTTCAGAGGACAGAGGAAGGTCACTGCTGGAATTTTCTGGCTCTCCTGCATGTAGGTAGATGACATTAATTCAAGGGGTTTGGTTGGCATCTGCTCCACAGCCCTGTTTCCAGCTGAGGATACTGGAGGTATCTGGGCTCATAAAGGGGCTGGCATTTATTTGGGGGTCATACCACAATTCCTGGCATCTCTCCAGGCAGGTCCTTATGCAAATGACCAGCGTTTACTTGGAATTTGCATTAATGTGTAACTGAAAAGCTGCTTCCAAGGATGCCTGTTTCCAAATCTTTGGGTTCTCCCCATAACCAAACGTCTCCAGGCTGGTTTAGGGGAGTGGAGGCTGCTACTGGGTGTGATTGAGAGCTGCATGTCAGTGTTTGGTATTGACTTAATAAACCAAGGGCTGCCTGAGCAAACTGCCCATCCCAGATCCGAGCACCCTTATCTCCTGGCAGCCCTGTTCCTCCCCATTTAAAACAAAACTACACTTTGGAGTCAGGAATGAAATCAAGCCAACAAGGCAGAGAACAACTTCACATCAATTTCTGCTGCTGTCTGTGGAATTCTCAAAGTTAACCATGCCATCGAGTACCCCACTGAGCTAACCCCAGCAAACTCCTGCTCCAAGTAGCCAGCACTTACCTGGATCTGAACTGAATTCCCTCCAAAACCTCCAGGAATGATGCAAATGCTGTGCTTGGGCATTAATCCATGGGAAACCGTGAGATCCCAGCACCGTGCTGCGGACGCAGCTGTCTCTGGAGCCTTTCAGAGAGGACTTCTGAGGCAGCAGCAGTGCTCTGGGACACAGATGCCCCACGAGTGGGTGAAGTGGAGAGATAAGCAGGTGAGGACACGCCAGCAGCAGCACGGGATCGCCCGGCACAGCTCCGGCTGTGAGGCACTTCCTCTTTCCAACGTCACTCTGGTGTTACACGGAAGGACCAAACAGCAAGTGGTTCATGGCCTTTTCCTTCTTCATTTATAATAAGAATTTTTCAATTCTTATTGTTTTAAATGTTGGAAGAAGTGACTTTTTAACTTGGAGAAAAAAAATTGTGTAATATTCCTGCATCTAAGCTTACTGAATGGAAAGGAAAAATCTCCTGCAGTTTTCAGAAAACCAGGCAAATCTATGAGCCTGGCCAGCCATTCTTCATCAGTTTTGGAAGATCTGTGCTGTGAGGACACATTCCTTTAAAAGTGAGTGAATAGAGGCAGGCAAATGAGGGACTGCACAGTGAAGGTTGAGGAAAAGGTGCTTCAGGATTGCAAGTGCAGGCTCAGAACACCCAGCCCAGGTACAGCGTGCTCCTCTGGGGGTTTCAAATTTGCTAAAATATCTTGACAGGGTGGCTCTGCTTCTCTTCTGCTGCCTCTGATGCCTGTCTGGTCCCACGAGAGCCAGGTGCTCACAGCATCTGCTCCCACAGGACACAGCCAGTGCCAGGAGGCTTCCTGGGAACCAACTGAGGAGGAAGCATACTCCACAATCACTGAGCAAGACAGTCGTGGCGTGTTTAGGTGTCCAAATGCTAATTTTTGTGCAAACAGGCAGCAAGTGGGGATATTTCTTATAAACTCTTCAGAAGTGCTTCAATCTAGGTGTTGGGAAGGTTGTCTCATCTTTATTCTGAATGGCTTTTCTTTTCCATTTCCTTTTTCTTTTGATGGGCTGAACCAAAGCTCTCCTTAAGCTCCAGTAAGGATGAAAAAGGATGCTGAGATCTCCTGGGAGAGATCTAAGTGAAACCTGGAGACAGAGTAGTGGAGGGAAAAAAAGAGGCGACGGTTAGGTTTATTGTATAGGTTGGTATTTATATTAGTGGTAATATTTAGTGACTGTTTGAAGGTCAGTATTTGTTTCAGCAAACTTGCTGTCAGTGAGTCATCCTGCCTTGTGCACACAGGGAGAAGCGTCCTCGTGAAACACCATGGCTTTTTCATGTTTTCACCCCAAATCCTGCTGCATTTTTAAAGCACTGAACACATGATTCTGCTCATTACCCAAGTCCTCTGGCTTGCTGTAAACCCAGCCTGGCCTTTCTGCACTGCACACACCAGCCTAAGACCTTTTAACCTGCCAGTGACATACTCTGCTGATTTTTGGGAGGCTCCTTGTGACTCCAAAGTCATGAGCTTTCCATCTTTTGAAAAAAAGACTTTTAGAAGGATGTTGTAAAAAGAACACCTTTGCCTTCTGATTGCAAAAAAAACAGAGTTTCCTTCAGCAGATTACAGCCTCCCATTCAAATAGTTCTGTTTAAGGGTGGTACCACTATTTATGACTTTGCTGATGGAGACAGCACTCACACAATGATAGTCTGGGCAAAGGCTGGTTTTAATTAGGAGCACTGAGAGTTGTTTAAGTGACCAAGGACAGTACGGAGTCAGGCACCCAGAACAGTACTGGAGATTGCTTAGGGCCACGGAGTTCAGTCTTTCCTTTAAAAATTTTTCCTAACACTATTCCCCTGGGAAGAGGAAGCCAGTGGGGTGTTTGGCATCACTGTTGCAGCAGGAACCACAAACGTGTCTGATCAGAGGCTACAGAGGAGGATTTTGTGGTCTCTTAAGAGCAGACATGCTGAAATTTACTTCAGTGGAGACACACAGCTGAGGAGGGCATTTCTAACATTCTCACACAGTCCCAAAAACACTTAATTTAACACCAGCTAGCCCTTTAATCATCACTTTTGCTTGGGATGTTGTAGCTCTGTGAAAGTGGAAGCAGTGGCCTCAGGCATTGACCTCAGATGCTCTCCCCTAACTCGGCACAGAGCTGGGACTGGATAGGACCTGTGCTGAGAAGGATGCTGTGCCCCTTACTATGTTCCCCTCCTGCTCCCAGTTTGCTGCAGGAAGGCTCATCCCTTCCTCACTCATGGGAGGAGGAAGCCTTTAGAAAGATGCAACACATGCAGCAAGCCTTGGTTCCCCGTCTGGGGGAAGATAAATTGTCTTCTGAGAATTGTAGTCCCAGGAAACACAAATTTGCAGCCTGCCTGGGAAGGTGATCGAGGAAAGCTGGCAGCCTGCAGCTGTTTCCACAGCCCCAATGCAAGAGAAAATGTTTTGAAATTGAGGGAAATTTTTATAGGCAACTCTGCTTGGAAATTAGCAAGCTCCAGTAGGAAAACTTGAACATGTTTAGGAGAATTAGATATCAAGAAAGAAACTCTTTCTGCCATGATGAGGATTGGAAAAGTCTCTAGTCATAGGGAAACTAGCCTTGGGGTTCCATGGGAGGTTTTAAGGCTGCTTGAGGTGAGAGCATTGGCTGGCCAGAGAGCCAGGTACAGATGAGTCCTTACGGCTTAACAGGCATGAAAATGTTCTGCCAGAGTTGAAGAAAGTAGGTTTGCAAAATGGAGATGGAAAATTTGGGCTCCAATCTGCACCAGCCTGGCAGAAGAGAAAAGCTGCTCTTCCTTCTGCTCCTCCTGGGGATGAGGTGCAAGGCAGAGCAGAAATACAGCTACAGCTGGAAGAAGAACCCATTGGTACGAACGAAGAATTACTGACAGAAAGTGCACAGCGGTTGTTTGTGGTTTGCAGAAGCCACCGCAGGGTTTGCAGGCTGAAAGAGGCAGAGGAAGTGTTTCTATGGACTGAAGAGCTGAACCCAGCACAGGCATCAGGCTGGTAAATCAGAGAGCAAACTCTGCGCTTGCCCACAGCTTCAAATGCTGTTATAGGGAAAGTAATTTATATTCCTGTTCTGGAAAAGACTATTATATCCTTGTTTGTGAGAAGAAATGCTGTCCTCTGGCTATGCAAAAATTCTGCACAGCATGTTCTATGGAAAACCTAAATGCATTATCCAAAAGTCCTGGAGCCCACTGGGAGCTCCGCCACCTTCCATCACCCCTCTCAAGCCCACTTGCACGGCCAGCAGCCCTGCACACTGTCCCCCTGGGGCTGTGCCTGGCCTTGGCTCAGTGCTCTACACTCCCAGGGGCCCAGGCTGTTGCTAGAAAGTCATATTTATGTACAAACAACTCAGCTGGGGAGGGCTTGGTTTCAACACTGACTTTGGCTCACGTGTGGCTGCTGCAGTGCATCCTCTGCAGCCTCTCTGAGCTGGGTTAGAGGGCGTGGTTAAAAAACTGCCATTCTTTTTCCTGCTCTGGTGGTTTGGGGAGCAGCATCAATATGAGTGCTACACTCACCAGCTGAACACTAAATAACTGGAAATAATAACCAGTGAAGACATTTATGAGCTGAGTGAGGCCCTAGGACAATAAAGGAAGCTTGATGGTAGCTCATTCATTACGATCTGCACACATTAGCAGTAAAGCTGACACCAGCAGACAGAACCACAGGCCTACAAAGACCTCTTAACATTATTTTCCACTTCTACAAATTTAATTAGCTCTTTCCCCCTCAAGCAGCAAAATACAAAAATATTTTTTTCCAGGTAATATAGCCATTTTCTAGGTAAAGAAGTGAACACTTAAAGCAGAAAAACCCATATTAGAACTGTTATTCTCATTTTCTACATGGACATTTGGCAATTGTTTCTTCTCTGAAAGGAGCAGTCTTTTTGTTCAGTGTCATAACTCATGGGCTTCTAAACCAGAATGCTGATGGATGGAGTCTCAAAAGGTGGAATTTAATCTGATTTCCCACATCTTTCTCTGGCTTTACTAGGCTGCTGTAGGTTTAGACAGGAATAGTCGTAATTTCTGTTTCAAGAATAAGATGTGGTGATCTCTGGTTCTCCTTCCCCGCAGCTGGCAGCTTCCCAGGGCTCTTGCAGTTTTGGGAGGGGACATTTGCTTGTAGGACAGCATGAGCAGAAGTGTAAGAAAATCTTATCAGAATAAGATAACACCTCTCAGCCCACCAGCACCTCCCTGACAGAACTCAGTGGTTCATTCTCCAGTAATCAGTGCTGGCCTGAGCAGCCTGGTCCAGCTGCTGTTGACATGAGGGCTTTGGGACAGCTGTAGCCAACCCCAGGGTGTTCCCAGATAACAAACAGATAGCATGTGCTGCTGGAGCCCTCATTCAAGGTCTGGGTTTAGCCAGCAGTTCATGTTGGTATGTGTTGATTCCTGCAGGAAGATAATCTTTGTGCTGCTAAAGCAGATTTTGGTTTCCAGAACAACCTGGTAATGGAGCTATTCTTTCTGTTAATTATGCTGTCCAAACAGAACCTTGTGGCCCTGATTTTCTGCTATTAGAAAGAGAAAGGTAGTCATACCAGCATACAAATGACAAGACTGAGTAAAAACTCAGCTATTGTACCAGCAGTTTAGCCTGTCATTCCCAGAAAGAAAACGATTCATGTATCCCATGACTCCCTCCCAACATGCAGATTTCCTAATACTGTGACTCTGATCCCAGTTTGTGGTGAATAGTGATGTTAACTGACCAGTTTTTCAGTCTATCATCTCAGGGATAGTATTATACTTCCCCATGCACAAAACAAATCTTAGGCTCAGTGAACCTTACCAGCCTCATTTCTGAGCCTTATAGAATCCTTACTAAGATTTGGGAAAGCCAGCAAGAAGAGAGGGTACCAACCTTTCAAAGATGAATATTCCTATTACAGCATACCCTGGGGGAATTTGTTATGACTTCCCCAGCAATACAGAATGCACTTCTACCATCATATATCTTTTTGAAATGTAGGGGCCTGGAAACCCTGCTCATCCCTGCTGTCCCCTCACCAGGCTGCATTTGGGAATGAGTCATTCCTGTATTTAAACTGAAAGCATGGCAAGGTCCTGTCAGATCCCTGGGTGCAAGATAGGAGAAGGGGGAACAGTTTTAAACCAAAAGAGGAGATATGTAAACTATATATTAGAAAAAAAGGGGGGTTTTTTGAGTGGTGAGGCCCAGGTACAGGTTGCCCAGAGGAGTTGTGGCTGCCCAATCCCTGGAAGTGTCCACGGACAGGTTGGATGGAGCTTGTTGCTGCCTGGGACAGTGGAAGTTATCCCTGCCTGTGGTTGGAAGGAGATGATCTTTAGGATCCCTTTCAACTCAGATCATTCCATGATATCCCGAGTGAGCAGGACCAAACAATAGAACACCCACCAGCACCTCATCCCACACTGCATCACCTCCATCCTGGAGATACCCCAGGTTTGCCTTCCAGCAGTGCAGGGATAGAGAGCACACAGGCACGTTTGCTTTACACAATAAAACAACCAAAAGGCTCCAGTTCTGCCTTTCTTTGACAGAAAGGCAGCCAGAGAACTGCCCTCTCCCACGAGCCTGGTGCTCAGCCTATGAGATAATACAGGCTGGCCTTTTCTTTGCAGCTGTATTGTTTTAGTGCTTTGGAAAATAGCAGCAGGCTGAGCAATGAGTCATCTGTCACTAGATGGGGTTAAAGTAATTTCCGTTTTCTGTTGCCATGGGGAAATCAACGTCCTAAGATTTGTCCTTTCTCCCACTCAAACACGTGGGAGTAGAAAGCCTGAAGCCCAGCAGGACTAAACATTTTTTTAAATTATTTTTTATATTTTTTTTGTCCCCTTGTAAACAAACTTCCCTCCGTGGCCTTGCAGCTGTCAGTCTGTTCCCGGAATCGTCCAGTTAACAATGTCATTCCCCTTGGATTGCAAAAAATCCAGAAGCAGAGTTAAGTAAATATTTGACATTCATATAGGAGTTGCTTCATGTTATCACTTGAAGAGTCTCTTTTTCTTGTAAAGTTTTACATGTGCAATCGAGAGGGAATGAAAAACTTTATATTATTCAATAAAGTTGAAACTTTGAAGGAAAAGTAAATTAAAGTAGCTGCTTCCCCAGCATATAGTATCAGGATATAGTGACTAATAGAAACAGGAAAGAGGAAATTGCAGTAAATACCATTTAAAAATCTTGCTAATGTATAGTTTACATGAGTAGCAGCACAGCAACATCTAGTGTTGATCAGGAATATAGCTGGAAGTTATTGCATGCTTTGTTAATGGTATTTTGAAGAAATTGTTTCCTGGACCATGACATCACTGCCCAGCCTCAGCTCCTTCTCTCCTGTGTTCCCTACTGTGTCAGCTCCATGTCACTGCCTGGGTTAGCTCTGCAGAATGGAGTCACCTGGGGATGCTCCCAGTCTGCCTGGATCATCAGGAGAATTACTGGGCTTCTACTTAAGCACCAACTCAATAGAGCTACAGACTTAAATGTGATTCAGCACAACAGTGGCCAAAACTTTCAGCATCTGAACTGAAATTAAGAAAGCTATTCCTGCCCCAGAGCTGATCCCTTTACCAGTAAACACTGCTGTCAAACTGGCAGAGCACTCAAAGTTATTAATTTCTCTAGAAATGAGTGTGCAAGTGTAAAGTTGCCACTGTAAGTGGTGTCTTAGAGTAGGCTCTGTTTTCACCATCCTATATTTCACCACAAATGCAGATATTACAATATTACGCACATTTAAGACATTCTATTAAAAAAATGAATGTGCATATCTCATGTAGACACCTTTTTCTTTAAAAGACACCTGAGGCTCAAATTTAAGTTCTTGCTACTTAGCTCTTCTGTAGGTATAAGTTATATTCATTTGTTTTTGATTACTTAAATTTAACTAAACAAGTCTAACTTAGTTTAGTGGGTTTTTTTTAGTTTAATTTTAATGACTTTGTTAAACTCTCACAGATTTGTTTTTTTTTTTTTTCATATAAGCAAACCTTTACATCACAATTCACTCTGGACTATTTAAATGAAATAATTTGTCTACTTAGATTACAGATCCTACTACATGAAGTTTGCTTTATCTTCAGTAAGATAATGTCCTTTAGGTTTTCTCAAACAAAACAAAATTAATGATTGGCTGCTTTCCAAGTCCAGCTGTCTTGCAACTCCGTGTGAACAGATTTTTTGCCACATTTAAGTTTATTACATGATCTAATTAGTGTGACTGTGTAGGTGCATGGAATGCACTGGAGGAGAGGAAGAAATACAAGTGTACAAAATTCTGTTCTATAATTTGCTATGGGAACATGATTATTACTGAGACCTGGATTGCTCTCTGGATTCTTTTCAGCAGGATTTTGGGAGCAAGCAGTTAGGCAAGGAAAAAGAAAGGACATGCAAATCTATCACAGAGAACAGGGCCAAGAGCAGGAAAGCCTGACTTTTGTGGCTTAGAAATGTAATCACAATTTTAAAAGGTATTAATTCTATACTCACATTTGCTGCTTTTGCCTCAAGAAAAAACAATTCAGCAGAATTCAATGCCTGACTGGAAGTGGGGACTTCAAGCTTCAGCTACGCTGCGAGGCTTGTTCACAATCAGAATGAAACACAGCCTTATAATTAATAGCAAGGAAATACAGATTGTTACTCTGGCCCTAAAAAAAGGCATCAGGGTGTCTATTGGAAATACACAGCCAGACCAGAGATCAGAGCTCTGCTTCATGTTATTAAGACATCCACACCACCCCAACAGAATTAAACGGGCAGCTCAGTAACATGAAGTGAGATCAGACTCTCTTTCTTCCTCCTGCATGCATGAAATGACATTTTAAAGTGATGTGTGATCTTTCAGAGCCTGTAAAGGGGTCAGGCACCAAGCACATCTGGCATGCTGATCCTCTCACTCAGGGGCATGAAGTCATCCTCCAAGCTGCATTGCTGAGTCAAGAATGTGCAATTTTCCACGTGTCACTTTACTGACTCGCACACTGAACAGACATTAATATTAATTTCATTGAAGATCAGGCACATTTAAGAAAATTGCAAGCCCTGCTAATCGTGTTTTAATTTAACTAGAAATAAAACAGTGCTTGGTAAAGGAGGCTGATATTATTTGAACAAATACCCTCCACACAGCCCGCTGCACTCAGCCATAAATCAGCTCAGTGCTGGATTCCTCCTGAGGGCGTCATTTTGGTATAAAGGGGTCTTCAGAAGGGTGACTTTACTTACAAAACTCCTACTAACAATGCCACCGTGTCTTCCCCAGCATGCAGAGGGGACATTATCATCTCAGCAGCCCAAGGTGCTACCACTGTGCACACAGGCTTGGCTTGAAGCACAATCATCCCATTCCAGTCCTGCTTTAGGAGAAACAGGATATGCTCTGGGGCCCCTGGTTGTGCCCAGTGTCACCCTGGCTGATGGCAGCATCCAGCTGCAGCTGACAGGTCTGAAATGAGTTTGAGGATAGGGTTGCAGATGATAAAGTACACAATTGCTTTGGCTCTTACAATCAAAATATTTGCTGTGGCAGGTAGGAAGAAACAGCACTCCAGCAATGGGAGGTGCCCTGCTCTAATCCCTCTAAAACCAAAGGCCTTTTCTGACTGTCTCCAGGAGCAGATCCTCAGAGTGACCTCCCACCTTCAGAGCCTCTCTCAAGGGTTTCAGAGCTCTTATATTTCATATTTGGGACAATGAAAGGCACCAACAGCATTAGGTGTATGATTCATTTGATTTCAAACTACCAGCTAGAGCCTATTCTCTCTAAGTCAACTTCTTACATTTACACACTTGACATCAATAATAACTGTACTGGGGGAAGGTGCCCCGTGCAGGAGGACACATCCCAGTCCTGCAGAGGCTGCATCCATGCTGGCTCAGATCAGTGCTGGGAACAACCCTCAGCTGCTGTCAGCAAGTCCTGTCTCTCTGATATGGGAAGCACTCTCTCCTCTGGGGAGACAGGTTACAGAGAAATTCAGAAATCACAGGACAGGCTTTCTGCAGCTTACAGGAAGAGCAGTGCATTTGGAAAAAAAAACAAAAAACCCCAAACATTCCTGGGGTTGAAGGAGCCTTATTCACCAGAGTGTAAAACCTTCTGTTTCTGTAGGAACATCTCAAGACAAACAGAATAGTGCTTGTGGTGCCAGGTAAACAGCTCTTGCATGCCATGGCTACAGTCTCTAAGGAGCTGCTGTTTATTATGAGCCATCCCTGCCTCAGCATTAGTGACAAACCCTCTCTGCAAATCCAGCGGGGAGAGGCTCACAAGGAAGAGAAGAGCTTGTATAGAGTTGCCAGAGGGATACTTATTACCTTCGGGGTTATAAGCCTTTTCTCCCCCCGGATTTTTGCCTTTTCCCCTGTGGATTTTCATATAAGTTCTAGTTCTTTGGATGGAGTCTCACCAGATCCCTTTAGAATGGACCTGTGGCAGGCAGAACAAAAATGTTATCAAAGGAAAGATGTTAGTGATCCTACAGAGGCATTAAAAAGTCAACTATGTCTGAATTATTTATTTCCTAGTTTCTGTGAACTATATTTAAACAGAGAAATGCTTGGAATTACATGAAACTAAAGCAAGAGGCTCCCTGGAGCCTCTTGATAAGATTTAAATTTGTGGTAAATATTGGCATATTGATTATTACTTATCATGACCTGCTGATTTTTGATTTCCCGTCTCAGAGAACCCCAAACTGTCTCTTTCTTACCCTAATCTGGATTGTTGAAAGAGTATAAATGTAAATTAGGATCACCCAGGTTGTGCTGGTTGTTAATGGGATAATTGTTTAGTGCTTTTCTTTGGTCCTTTGCCTAAGTTTTTGCATTTCCAAAGGGATGCTTTAAGTGATGCAGTGAGACAAGCACAACAAGCTTTAAGGAGTAAAAGCTCAGGCAGGCACATAGCTGGGGAATCCTCATCCTCCTCACTGAGGGTTCACACACCTGGTGCTTCCTCCTGGCAACTAGCTCTTTGCCCAGAAAAAAGCTAATGAGGTTTTTGGGGTGAGGCCCCACAGCTGCAGGAGTTCAGAGGAGCTGGTGGCCCTGAGGAAGCAGAGTCAAAGTGGGGGTTGAAGGAAGGGTGCATCATCTTCTCCCCCTCACCCCAACAGCTGGAGAAAGATCTCCTACTCTTGGTTTTGCAGGGGGCTTGATGTTATTCTTGTGATTTCAATGCAGTGATTCAGCCAGGGGATTTTATACTCATGTATTCCCACCACCTAACTGGTAAGCCTTGACACAGTCCATTCTTTTCTTTTTAATCCAAAAGGACGAAGAAAATGTTTTGTCGTGGCACTGTCATTTCTGCTGTCCTCGTACCAAGGAGTTGACTGCAGTACTTTATGGCTTCCCTACCCTTCCATCAACCTTGGGATGTTTATTTTTCTTCAAACATAGCTGTTTGCAGCATGCTAACAAGAACTGAAAATCTTTTAACACTGCTATTTGTTTACTGAAGACATCAAAGCCTGTTTCCCCACAAGCCTCCTTTGAGCCAGTACAATCTGCAAACAGCCGTGCAACACCAAGGTGTGCTCTGTCCCCCAAAATAAAACCACAGTGCACTGTGAAGATACAGCTATTTTCTTATCTCAGGTTCTAAATTTAGCACTGCTTCATCCCTCATTCCTCAGCTCCTCAAACTGCTTGTCCCCAGCCCAGAGCCCTGCAGTTCCAGCAGACCTTCCTGCTGCTTCCAGTTGGGTGGAGGAACACACTGCCAACGTGGACTGTGGCAGGGATGGCAGCTAATCTAAAACAAATATTTTACAACATGTATGAGCAGAAGCATTTCCCTGTTTGACTTTGATGGCCAAGATGCTAACGGGAAGCAGCGTTTCATTATTTAGTGTTAGGTCCTGTCAGCTTTCAGTTCAGACACAGCCTGTGGGTGCTGGGAAATACACAGTGCAGGAAATGACAGATGTTGGCAGCAAAATAAATAACAAGAGCTGCTGAAAATAAAGTCCTAAGAAATGCTGGTGTATCCTTTTTATGGATTTCCTAGATACATTGAGGCTATTTTAAGGCAGACTGAACTCCCACTCCTTACAGTGTAAACAGGATTATTCCCTCTGTGGGACATATGGCAGCCTGAAAACGTCATCACTTGTGCATCACTGGTATTCCCAGGCATATTTCA
The DNA here is from genome assembly GCA_013397375.1 of Toxostoma redivivum. NCBI lineage: Eukaryota > Metazoa > Chordata > Aves > Passeriformes > Mimidae > Toxostoma > Toxostoma redivivum. Next base: position 98,707 of record VXBI01001397.1, read on the forward strand.
AGTTCTGCCTCGCCCTAAATGTGTATCCCACCATTCAGAGCCTCCCAGCAGCCTTCAGGGAACGTTAAGCAGTGTCATTACATCCCAAAAAACATCTCCATGGAGGACAACCTAAAGCCTGGCCATGGAGAAGGACCTGCTGGAGTGGAACCAAGAGATCAGCTCCCTCAGTATGGACAACAGGAAGAAAAGGGCAGCAAAGAAGGAGAATGGGACAAGGACTGACTAATAGGGGTTTTATTCCACAGTGAAGTAACTCACCCTGAGATGCATTGGTTGAAGACAGAGCAGGCAAAGATCCAAGGTTTTCCAGGAATGGGGAAGGGTGATGGGCAAAGACCAGGTAATGAGAAGCTCTGACTGTAGTGGTTGGGAAGGGTTTGTGTTCTAGGGGCATTTTCAGGAACATGAAACTTACTTTTTACTCATCTGCCATGGGTGTCATTCACCCCAATCACAGGGAGACATCCTGCATGGCCTGGTGCTGGTGGCAGCTTTGGGGACCTGTTGCAAGGAGGAGACCCACAAAAGGGGCTGGGTGGCAGAAGAAGTGCTGTTCAGCAGGTTTTAATCCTGAAAACTTGAAAAGGAGATGTGAGGGGAAAGCAGCACAAACTTTTCTCCATTCACTAGCTTTAAACCAGGCAAGCAGTGCTGGTACAATGGGGTGCAGCCAAAGAGGCTGCAAGTGTGTGGGACACAACAGTTTTGGCCACTTCCCTTGACTCTGGGTGCTGTGAAACTCAGATACAGCATGTGGCTCAGCAAGGCAGGGCTCAGCATCCCAGAGGTGTGGGAGAAGAGGGGAAATTTCCCCCATAGGGTCCCTGTGGATTTGGGAACAGGGACAGGGCCCCCTTGGTGACACAACTGGGCTGCCCCTCCAGCCCCAGCACTCAGGTGTGTCCTGCAGAGCACTTCCAGAGCCTTGCCTTCAGAAATTAAAAAAAAAAAAAAAAATGGCAGACCCTTAAAATAAAGGCACAATAGTTTTAAGCACATCCAACTTTGGGATTTCTTGCCAGAAAAATTTGAAACAAACTGGAAACTGATCATCTACTCATTTAAACGATGTGCCTGGAGCTAAACCAGCAAGACTGAATAATCTCTGCACTGCTTTCATCTTCCTTCAACTTTTCCTTTGTTCCATCAGCCACATGTGTGTTAAGTGTAAATTGAAGGACTCTTTGCTGGAAAAGCAGATTGTGTAAAGGGCTTGGCCCTCATCTTATAATTCAGCTTCAGTATTACAATTACTCTTAATAGCACTCTTGTTTTGTTGTATTATTTATCCTGGCTAGAACCCTCTAGGATCCCCTGAAGGGTTTTTTTTTTTTCTGGTGGATTTAGCCAACATCCACTCATGAATCCAGATGTTTCTGCTTTTATCCACGGGAATTTAATGGTATGGACATGCCAAGATCATAACTTCAGGCTCAGCCTCAAGACAAGTATTCTTCAAATTCCCTGAATCAAAAATGGAAAGTGCCACAAAAACCCCCCTGGGTTCTTACTGCATTTTAGCATGCCAGAATGGAAAACAACCACAGGACAATGCTGCTCAATGTTCTGTGCTGGTACAGTCTCCTACATGGAATCAGAAATCATAGCCCAGACTGTGCTGTTCTCTGTGATCTTGGACACAGACTCTGCCTTGAGCACAAATTCAGCTCTTTTTCCCCTTCACCAGCCTGAAGCCAGGAGCCCAGACACACGTGGATCCAAGATGCTTACACTGGGAATAAGATTCCACCCCACTAGGCAGAGACAGTGCTGCTGTATTTAAATGAACATGTGCCTCTGTGTGTCACAGATACTCTCCCCAGACAAAACTGGCTCTGAAGTAAGGACAGGGATGAAATATACCCTGCTCTGATGGGGATTTGGTGAATAACACAGTGTCTGCTGGACCTTTGGCAGCACTCAGGAACAATAACCAACCCCAAACTCACTCCTTATCCAGAGTGAAAAAACCAGCATAAAGCAGGGATTCAAAAAACCCTAATAACCTTTCCTTCTGCACTGCCTGGGGTTTCCTTCAGGCACTCCTGTTTGTGGCTTCCTGAATTTCTTCCCTGCTCCCCACTTGTCACCATGAGAATTAAAGCTGGCGTGTGGTGATGGTCAGTGCCAGCATGGAAGGTGTCCTGTAAGGGATGGCCATGTCTTTGCAAGTGCCCTGAGGTTCCTCAGGGTCAGGACAATCAGAAGCATGGAATAGCAGAGGCAGGAGGTACACAGAACAGTTTTCAATGACTTTTTGGCAACCAGCATTAGACACCTTCTGTGTGACCGTGCGGTGCACAGCAAGGACACAGTGTCATGTGTGAGTCCACAAAAGGTGAATTTTAGCCTTTCCTCCAAGGCCCTCCCAGTTGGCTTTGAGTGCTCACCAGCACAGCCATGGTCCTGCCTTTCCTGTGCACAATCCAATGCCTTTTAAAGCCCTCCCTGAGCACTGGACAGGGGAGGAGCACAGAGCATCATTCCAGCCCCTTCTGCTCCCCGAGAGCCCCAGCACAGCAGCCAGTTACTGCCTGCTCCAACAGCACTACTGTTCTACCTGCAGAGCTGCTGGATCAAAGAAAATTTAAATTATTCCTAAAAGCTCTTCTAAGGCTTCCCCCAGCATAGAAAAGCCTCTCAGCTGGCACAAAGGGTGGAACTGGCTCCATAGCAAACCCCTCCGGGGCAGGGATGTGCTGGGACAAGGAGGAGGCACAAGAGCCAGGGAAGTTGAGCACCCAGCAAAGCTTTTCACCCTCCCACCCCAGAGCTGAGCCCAGCCACGCCAAAATCCTGCTGAGGGCAGGGGTGAGTGGTGTCATCAGGCAGGGGGACAAGTCCAGGAGTTGATAGGGTGCCACATGCAGGATGCAAGAAGGGAGCAACCTGGATGATGCATTTGAAAAGAAAACCACTTTTCTTGTTAATATTGTGGGTCACATGTGCTGTTCAGGGCTCATTGAGGGTGCACATTAAGTGTCCCACCAGCAGTCAATCTCCCACTTCCTACCATATCTTCTGTTTTACAACAAGGAATATTTTTGTATTCAATTATGCAGTTTAATTTTTAAAGGCCACACATTATCCTTAAACATTATATGGCAAACTGTATACCTCTTCCAACTTATTCTTCTGGTATTCTTAGTAAAACATGGTTTCAATGACTTGGTCTTCCCTGTAAAAAAAAAAATCTCCATTTTTTTTTTAAGTTCATGACATTCAAGCTACTAATTTTCCTTACCATCACAGCCTTTTTTTGGACACAGAAGAAAGGAAATTAAATATATTTTTTAAAAGAGGGTTTATCCAAGTTGGAAATGAAGAAATACAAAAATACTTTTTAAAAAGTTTGATTTTTCTTTAAATAAATAATCACTCAGCGGGTTATAAAAGTGATAAAATGCTTTTCAGTGGGAAGCCAGTTTTGCCTTTAACATCCTGAGCATCATGGGAGCCTCAGTGCAATTTGCTCCTGCTGTTACTTCCCTGCTCCTTGGCCCATCCTGCTACTGCTCCCTGGTTGGGATCAGCCACCTGGGTTACAGTCCTGTTCCCTTTTCCCTGCACTGCCTTCCCAAGCCTCTGCAAACACCCATGATGTTATGAGTGGTACCCCCTCATCCTGCAAACACTGTTTGAGTCTGGCTGTGTTCTGTGCAGTTTTGGGCTTTGTGAAACTGCTCCAATTTGGACATTTAAAGAAAAGAATCAGTCCCAGTTGGGAAGGTGAATTGCCAGGAGAGTGGCATGGCTGGGCAAGGATCCTGAATGCACTCACACTGGGACCAGAAATACCCCTGAAGCAATGTGGTTCATTCCATTAGATCATCTTATGAACCTTTAATTTGGCCCTTCAGCCCCTTTACACCTTTTGCATGCATAGCCTGGGCCTCTGAATTTAACGGCTTGGCAAAATTTTATGGAAATTATGCAGTTAGCTTTTGACATTACAGAAAGCAGAACCTGAAGATTTGCCTTTCTCCTCTTCCTTGTGACTGTCAACTTTGCTGTACCAGTAACACACAGAGCCATCAAAACCTGCACAGACCTAGCTCTGAGATAAACACAGATCTGATCTCAACACAGACATTAACAGCAGGAGAGGTATGAGGAATTATCACCATTCAGCATGTGGTATCTCTGCTCCAGGCAGAGCCTTGGGCAGGAGCACCTTGACAGTGCAGGAGGAGAAATGGATCTGTGAGCGACCCAGAGCAGAGCCAGAGCCCCCACCACTCCCCTGAGCAGCTCTTGCATGAGGCATGGCATGGATTTCCAGCCCTGACATTCCTCCAGCACACTCACCTTGGAGGGCTTGCTGTTGGTTCAGACATTCACAAACGCTGTGCTGAGAGAAATCTCACCTTCTGTGCATGCCACCCCTTGAGGTTTTTCTTACCTTTAACCTTTGGTTGGAGCCAGTCTGGAAACCCCCAAAAATAAGTGTTTCCATGACAACAGCCCAGCAGTGGGCTCCTCTGGGATACCTGAAGATTTAAAACACTGCCAGCGCTTTCTCCTGCTCCAGCATCACACCCCATGGCACCACAGCCACATCCTCTCCCTCCTCTCCTGCTGAAGTAGGCTGTAAGGGGCTTGGGCAGAGCTCTGCCTGCTGTGACATCCCTGTCACAGTGATGATGCTGACAAGTCACACTGCACAAGGGATGCAGAGGCATGTGCTGGACCACAGAACCAGCTTGTGGGGGAGAAAGGCCAGAAGGGTCTGCAGCCTAAAGGACTGGACAGCTGTTGCATTTTATAATCCCCTAAGCTTATTAATCAGATTCATAATTTTCATGCCCTCCTTGGTATTTTACAGGGGATATGAAGGGAACCTTTGTTACTCAGTCCTTGCTTTGCTCCCTACACACAACATTTCTCCTGCCTACACTGAGCAAAGCTCTGGAGCTGCTGGACCTGATGGTCCTGTCCCAGCAGAGCACCCTGGGACCTGCCCAAGAGCCAAAGCATCCCCACCTGCCCCCTCTCCCTGAGCAGGGCAGGGCACCAGCCCTTTGCAGAACCAGGCCCTGCTTACCCAAGTGTTTTGTCCAAGTACCTTTCCCAGACACTGACTCCAGCTGAGTGCCCCATTGATCCACCACTCCCAAGGCAGTTCCAAACCCTCATCCCTTCCCTGCAGCACTGTCTGCCCTCAGACCAAGATTTACGAGGCCAATCCATGGATGTGGCTGCAAGAGGAGTCCAAAAGCTTTTGCTGCAATGCCACAAGCAGCACAAAACCAGCAAAGTGCTCTTGGCATACCTGATCCTCACTGAAGGGATTGGAGCACGACACTAGCCTGGACAGCAGGATCTGGAGTGGCACCCAAGGAGGCAGTGTGGGTGTGTGCCAGCCTGACAATGGGGTTTCATCTAACAGCACAGATTTGAGTGTGGAAATCAAATATGAAACAGTCGTGGCCAGCATTGTCTGCATTCTTGGAGGGGCACGGAACGAGCAGAAAGAAAGGAACTGAGACACTGGCCCAGACATGCTCCAGCTGTCTGTGACTACCTCTTCCCTCCTCCACTCAATGTAACTATTCAGCTTGTTTTCATTTCATTATTGGATGTTATTTTTGCAACCTGGGAAAAGAATAGAAAAATAGAAGGGGGAAAAAACATCCTTCAAATGCTTTTGGGTTTATTTTTAAGAACGAGACCATTTCTTTCCTATCAGAGATAAGTACAGAGTTTTAAAAGTGCACAGGGCCTGGGGTATTATTAGTTAAGCATTTGTTTCTCAAGTTAGATCCTTTATCTCAGAGGCAGCAGCACTTGTGTTGTTGTGGTTATTCACGTAAGTCTCACTCATTTAGTACTGAGCAATGTGCAATTAAATAGCCATATAAACACCCCCAGGCTGAGCAACAGCTGCCTACAGGTAACCTTCAGCTTTGTGCACTCACTTGCCAAATGTTTCAGCTCCAGTCCTGACAATCCTCATCTGCAAGTGGGAGCAGGGCAGGCCCTTTCCTCCATCACTGTGGGCACAGCTCAAATCAAGATTTTAATGAGTTGGTTTAAAGCCTGATGCTGCAGATCCCTGTAACACAAGAGCTGCTCAACTCACTGCCTTCCCTTCCCTATGTTCCTCCCAAAAAGACAGGTTATCCATCTTTAATGTTCAAAAAAATTCCCACACAAGATCTGATGACAATTTGTTTTCCCACTTTTTTTTTCCTTCAGTTTTGCTCGTGGGGAACATGCCAGCACACATCGCCCATGCCTCAGCTGGGGACACTCCACCCTATGAAACCATCAAAGTCACCAAGAGAAGGGCCAGGGTTGTAAAGTTTCCCATTGAGGGTAGTGGGAATGCTCAGTTGTGCTGGACTTCTCTGTAAGGATCTTTCCTGTGTTGTGATGCTGACACACTTAGGCACAGCAGTGGTGCTCCAAGGGAGAGATAGGATTCAGTGTTTCTTGCCATTTATCTTTCTCTTCAGGACATCCACTCACCCAGGAGCTCCCTCCAGCTCAGCTTTTGCACACTCCTGCAGTATTCCCAGCAGGATAAGGTCAGGTGTGCTTCAGAGTGAGATGTTGTCTCTCCATACATTATTCTGCAACATCTAAAGCAGGTCTGTAATTTTAAACCTGGATATTTTAAGCTCCAACAAGATATTTTGAAATGCACATGCAATAACTTCTCACTACACACGCATCATTCCCTTTTCATGAATGGCATTGCTCTAAGGATCTGCATGGAGAAGCTTTAACCTAATTTTTACCTTATTCCATCTAGTTTTTCAGCATGGGGAAAGTTTTCTATTTTTTAATGAAAATTAATTCTCATACTAGAAACTAATTTCCACTCATTAAGGGTAAAAGATGATGATTTCAAGAAAGGAGTTTCACCAAATCCAGAAACTGTAAACATCTGCTCAACACCAAGCCCAGAAGCAACTTCATTTACCTTAATGTGTGTGCTTATCTCTAAGCAGGTGCTTAAGTGGTTTGTTGGCAAGAGCTGGAGTGCTTGTGCCTTTCCAGGTGACCCTATTAAATAATTACCAGTATTAAAGTGCTCAACAGCTATAAACACAAGGAAAAAACACCCAGCATGGAATCAGCTCTATGCAGAGCTTTTCCAAACATGATTTCTGCATTAGTCAGGAGGGTCAAACTGTTCCATGCTCAAAGGCTGACCCCAAGAGCCACAGGAATCAGTGGAAGGGTGTTGACAGGTTACACCAGTTTGGGGATGGGATCCCCTGTGAGCAGAAACACGTTTCTGTTTTGGCACTGTGATTAAAAGGGACAACAAAGGCTCTGCACTGACATTAAGAAAATTTGTTCTATGAACTGACATCCTGTTAACCTCCAGCTCCCTCAGAGGAAGCTGTTAATTCAATGGTTGTGTCAGGAAGATACAGCAATGAAGGAAACCTCACAGCCCAATGTCAGTATTGACACCTGCACAGGGCAGCACTGACTGCAGGCAGCTCTGGACAGAGGAGAAATTGAAATATCCTGCCCTTGACAAGGAGAATATTTTCAAATCTCAGTGACTGTAGCTGATGCACACACTAGAGATAGAGCCTGTCCTCCACAGCCGGGCCTCTCTAGATCTCAAAGGTTCTTCCAGTTGAACTCAATGCACAAATGGATGGATCAATCCACTCCCACCACTTAGAGGTAAGATGCTGCACACAGAGTCTTATCTCACCCTGATGCTAAAGGGGTTCTCAACAGAAAAGTTCATTTTGATATTTGATTTCAATGCAGTTAAATTTGACTGCAGGTGGTATCCATTTTACTGAGTATCAAACTTACATCACGCAGATACCCTTACCTTCCACTTTTACCTTTGTGTAAGACACCCTTAGGTGTATATAACCTAAGTGGTAAAGCACCTAAAATGAGATTATTGGCCTAAAATTAAAGGTATAAAGGCCTTGACTCCACAAAACTCTTCAGCACAGACCTATAGCAGATGCTGCTGAGCTCAGCCTGACAAGTGCTGTAACTAATATGGTGATAATCAGGATGCAGGTTGGCTGGGATCTAAAATTCAACTGTGCTGCAAAACTGTGAGTTTCAACTGGGAATGCCAGTACATCACCTGAAGCAATGAAGTCTGTCCATTGCATACTCAGACACAGGCTTTTTTATATACCAGAAAACACCTTAATTTACAGCAGCAAAGTAGAAAGATCTGGGTTGTTGCATTGCTTTCAGAAGAAAACTTTTAGCTCTGTATGTAAGGCTGGAGCTTGCACTCAAGTCCCAGCTCGCTGCCTCATATTTTGATGCTTCCACAGCTCTGAGCATCGCCTTCCAGGCATGAGATCACAGACTTGTGTCCCTGACTCCTGCACTCCAAACATCATTGCTGATTGTGGGTTCCTCCCAGCTGTGACTCATTTTCTGTGAAACAGCCCATCACCTTCATTCATTTTGTCTCCCACACAAATACCACTGTCCTTTCCCCAAATCTGCACTCCCTGACTCTTCAGCCTGTGGCTCAGGGTCAGCATCACCCTGGAACCCTTGATCCCACTGCTTACATTTTCCATCCACCAGCTCCTAACGAGAAATGCAAAGGAAAGTTCCTTGCAGCTTCAGCCAACCTCACCTCCCAAGGTCTTTTTGCCCAGAGGGACAATAACCACAGCTCAAGCCAAGATACTATCTCGTCCAGACAAGGGAAGTCTGGAAGCCCTGATAGCTAATGACCTACGTAAGCCTGTGTTACAATTTCACTCTCCATAATTCAACTGCAGTTTCTAAACTGCATGGAAATGCTGTGTGGTATTTATGGAAACATTAACATTACTTAGATTTTGGAAACAGCAATGCTGCTTTCAGTGGTCTTGGTTAACCACAGTCTTGAGCTATCATAGTCACTGGATAAATCTTAGATGTGTTGAGAGACATTTCTACCAAAACAGAAGGGCAGAATTTGTGAGGCATTTCAGGAAATAAAACCATCCCTAAGTGTGGGTCCTCCTCTAGCAGCAGCCAGTGCAGGTGTCCATCTGCACACAGAGCAGATGGCAGAGTTAAAGCCAAACCTATAATCATTAGTCAGGCAAAATTCCAGCAGGTGATGGTGTGCACAGCTGAGTGCAGGGCTTTATGGCAGGTAATCAGCACACTCCTGCCCCATAACCTCTGCAGTCCCTGGGGTTCTGAGTCAGCAGTTCTGCTCCTGGGGGCTGCAAGCTTACAGAGGCCATTTTCTCTGCAAGTGTTGTAATTTCCATCTCAGTTCAGCATGCCTCCTGATTGACCTGTCATTGCCCACAAATGGGTTTTCTGGGTAATTAATACCACCAGGGCTCTACTGAAGATGCTACAGCAGTTCCAGGTGACATGACCAGTCTGCCACCCTTTGCCTGCTCTTCAAAAGCCTGATGCTTCCTTAGTAGGACCAATCAGGATCTAAATAGTGCTACAGCACTGAGACACAGGTAGTTTTGCTTGTTAAAAAAATACCTTCAGTACTAAATGTGGAATTCTAGACAATAAAATCCTGTTTATCACATCAGGAGGAAATCATTAGCAGCAGCATCCCAGCTTTCCACAGGATGCTCAGGTGTCTCTGGGTGGTGTTTTCATGAGCACCTCACCAGCCATGGTCGCCTGTGTTGGTAGCAGGACAGTAAAAATGAAGTGCCGGCAGCTCCTGCTCTGGTCAGAGCAAGAGAAATGGAAGAGGATTCTGAAATATCCCAGCCACTGTGTGAATATAAATGGCAGAGCAGGAAGGGTGACAAGTGTGAAGGTTTGTGAAGGGAAGGGCTGGAACAAGTTGCCATGACACAAGTCCAGTGCAGAGACCTGAGACTGCTTGCTCCTCACACAGATGGAGAGGTTTAATTCTGATAATAGGGCACATAAATAAACGAAGTCAAATAATCCTTACACAGGAAAAGCACTAAGAAAGCTGTCGTCAGCAAACAAGATGTTTTACTGAAGACTTGGAAATATTGGACATATTTTCAAGTGTGTGAAGTGCAGTTGTGTTTCCTTGTGTGCAGGGAGGTCATAGGAGTTCACATTCCCCACCTCTGGCTATGGCTGTGCTGGGGGATGTGTGGGTGTTCCACCACCAGCCCCCACCTGACTGCTGAGCACACCCTGGTGCTTCCATCCAGCTCCAGGCTTTCACACTTGACTCACCTGAGAAAACATCACACCACACATCAATCCTACTGTGCAGGTACTAATAAGGAGACAAAACACCACAGAAGCCCCTGTCAACCTTTTCCTCCTTGGGACACCTGATTTATTGTTGACAAAGTGCTTCCTGCTTTGTGTTCACATCCGACTTGACTGCAAATGCCCGTCAGAACTCGGGAGCAGCTCATCTCCTCATCTCTTACCTTCGGGGCAGTGTAGGTTAAAGTCAAACCACATGAAAGGAAACTGTATGGCTGATTTTACAGCTCTTAAAGAAATTGCCTTTTCATAATATTGGATGGAAATTTTTATAACTGCCTCTGATAATTAATTGGAAACCAATCGAAGAACAAATAAGGGTGTGTGCCACAAACTGTGCATGGGTGAAGGAGTGCACAAGAAATGAAAGAAAAAAAATTTTCCTGGCAAAGATCAAAGAAAAGTAAAAGCATTAGTTAATGGCTATATTTTCTTTAAAAAAGAAGCCCTGTCTTTGAAGGCAATAACTGATGAATAAGAATCCGATGAGCCAATTCTTATAAAATTCCCTTGAAACAAGGTACACATACACACTCCAAAAATAAATTTCGAAACACTGGCATTATTATTTATATCTTCTAAATACTCTTACAGTAACTTCTCTGTTGTGTCAGTAGCCTTTGAGGAGAAGGACACACACCTAGTCCACAAACAATCTGATGACAAAGCTGGCTTAACAATTTCAATTTCCTGAAAGTTGCCTGTTAGGAGATTTAGCTTAATCCTGCTGAAGTCTTGAGCAAAAGATTGGCCCATTTATGGAAGCTCAGACCCATAAGAAGACCAAGATGCCAACATAAGTGATGCCTGGCTGATAGGTGTCTGCTTCCCAGGGCAAATTCCCACTCACACCAGCAACACCAAGTTGCTGGAGTCTCCATATGCAGCAGAAGTATTTATGTCCTAGAAAGCCTAAAGCCCCAAATGCTGAGCCAGGCCACAGGGACAGAAGGATCTTGTCCTGGTTTCAGCCACAGTAGAGTTATTTTCTCAGTAGCTGAGACCCACACAGACTCTTGGTCTGAATCAGAAACTGCATTTTTGGTGTCTGAGCCTTTCCCTCTGTTCTTACCCCAAAACTTGTCTTTACGAGTGTCATGGTGTACCTGAGTCACTTTAACATCTCAGTGGCACCCATATAGGTTATGTTGGTCCAAGTCAACTCTTCCTACCACTTTCCTTTCACCTTGCCTGTCTGACCCCTGGGCAAGATGATTCAGCTCACTAAACCATCCAAACTACTCAGCCCTGTGCTTTTGGAGGGTTCCTGCCCTTGCTCTGAGCCACAGGGCAGAGGTGTGTGACACATGCGCAGCCTGTGGGCTGGCTCCAAAACAAGCACAGCTTGGCTAGGATTTGGAATATAAAAACCTGGACAAATAATACAGACCTCAAGCACATTTTCCTGCCTTTGGGGGATTAAAATTCTTCCCTGTGTGCCTAATCCTCTGCTCTGAAGCATGTTCCCCTGTGTGCATAGGAGATCCCCCCCAAAAAAATGAATGCTCAGTTATGAGGGAATTCCTGTCTCTTCCTCCCTCACCTATATGCTTCTCCTGGAAAGATCATACACCTTTTCTTGCCTCTCCTAAAAATACTTGAGAAAAGTCCTTTCTAATTTAAAAAAATCAGCCTCTCAGCTCTTTCATACAAGGGTCAATAAAGAGCAGACGGCAAGCCTCGCACCCTTAGCTAAACCTCAGGCAGCTTCCAACAGTTTGGTTACCCCACCCAGAGAAATCCCCAAAGTTTAGTGATGTTTTTATTACCCTGTGCTAGGTGCAGATATTGCTCTTTTCTTTACACCTCTAGGGAGGGCACAGAAAACAGAAAAACAAGCCCCAGAACCCAAAAGGAGTTTGAACTTGACATGCCTGCACACACCCCTGTTACTGAGCACTGCCAAGTGAGGCTTCCCAGATTATCACAGGAGGCTCATACTAGGAAACCTATCCCAAATTTGCTTTTATTAGGACTCATCATCCTTCTTCCAAAGTGGAAGTTTGCACTTGTGCTAAGTCTCACACATATTGTTGTTATTGTATGGCTTTCCCTTCCTCTCACAGCTGCTAAGCCTTACATTCAGGCAATAAATATTGTGGAATGACTGCAGTCAGCTACAGCAGGGTGTTAGATAAGCCTCCAGTGTCAGACATTTGTACTCACTGAAGGCCATTGAGAAAGACAGGCTTGGAAAAATTGAGCGGAAAAGATGAATATGCTGGATTTTATTAGTCTACACATACCAAGAAAGCACCAAAACACTGATTTCATGAGACTATCTAAAAACAGACATGCAGGAATAGCTCTGTGCTGAAGGATTCCCACAGATAGCTGGACAAATACCTTATAAAAATACCAGTAATAAAATACAAGTGAAACGTCTTGTGTTGATACACAGAGCACACATTATTAAGTAACAGTGGTATGAGGTTAGTGGTAAAGTGATTCTCTTGTTTAAATCTAACCTGGAAGATGTCTTTCCAATTTTAACAAGCCTGAAGGACTCTTGGGGAGACTCAGATAGCAGCAGCTCACTAGAAATGTCACCACTAATTCTTTGCTGTGCTCGAGGCTCTGACAATATTGTTAAAGGATCAAAGATGACATTTATCCAGGTCACTTCTGTGGTTAACTCATGGGTTTAGTGGTCAATATTCAGATTTAAAGTGATTTCTGACAAATTTGAAAGCTTTGGATTTTGGGGTAGTATCCATGATAGGGCTGGGAACAGCTAAAACATGAATTATAACTTCCAATTCCATTCCCATTCTCCCTTTCCATGCCAGTGCTGTTGAGGTTAGTTACACTATGGATCTAAAAGAAAATACAAAAGGAGAGTGGTTTCTTCATCTCACCTCTAGAAACTTCAAAGAACAGAGGTGACTTTGTGCTCCACAGTGTTTAACCACCAAACCTTCCCTGGGTGATTCAGCATGATGACAGATGGGTGACAGGGCAGCTCTGGGGACACCAGGAGCATCACTTCTGCACCAGCACAGTCACCACATCACAGGGGAAGAGCTCACCTGGGGTGCCCACAAAACCACACCAGGCTGTGCCTCAGACCTCAAGACAAGCTGGCTGCAGGTTCCCACTTCAGCTCCTAGACACTCAGTTCCACTTTTCCTAAGAGTGCTGAAGTTTAAAAAGTTAATGGAGCCAATAGTGCTGAAAGAAATTCAGCTTCCTGGCTGAATAGTGACAGATAGATAAATTCCTATGATAATTTAAAAAGTGACTCTCAGAACATAGCAATCACCAGGAGCTTCCATTAATGTGCTGAGCTTCTCTCTGCTTCATTCCAGATTTGCACAGATTGGAGCTGAAGGACTGAGGGACAGCATCCTCCAGAGTCCTGGGAATTGTGCTGGTGTTCACAAGACCAGAGACACATCCCATCTCATAGTAAGCAATATTATAACAGTGGAATGTTCACAAGGCTGCAGAGACACAGTTATTCAGAATTTCACATCCTCTGTAGGGCTGTTGTATCCCACCTGGTGGGTTTGCTAAAGCCCTGGCAGCCCTGCCACATGCTGCTCTCTGCAGAGCTCCTGAGGTGAAAACTCCTGTTTGGCTGTTGGATCAACACTGGCTACCAATATTTGGAAACCCATCATGCTGCCACGAGCCCTACACTGCCCACAGCACTGATGGAGGGGGATCCCTGCTCCCTGCTGGAGAAGGGCTCTGGCTCTAATGCTGGAGGGTCTGGCTGGTGGGTTCATCACGGAGGTCCCACAGCAGCACTTGCCTGCACAGTAGTCTCTGAGCACAGCTAAAATGTGAGCTGTGTTTTGCTGGGGATTACTGTGTTGTTACTGCTTCCCCTGATAGCATCAACTCCAAAGCAGGGATATGGCCACGGGGAATGCTTAAAGAATCCAGATGCAGTGCTCAGCCTTAATGTGTTTTCCTTCCCTCAAAACACTACTACACTTTTTCTACAGTGACAGCCACGACTCAGATAGCTCAGCAGGAAAGAAGAAGAGGCATTTATTTGGTGTGTGCTTGCAACTGAACCCCAAAACCATGAGTAGAACACTTGGCCCTCAGTACACCTTTTAATGGGAGTTATTTTAATATACTTCATGCTACACAGCAGCCTCTTGCCATCAAGGAGGCAACTTTTCTTAATAGCCAAGGAATATTAAGCAGAACAATATACATCTTGCCCTGCTGAAGAGCTTTACAGAACACCATGATAAAGTTTTCTATAAGGTGTGACTCTGGACTAGTTCAAACGATCTTACATCTCCCCTTTAAGACCCAAAATGAGCTTCCACATGGACACGGGGGTGTGATAGGAAAAACAAACAGACTAGGAGGCATTCATATGAAAAGCACTTAAATAATCTAATCTCTGTAGCTAATTTAAGAACTCCTAGGGAAAGAGAAGGTAGAGATAAGGAATCTTAATGAGGCCAGGCCAAAAATCAACACATGAGCAGCAATCAAATGCTCGCTGACTGCTGTCTGTTCATTATACGTGATGAGTTTGACAGATTCTCAAGAGGAGAGACCATTACAAAAATAGTAAAGACATTCCACTAAAAAACCCACTGAGCCACTATTAAAGACTTAGTCAACAGTAAAAGCCTCGTAAAGCATTGTTAGTCACTGCTAAAGTATTGCTAAGCAACCCTTTATCTTCCTTCGGACTGGATTAGTTTCATCACAGCAACAACCAACAGCCTCTATCCTCACTCCCAGTTTGAAGTGCCGTGCAATTTTCTTTGAAACTCAAGTGAGAGTTGCCACTCCAGCTCCTGTTGAAGAGTGAGGGGGTTGCACATCAGCAGGGGAGCCTGTCCAGACTTCAGGGGCTTCAGGAGCCAGGCTGCAGTACACCAGTTAATTCATTTTAAGAAATGAGAAGTATTTATCCACTCTCACACTAACTCTGCTGATTACAGTAGCAGCTGATATCCTTCTCAGCACTGATTGTAAAAAGTGCCTTTACCAAAGCCAGAGCAGCTACTATCAGGATTTCTACTGAAACTCTCTTTAACTATAGTAACTGAAATTAGGAAGCTCCCAGGCACAGACCTTGCTAGATTTTTGCTGCCAGGTAACAGCTCTCTGCTAGGCATTGCCTCTATCTCCATTTATATTCTGTATACCATTTGTATTATCTCAGCAGCACCTCAAAGAAGTTTCTTCCATGGATAAATAATCATTCAGTTAGCAGAGCAAATTCAGCTGGGTATTAACTCACCTAGTCCAGCCTCTCAGCAGTTTCCAAAGAAAGATGAGAGTGATAAATAAGGGACATGATCTGCCTCAACATGATCTGAAACCCAGCACAATGAGGGGTCAGCTAGACACAGAACCAATAAAGTGAGACTTCAGAAAAGCCAAGGAGCCCAAGAAAAACAAATCAGATGAGTCTTGTCTAGTGCTGCCACCCCTGTAGTCCCAGGTTGGAAAAACAGCATCCAGCTACCATCCACTTTCCCAGACTACAGCCAGGAAAAGGAAGGAGTTCCCAGACACCTCCCCACCCTCTCCCTGTCTCCCATTCCACTGTCAGGCTGGCACACATACACTCATAGTAGCTCTCCTCAGCCTGCATGGTGCTTTAGCAGAGGTACAGCCACTCCTCCAGCCTGACAGACGTGGTTTGTCACCAGCCAGACCCACAGCTAAGAGTCACTCACAGAGATGTGTGCTTCAGTTGGGAAGATGAGGACTTCCCCATGAACTAGAATTATTTGTTCACTCCAGAATTTAAAGTCCATGTCTACAAAAGCATTGTTTGCTAACAATAAATTTTATAACAGAAAAAACCCCAGTTAGATGGTTAGAAATGTCACTTGTCAGTGAAAGCAGGGTGACAGTCACAGATGTGTTCAGAGACTCTGCCTTGTGCCAGAATGACCCTCTCAGAGCAGAAACGAAGTGCCATATAATCCAGAACTCATTAGCTACTATTCTTGGCTCACAATTAGCTCAAAAAAGTTATGCTCTTTCTCGGGGCTACTTACAGCAACAGCCCAAGAACCACAGACAGCACCCAAACTGCAGCACAGCTCAGACATAGGAAAAGGCCTTGGGCTGAGTTTAAATAGGGCCCAAGGCCAGGTGGGGCTGAGATCCTCAGGGCATCGTATTCACAAATAAACCTGATGATGGTGTTGATTTTAAACACCATGCATGAAGCCAAACAGATTTATTCCTGTGTGAAACCAAAGGCAGACAACAGCCACGTATCAGGACCTTCCCCAGAATGGTCTCATGATAAAGCCCCATGGCTCTGCTGTACCACTGGGCTCTGGTGGCAGTTCTCTCCCAGATTACCTGGTATTATCAGCCACTCTGTTGATGGAAATGCTCAGCTGGTAACGGATAGTGTGGTCAAACTTAGTGATTTTTTTTAGCAAGTTCCCAAATTTTCCACATTAATGCCACCTTACAAAAAACACATCACTCCTTTTAAAACCTGAGACTGTTTCAGTTGGTTTGATTTCCTCACATATCAGTTCCCCTGGGGCAGAGCTCAGAGGAAAAGAAGTGCCTGGTTTTAGGCAGTCAGATTTTAATAAGTGCACGATAAATTTATTTTTCCTAAAATCCAGCATGTATAGACACTTAGCCCAGCCTTCCTTCCACATCTTCCCTGTCTGGGGCTGAGCCTTCTTCCTTATCTTCAGCCAGCAGCTCTGACATTCTCCAGATACACTCATGAGGTCAAACAGAGACTTTTTGGCTAAGTACTCTCCTTATCCACGATGTTTGCACGTAAAGGAGGCTGGGGACATCTTCCCATATTTGAACCAAAGGGAGAGTTTTATCTCTGTGGGAGCCCCAAAGACACAATACAAAGTGTTTGCCTTGTGCTGCTCTGCTCCTTAACAAGGCCCTTATGGCTTTCAAGGGAATAGATTGCAGGGCTGTGCCAAAACTGGCAGCTTCCTGCAGAATTTGCAGGAGATAGCCTAAAACAGGTTGAAGGTGAAGAAGACACCCAGGAAACCATGAGTTGCAGTGAAGTGGAATGCTAAAACACAGGACTGGGAAAAACTGTGTGCTAAAGAGATGGTTTTCAAACAACACTGATTGCTAATTAAACTGCTCCTACTCTTTGTCTTTTCTTTTTACAAACTTGCTTCTCTCTGGTATAGAGACAATAAAGAACAAAGCAAAAAGCCGATGTGCCAAATTGTGATCTCAGTGAAACTGGTGGAAAAGCACAAAAAACATTCCCTTAAGGGACTGGGAATTGTGGGGTTCGGAAAAGAGCCCCGGTCACACGAATGGAGTTTCATTATTTGGTATGTGAGTTCATTATAAGTGGGTTCAATTATATTTCATCAGTGAAGAGAAAATGGCCTTTTCATCCAATGTATCGAGTTGAGTTGAATGCTAAGCACATCTGACGCAGCTTTTGGGAAAAAACAAAACAAGAACAGTAGCCATGTGAAAAAACAAACAAAATGACTAAGGCATCTCGGCGCCTCGGCGAGCTCTGTTTCTCACGGAGCCATGGGATAAAGAAGTGAATGAAGTACAGTAGCTTAACATGCACCACATGAGTGTGCAGTGCCACATTTGCTGATTTACTAACTCGTTTTGTTTGAGGGGCACTTGAAAGGCTTTGACATTTACAGCTCTGTAGGCAAATGTGAAAGGAAAGAATAGATGCTGTATCTCCGAGCTCCCAGCTGCTGGTAAATGTCTACTCAAAGCACCAGCAATCCACATGAAATCAGGAGCACTCTGCGCCCCCGAACTTCCCAGGTTTGTCTGCTATTAGAGCAAATACGTCAACAGTCGGGGGCTAAAAATGTAAATGGGCCTCTCAGCGAGATGTGAAGCCTCTCAGTGGAAAGTTGTGATGCTTTTCCCAAGTTTTCTATTTGAGCACTGAGCAGGCTGGATGCATAGAGCAGCCCAGTGCCTGGGTCAGCAGCCATGGATCAGTTATGGAGCGTGCACCGGGTATCCTGAGATACTGAACTCAAAGGGATTTAGGATGCTTTCCTGGGCTTTAATTGCAAGGATGGTTTTGTTTCTATGTGAGTCACTCACTATACAAATGTTTGTTCTGCCCTGTGTCTCCTGCTTCACACGGGCCTGGCTGTTTTCAGGGAGGTAACACACACAGAGCACCGGGAGCAGGGCAAGCAAAGCCTTGGGAAGTTCCAAACACTGCGCTCAGCCTTGTTACTTCTCACGGATGTCACTTTGCAATTTTATTTGTCAAGCCTGAAAGCTTTTTGCCTTTCTGAATCATTCAGTGGCCCTTTGATAGCGTGGGTGTTTTGAAGCTCTTCAGTTCAGCCTTGGCAGCCTTGGCTGGGATTCATGGGTACAGCATCATTTTCCTACTCTGCCAGGCGATGCAGCCCCTGTTTCCCTGCCACTTGCTGACAGGCAGCACTGTGACAGTCTGAAGTTGTCTGTACATCCACATCCAGTTATCTTCTGCCAGTTCCTCCTGCCTGTTTGGCAGCATCCTGCCTATTCCATCAGGATTTTTCACCCATGTGAGGAGTAAAGACTGAGGGAAATAAGGGAAGGAGCAGGGTGGAGCAGGAGGGGAAATGAGATGGGGGAAAAGGAAAAGGCAGAGATAATAATGGAGTAGGAAAGCAGTGGAAAGATCCAAGGGAAGAAGGCAATGATTAGGACCAGCAGGGAGTGACAGAGAGATGATGACATCTGTTTTCAGCAGAGGGATGGGGTGGTGCTCATTCTGGTAATGTGTACTGTGAAATACTCTTTAAAGATTTCTCTTTAAATGGGGGGTCTTGTTCAGCTGGAAACCTGCATGGGGAGTAATTTCCTGCCTTTCCTTTCCATGGAGATTTGAACAGAGAGGAAGAGAGTAGAAAGCTGCTTGGATGTAATCTACAATTGGAAAGCACTATTGGCCCAGTAGTTTGGGCATAGTCTATCCTAAATCCGCTCACATGGACCAGGAATGGAAGGCAGCCCAATCTTCTGCCAAACTAATTTGGAGACTTAATCTGAAAGCTGTTTTAAAGATGCTCTCAGAGGTCACTAATAGTATCCATTTTTCCTGTTACACTTTGCCCTCTCCATCATCTCAGAGGCTCATTTGGAAGACAAACCCCTAATGAAAGTATAGGTCAATTTGCACTTCTGTTCTTCCAGGAAGAGCTCAGCTAAAACCACTCAACTACAAAACTCATTCAGCCTCCCATGGACAAGGCATTATTAAGATTCATTACTTTCTACATTCACAGTCACAATCACTACAAAATCAGTGTCAGAGGGATGCCACAGGGCATATAGGCATGTATCCATTTTCCTCAGATTTTTTCCCCTGATTTTTGTTTTTCAGCCTCACAATTTGATCCCTGCCCTTCCTGTGTGCAGTGGTCCTGCAGAAGAAAATTCACCTTAACTGTTAACTTTTGGAGAGGAGGCATCAAGGGGAAATTAATTCCCTTCCTCAACATTGCTGAAACAATCCCTTATTTCTCACCCTATTGCAGATGAAGACAGTGTAGTCCATGGTTCTTGTAGCATGGTTAGTTATGACAAGGAAAAATGTTACAGATTTCATTTCTGTTTCTATTTAGATAGTTATTTTTAAAAAATAAGGACAAATTCCCCAGACCTGTTTGCTGAATCACAGCTCACACTTAGCTTGCATGATTATTAAAATATTCACTTTATTTCTCTCCTTAGAGGTTCATATTTATCACGTCTCACTCTCAAAATATTTTTAATTAAGGAACAATGCTGTCACAGTGTCCTTTTGCAGATTGACATGACACAGTGGAAGGAAGGCTGCTTTTCCCTTGCAGATGAATGGCTAATGCTGAGGATGCCTTTTGAAGCACACAGTTGACCAGTGCCACCCACCATGCACAGATCAGTTCTGATTCCCTCCATGTACAGATCAATCCTCAGGCTTTATGTTTCCTGGAAATCTGTGTGACATCTTTAGACTGCAGAGAAGGTCATCACTACATTTCTTGCCTCAGATGATGAGTTTCTAGGCTTGATCCATGTTGACTTCTATTAAAAAGGAATATAAACTAGAATTGTAACTGGCCTGATAGAGAAAAAAAAATAAGTGAAACAAATCATTCTTTTCTTCTGCTCCGATGCTGGCAATAAACATCAGTGTAGCTGTGAAATGCAAATGAGTCAGGGCTTTCACTCCCTGACAGCAGACATCACATCACCAGAGAGATGGCCTTGAGATCCCTGCCAGTCGCAGGCACAAGGCATCCCTATGGCAACTAAAGCAGAGTAACACTGGGAAAAGGCTTGTTTAATATGCTCCAGCAGCTGAAAATCACAGAGAAGTCAGCACCACAGGAGCAGCCTGCCTTCTGCAGATCACATCAAGGGTCTTGTCCCCCACAGGCAAGAAGGTCTGCTGCTACCAGGTGACAATTCAGCTGAGCTTTAGGGATGCACCCCTGGATGTCCCCTGCTCTTGGACTGTGATTATTCTGCCCCAGAATCTGACTACACTACTCAGCGACCTTAATCTGGCCCAGACATAAAAATTTCCTTCCCATGGAAAGGAAAATACAGAGAAAAGCCTGGAATTTGGGCACTGAGCTGACAACACACCCAGGCTGAGGAGCTGTCTGAATGCTGTGAAACACTTATTCCTCCTTCCAGGCATAACACTGCTTCCAACATGTCCTTTTACAGTCTGCTTTCCACCCCACTGACACAGGCCTTTGCACAACAATGGTAAAAAGCTGAAGTGCTTCAGAATCTCAGAATTTATTCCTGAGATGGAAAAGAGCATATATGAGGTCAAGCAGAGCAGCCAAAATTTGTCCTGGATTTCATGTTGAAGGAGGTTGCTGCCAAGAGAACTGGAGGAGTGGTCTCACCATGTGATGCCACCACTCTTCAGAGAATAAAATTTTGACTTTTTTCCTCATGCTCCCAAGAGCTTACAGCCAGTAATTGCCCTGTGGATTGCTTTTTCCATACTTCCACTTGAATATTGAACAACAGGTACCTATAAGGAGTCACTGTTTTTTGAACATCCTCCCCTAATTTTCCTATTGTCCATTACTAATGATTGTAGGAAACGTGAACTTCATGAAAAGTAGGAGTAAGATAGCAAAGCTGATGTGTAAGAAGGAAAAATGATGGACAAGAATCAAACTCCCATAGAAAAACTGATATTTACTCTGAATACTCTCAATGGAGGCTTCAATAAGGCAGGGGCTTAAATTTGCCACTGTGTTTCAGTGTTAATAGTAATATAAATTACAGTTATATTCATAGTAAATAATTATAATACATATAACAACATAATGAATATAGATTTAATTAATATGCTTTTATTATAATATATAACAATACAGTAAACATTAGCAGGGAATTAGCTGTATAGAAGATGTGTTTAATTAGGAGAAAAAGCTCCTAAAGAAGAAAAAGGAGGAAGAAAACGGAGCGGGGAAAGAAAAGAAGAAAAAAAAGAAGAAAAAATTCCATCCAGCTGAAGGATTTGTGGCAGTTTAAAATAAAGCAGTGGGATGTGATCACCAGGGAAGTCCTGGAGCATCCCCCTGCTCTCAGCTCAGCTCCACTCTCTGCAAGCAGGAAGAAATGAAATTGTGACTGGCCAATGCCCAGAGTGGTGGAGAAGAAAGAAGTGAGTTAGGTGAGGAGTCCAGACACATTCCAAAAGGAAGTGGAGAACCAGTGCAAGGAATCTGCAGTGAATCACCAGCCAGAGCCACCTTGGAAAAAGAGTTTATTATCTGATAGCTGCAAGAGTTGGGGAGGGACTGGATCACCAGAGGACATCTGCACAGTGTTTTCATCAGCTTCATTGTGCCAACATTAACATCAGCCAACAGGAACTGAGCTCAGTGCATTAAATAAACTTGCCAGTATTAACCTGTTAAAACTCTGAGTGCTCGTGGAGCCAAGTCCTCCCTCAGCCCACCTGGAGCAGCATATGGCACCAGATTAATCCTCCTAATCCATACATTGTGGCAACTGCTAATGAGACACAGAGTTTTCCACTGTTTCTCATTCACCCCTTGTCAGTAATGGTTTTCCATCCCTGCTGCCTCATGGAAAGCTTTCCTGAAGTTATTCCAGTGGCTGCTGTGACTTCATTTCCTCCCAGACTGGAGATTACAGTGGCAATGTTGGCACAACATCCAAGGCTGAGTGTCCCCAGAAGTGACAGTGGCTCTCCAGCCTGTGGGTTCCAGGGCAGCTCACCAACACAGGGCACCAGCAGGTGAAACTCCAGAGATTTTTCCCAGCACTGAGTCCATGGAGCCTCTCATTTCTCCTGGAGAGATGTGCACCTCTGTGGCTTTTTCACAAAGGTTCATCCTTTGCCATGGTCTGCCAATCCTCCTCTTGTTTCAGTGAGCAGAGTAGGTGTGCTCACAGAGAACAGAGAATGGAATTAGCCTTTCCTGGGAGTGTGGCTTTTCCTTTTTATCTCCAATTGTTTGTCTATAATAAGGATAAAAGAGGTCTTTCTTCCAAAGGCAGATGACAGAGCTCTGCTGGAAAGGGAAGAAGGAAATGGAGCTTCTCTGGAGTAATTATTCTCCCATGCCATGTATACCTGTTAAAACTCAGTTCAGTGAGCCACACACCATTCACAGGGGAGCTTTGGTCTGAGGACCAGGTGAACCAAATTTGCTGTCTGAGACCAAATTCGTTGTCAGGGACATTAAGTAGAGAAGGAAGATGACAAGGAGGAGAAGTAAATATTTAATCTGACTTCACTGTCTTTCCCAGAGAAACAGCCTTCTCCTCTGTGGCCAGGACTGGCACAGGCAGCTTCCTCCCTCAGTCTTGGTTTTCTTGGCAAAAGCTGTTTATTTGATTGTGTAATTTTTCTCCCAACAGGCCCAATCCCTGACTTGTTCCAAAAGTATTTGGCAATCTCTTCCTCATCACCCTTTTGGTTGCCTCTGTGTCCTGTGGCTCGTGGGATGATGCATTGCTGCTGGGTGACATTTACAGACACGTTACTGTCAGGAACAGGGAGCCACAAAGACTTCCTGAGGTGAAACTCCCTGCTAATCTCTGTGTCTGTGTTTGTGGATGTGTTGTCTCTTATTTTTCTTTGCCTTTCATGTGATGTCCAAGCTGTCCCAAATTACATCACCATCACTCTGATATAAATTCCAGTTATTCCCACTCCTGACAGCCCTGCTGCTCATATTTCAGGGCTAATGGAGTTTCTAATTGTCTTGCCCCAGATTTGAGTATTTGATTCAAGCCCATGGTCTCTTGAAATCAAGGGTTATCTCTAAAGATAATTTTGCCAAACAGTATGACTACAGAAGCAGCAGCATCTGCAGGTGACAAATTTCACAGTTTATTTAATCTCTTTAGTGAGGCTTCAAGATACAATTTTCATTTTCCATGCAAAAATATTCTTGTAAAAGATGTCTTATTCCTAACTTTACCAGGGCTGTGGTGATACAAGGGTGGTGCTGTGGGAGACTGAGATCATGTAATAACGGGCAAAAGCAAAGATTTTTTATGTTGTGTGGTGTTCAGCAAAATGCAGAGAAAGTTGAGTGATGGATGCACCATGTGAACAGTGCTGCTAGAACTGACCAGCAATCCTGGAGACTGCCTTCCAGAGCAGCTGACGTAAAAAGACTTGAAATTGGATGAAAGCCTCAGTTCCCAGCAGGAAAATAAGAGGTCCCTTTCAGGGCTTGACCAGTTGGATGTATCTGTATTTAAATGATAAATCAAAATTACAGTATTTTATATTTATGTATACCATCTATTATATGTGTAATTTATACAAATTCTAATATGGGGAAAATTGGTAAAAACAATGAGATTTTTTTTATGTTTGCAATTTACCAAACTGATAAAACCCAGTATCCAATGCTCTGCCACTTTGCCCCAGATCTATTTCCATCTGACCCCCTTAGTCCCCACAGAACCCTACATTAATCCCCATGAAACTCCTTTTTTCAGCCATAAACTTGAGGAGCCCCTGAGGCTCATTCCAAGACCCAGATTAAATCACACACACATCAGAAGTCACCTTCTTGATGAATTATCTAGCTGAGAGATCCATGCAATTAAGACAAGTTCTATTAGTAAAGCCAGAAAAGGGTCAGTGTTTTTAAAAAATGGTGGAAAAATGGAAAAGAAGTGGTACCACTTTTTTCTTTTTTTACCACAAGTGTGTAAAACTATTGCCAGAAAACATATTGACAGTACTGACTGAAGAATAATGAACTATTGGTGGACAGGAAGAGTAAGATTGGACATGATATAAGGTACAACATGGTGTATGTAGGAATTAGCTTCATAGTCTTATTTTTTATGTGCAGACAGTTTGGCCCAGAATTAGGAAAGTTGAAATGTTCTAGATTTAAGAATGTAAATGGAGATGTTCTAGATGATATTTAAGGTCCCTTCCAACCCAAGCTCTTCTATGACATGGTGTTGAGTCTGCCAGGGTGAACTGGTAGTAATGTGATTTGGGATGAAAACTGCCTTGGTTAAAAATAGAAACTGCATTTCACTGTATTCTTCCAGGAGCCAAGGCAGGCTGGGGGAAAAGCTGCAATGATCAAGTGCAAGCTAACAAGAAGCTGTTGAATGAGAGCTGATCCATGGCCATGATAATTTATAACTATAGTTTCATAGCTTTTATTTTCTGTAGAGACACAATGATTTTTCTATGGGAAGAACATATCAGCCTGGAACCAAGATCCCAGAGAACAACAAACACTGAGGTGACAGCACTGACTGTTCTGAATACAAAATACATTTTTTCTTTGATTGGAGATCAGATTGCAAGTAGGAGTTCAGGTCACTTCTCTTTAAGTCTGGATGAGTCTTCCATCTCTAGCCAGCTGTTGGCCTTGCCATTTCCATGAAGAATTGCTAAGACAGCAATGTCTCCTGCAGCATATTTTAGTCTTGCTGTCACTGCTGCCTCTGCAGTGTGTCACTTGCAGTCCATCCCTCCCATTTTTTTCCTTCCCTGTTCTGAGAGACTTTTCCTAAGAGAGATGAAGTGCTGGATTTGATAAGCCAAATCCATTTTCTTACAGACACCAATGTCATGACTGTCATCCATTTCTGCTGAGTTTTAGAGAAACCCAGGCGTTTCTTTAAATGCTTAGTCCTCAGACATTTTCTATGCATTTTGTTTACCCCAGTTTGTGTTAATAACACAACAAAATAATAACACAATAATAACACAACAAAAGTCTCAACACCCTCAACTGCCATTATGGCAATGGCACTTTTAATTAAGAGGAGAGTTCACTGTTGGATCAGTAGGAAAAAACCCAAGAAAAATACTTATTTTCTTAATTGTATATGTGTGTGGGATTTTTACATGAATTTAGGCCAATGAACTCTCTTTTATTGCAAGCAGAACGTGCAACACTTACCCTCTTACCCTTATGATTCTTCTAAATGGAAATATCATACAGGTAATGTTCAAAACAAAGATGTTACAAAAAAGAGCATGAAACAAGTATAGATTTTTATTAATGCTCTTAATTAGAGCCATAAAGTTTCAGAGTAGAAAATTTCCATTTGAATGACTCATGTTATTAAGTACAGGACTGTATGTTCCCATGGCTCAGCAATCTTAGTAAATATATCATTAGTGGTCCACAGAGAGAATGGATAGTTTGGTGCTGGTGTTCTTGTTTTCAGCAGCTTAATTCTCCAGTCATACAACGGCCATTTTTTTCCATAAGTGATGCTGTTGTCCCTGCCAGACAAACGTTGTGTGATCAGAGATGCAAGGGGAAGGGATTCCCATGATTGTCCATGATTTCCATTAAGACTGGATTTCCACAATCTGTTAAAATCCAGGCCACATCGTGGAAGGCTGAAAACAATTCATACAAGACATGTAAACTTTAAGCACCCACAGTGTCCTATGGCAAGGAGTTCCATATGTGATGTGAAGAACATCTCATTTGGTTTAAATCTCATATCTGCTCCCTCTGTGTGACACCCATTGCTTCTTAAAGTGATAGGATGTGAACAATTGGGCTTTATTTTCCTCCTGTGTGTCACTTTACAGTGTAAATCTCTACTATACTTCTTAGTCATCTCTCTTGGGGCCAAAGAGTCAGTTTACTTAATTCTTATTACTAATTATTATAATATTTACATCAGAAATGGATGCAGGCACGAGCATATGTGCACACACTCTTCTGCTTATTAGTACTGTAATTAATTGGGAGTTGAGGGATGCCTGTGAACTTGTCCCTCTGTGGCTGTGGTGATTTGGTATCCAAAAACATGTGTTCATTGGTGAGGATTTAAACTCCTGCAAGCTCTCTTATGCAAAGCAGGCTGAGAAAAGTGCTGCAGCATCACTTATTTACATCTGCCCTGAGAGCAGCATTTGGGGAAGCATCAGCTTCTCCCCAGTCAGTAGGGGCTGCTGTCTTCTGGTATGTGTGTTCCTCCTGCTGTTAATATGCAAGTGAAAATTTGGAGGAGGAATAATGCAAAGTTTTTAAACATTAATAATTAATGCATAAAATGTGGAGTCATTATTTTTGTTAGTAATTGGTTTCTGGGCTCTATAAAGTTCTCTAAGTGAGTAACACACTGGGTATGAAACCAATTCTAAAAAGGGCATAGACTGTGTCTGACAAACCAAGCTCAAATACAGTTGTTCCATTGTGTTTCCATATATATATATATGTAATTTTTTATGTGTGTATTTATGTATTTATTTATTTATTTATAGATCAGGTTCTGGCGAATGCAGCACAGACCAGACTTCGAAGTTGGATACTGAACTGGTTGGAAAATATATCTGGAACTGCTGTATGCTCAGTTCTAAAGGATTAATGAAGACAATGCAATCTGTGCTGCCCAAACTGTTCCATGTGAGTACACACACCTTGGGAAGGAGGTGATGGCAGTGGGGCAGCATCAGCACTGTGTTCCTGATGGGGACAAGCACCACTGCTCTTTTCCTGCTGGCACAGGACTAGGAAAAGCAGTGCAGAGCTCTGTCAGCCAGTGCAGCCTGTGTGCCATAGTAAATATCCACTAATACTCCCATTCCAATGGAAAAATAAAGCCTCCCTGACTTAGGAAAGAACTTGTTGGCAGCTGTAAATTTGGTTTCATGACTGAGCTGTGTTACAGCAGCTCAACACATCTTGCAGCCTGAGGCTGATCAAAGACCCCTTTTCCCAGTTACCTTATAACTGTGTAAGTTAAAATAACTGCTTCCTATTCCTGTCAGGGATGACCCAAGGCTCCTAAAACAACTGGGACCTCGTGCGCTGCTTCACTCTTGACTGTGTCTGCTGTTGCCAACCTCTGACTCTTAGTGTTGTCTCTGATGAGACACTTCAGAGGAAGGAGAAGAACACAAACAGCTCCCAGCATGAAATAACTGCAATAGCTGCTTCCTGACCCTGGTGAGCATAGCTAGGTTTGAGGTATCCAGCAGAAAATCTTGTGTATCTGGAAGAACTACTGCTTCTGCATCATGTGACCTACGTCCATCGTTTAGCAAAAGTAAAATTCTCTGTGTTGTGCCCCACTACAGCTGCTGGCAGTACCTGGAGGTCAGAGCCACGGTACAATGCTGAAGGTGAACTCTTGTTTTATGGTATTTAATAGTAGCTGATAATGAGGAAAAGACAATACTATAAACAAACCAGCATCCATGGCAATGCAGCCATTCACTCCTGAACTTTTCAAAACAGGAATAATTAATTTAACCTTTTACTTTGTGGTTTTATTTTTTGCTCTTTGGTGGGTTTTTTGGACTTTTTTATATTATAAAACCTTACACAGGCAGATGTGGGTGTGTTCTGCCAATTAGTAATCAGCTGAGTCAGAGTTCATCAAGGGAGCTTGTAAAAGATCTACCTCTTTTACATTTAAGTTCTTGTATCCAGAGTGCAATCTGAATTGCTCAGCACAGCAGCTTTGGCTTTAGGGGGCTGTATCAAACAGATCCATGCAATTGTTTCTAAGGAAATGCTTTTCCTATTACCTTTGACAGTTAAAAACGAGGCAGTGGAGTGTTCATTTGCTGGAGTACCTCAGTGTGGAAGTCATTCAAGTCTGATCTGGTGACACTTTTCCCCAGGGAGGGTGTTTCCTTTCTGTTGATATGCTCCCTACAACTAGACCTGCTCAATTGTCCTTTTTTTGAGTAACAAGTGAGCTCCAGGATTACCAGTTCATGCTGGGAAAAGGAAGTGAATATGTACTGCTGGGTCATGGCCTAATTCCCAAAAGTGCATCCTTCTTTCCAAATTCTTAGGTGGGCTCCTTGGCTGCAAACCAGACAGAAACATGAAATGGAAGGTTTCATTGCAAATGCTCCACTTCTATGGCATTTTATCAGGAAAATAAGGGTACAGGGCTCTTCAAATGAGGGTTTTATTCCAAGGGACCTGTATTTGGGGTTCATGATGTGGATTCACACTTCCAAATGCATGAATACCACAATAACTCATAGTGCTAGCAAAGCTAATGGCAATACTGCAAGTGTCTGAGACTAATTTGAGGAATCCACTTTATTGTTTTGGGGGTAAAGGATCTGCATCCCTGGGTAAGTGAGAGTTATGAAAATACAGTGATTAAATCTGGGCTCAAGATCTGAATCCTGCTATGCACTTCAGTGACCTGAATAAGGTAAAAGACAGTGTGATCAAGTTCATCACTTGGCTCAAAGAGCTTGCACAGCTCCTTACAGCCTTTATCATCCAGGCCTCCTTATCTTGCTCCATCTGCTCCATTCCAGTGATATTTTTAGCATGCATTCACTGTACAGTTTTTCCAGTCTGGCTGCCTGACCCTTTGGTTTCCTAACAATGCAATTGCAATGGAAGTGGTGCATGAGCAAAGGCTGCCACTGAAGTGGGATTTTTTCCAGCTCCCAGAATAACTCCCAAATTTGACCAATCCTCTCACCTTGGAGCTGTTTTTAACGAGTCAAGCTGGGAGGTTTTTTCTGTAAGGTTCTGTTAACCTAGAAATGGCTTCAGCTCTGCTTTGAAGTTAACACTTCATTAAGATTAATTGGGGAAGTTCACACCTCTGCTGGGAGTTTGTCTAGCAGACTGTGAGACAGGAGCAGCCTGATTTACACACCGATGCCTGGCTTTGTAGCTGTAA
This sequence comes from Toxostoma redivivum, assembly GCA_013397375.1. NCBI lineage: Eukaryota > Metazoa > Chordata > Aves > Passeriformes > Mimidae > Toxostoma > Toxostoma redivivum. The sequence goes on from VXBI01001397.1 coordinate 127,978, forward strand.
AAGAGAGGGCAGTCACTGGCTCCAAGAACAGTGCAAGAACTGAAAAATGACCCTGCTTCCACAGCTGGGCTGCTCCTGCTCCTGAACTTACCACAGGGAATGGATGCTGATCACAGCTGCCTTGAACTTGCAGCACAGTTTCAAGTGCCAAGCTCAGGACACAAATGGCAGGGGATACATGATTAAATCTTACATTACTGGTGGTGGATAAACTAGGAGGTAAATTTTTCCATTTGTCTACTGCTGCCTGGTATGAGCTGGGGATTATTCACCAGCAGGAGGAGAAGGGAAATGGGGCTGGCTCCTGCTGACACATGGGCTGAGCCCAGTGCTCTGTGTCATGGAGAGGTGTCCAGGAGGATGTGGGGGTAGGAGAGCTCTGTGAATCTGTCTCTTCCCTTTGTGTCAGGGCACAGGATGGGAAGAAAGAACCCTGCAACATGTCAGATCCATCACAACCAGGAAAGCTGATGTCCTTTTAGCTTCTTGGATTTGGCTGGGTTAGGTTAAGAGGTGGACTTAATGACGTTGGAATCATTTAGGCTGGAAAAGACCTTTATGAGCCTGTGCAGTGCAGGCAGGGGAGCTGCCAGCTCTGCTAGGAAGGTAGTAGCCTCAGCAGCAAGGTGACACATGTTCTTTTGTCTCCCCAGCTCTGTCTTCTCTCTCCTTGTGAGGATTCTCTTGGATAACCATCACAAAGGAAATCATCAATGGTTGTTCCAGATGATGTGGTCACTTCTTGATGATTTCTAGGAAACAATTGAAGTGGAGCTGATCCCAAGTAAAATAGCCTCAAACAAATAGATGTTTCATCTATATGTTATCTCATATGCAGGGTGTTTACAGAATCAAAGAAAATGCTGAAGGGACCCACAAGGATCATCAAGTTCACCTCCTGGCCCTGCACAGCACCATCCCCAAAAGTCACATCATGTCCCCAAGATCGTTGTGCAAACACTTCTTGAACAGACAGCTGTGACCAGTAATGTCTTAAAATCATCAGTGTTTCCCTCAGATCCCTCTGGTAGGACAGCGCAGTGTTAATGAAGTTGGGGAAATCTGTGTCATGGAAGCTTTTTCCCTTGCCAAAGGATGGACTGACAGTACACCAAAGCTATGTCAGTGTTACAGCATAGTAAATGAGTCAAGGTCCACATTCAGAATAGTTTGTGTCCTTAATCAGTTCTCATTCTGCAGATCAAATGAGCTGCAGTGTCCTGTACAAGGCAGCTGCAGTGGTTGAAGGGAGCTCTCCCATCCTGCAGCGTTCACCTTCTGCAATTCCCACTTCCCAGAAGATCCTCAGCTTCTTGAAGGGGCTCTGATGAGCTGTGATGTGACAAAATAATGTGTAGTGTTTGCACAATGGCTCTCCTACTTACTGCTTTGTGCAAGATAATCCTGTGGCCTGAAGCCTGGAGAAACCTCCCTTGTAGCTCAGTCAGCTTCTTGGATACAGCTTTTATCTTACCCTTTACTGTGTTTATTGCTGGCAGAAAACAAGAGTAAATGTATAGATAAACTTCAGGGTCTTATCATCTTGGCTAGGAGGGTAATCCTGGCTCCATTCATGTAAACAGCTAAATTCCTTCTGATTTCATTTGTACCAGGGTCTCATCTCTTTGAGTACTTTTTTTCTCCCTCTATTTGCAGTCCTTGAAGCAATCACAGACTGCTGTCTACCACCTGCATTCCACCAGCACAGGGATTGCAGCTGAAGGCTCAGCACAGGGGGAAAAACCTTCCTTGGAAACTTTCAGATCTTTAGACATTTCTGGGACAATGAGTGAGGTGGGAATTCATGGACCAGGGGCTGAAAACCCACCAGGTACTGGAGAGAAGAGCTGAGGGGAAAGGGCAAGGCTAGCTGCAAACTCCCCCTCTGATGCAGCTGCTGAAATAGGCACCATTCTCTGCACTGCCAGTGGAGCACAAAGGCTAAAATCTAATATTAGAGAGACAGTGATGAGCATTACATCTTGAGGTTTTAGTGTTTTAATGTTGTTTCTATGGTACCAGTACCTGGAATCTTCAGAAAAATAAAATAAAATTTAATGATAACAACCAGAGAGCCACTGTCCTACTTCTATATATAGAAACCCTCTGTTGTAATATCATGATTTAAAATCTGATAAGAGTGTTTCCAGTTCCATGAAATGATTTTTGCTTGTCTATGGCTCATACAGGTGGAAAAACAACATGTACATTCATAATTTATTTTCTGAAATAAATATGCTACTTTACTGGAAAAATAGAGATGAAGGTTCAGATATTGGCTGTCCTAGAACTTCAGATGTCCTGTTTGTTACAGGTCCGATATAGATCTGACATTTACACCACCAACTACCCTAGCATTGACCTAAGCAACCAACCATGACCCAATCCAGTGGAATCTGGGCTAATATAAGGCACTGTAAGTTGGCCATAGGAGTCCAGAAGCACTAGAGACCAGTTTATATATATAGCTTTATCTATAGCTCCATCACTTGGAAATTGAAATGCAGTTTATTTTAGAAACAAGTTAGCCAAGTGCTGCTGCAGGACATTGGTTAAGATAAACAAAAAATAATGTCCTTTGGGAAATATCATTGGAAATGAAGGTTCAGCTGCCCAAGTTTGAGTTCATGAGACATCTGCTCTTGCATACTTGAAGGTGAACATGTGGGATTCACTAGCCCAGACTGGGCTAATCTAATGGAAAGGTCTTCCCTGACCTGGAGGAGAAGACTTTGTGATTAAGGAAGAAATGTCCTGTGCTACACATTCTGTCAGAAAAACAGCATTTGCCCGAACATAATACCCCTGGTAGCATAATAGGAGAACACCTTGGGTTTAGGCTATGGCGAAAAGAGTCCCTGGGGTTATTTACAGCTGTTCCTCCCAGGGCAACAACAGATGCATTTCTCCTTAACTTGCTTGAAAAGTCTCTTTCTGTGCCTTCTGACCAGTGGGCAGCAACACGTTTTACTCCAAAGAATTCTTTCCATTTATGAGGCTGCAGCAAAACTCAGAAATATTGCAGAGAAATTGTTTAACTGCTCTTGAAGATCAGACAGGAGGGAGAAGCATTCCCTAACTGACATGATAGGTTGTCCCAACAGAGTCTTTATTCTAAAATAGTTTCATATTTCCAAATGTAAAAATCTGAAACAGTGGTGAAGGAGGCTAGGGTTTCTTTTTTGGCTCAGCCAGCTAACCTGGAAAGGTATATATCTGTGCAGTCAGTCAGGAAAGTAGCAAAATTCCTGGTTGTAGCTCTTGGAAATCATTGCAGAAGCAAAGCCAGGTTATTTTAATAGAGGTTGTGTTATCATCAGAAACAGTCTGGAAAAGAGCACGTTAAGATGTGGATTTGATTTATTCTAGGACCTAGGGTTCAAGTTCAAATCCAAACCAGGATTAAAAAAGACTAGAGTATTCAGCAGGAGATTTTGGCTTCAAATGATAGAAACAGTGAGGGATCTTGCTGGCTTTGGTGATAGGTCAGGTTTTTAAATTACCTTGATTTTTGCACACCTCCTCTTACAGATAATTGAAACCATATTGTGTTACATGCAGCATGAATTTCCATTGGTAACATGTCTTTATCTTGAGAAATTACTTCTTTTTTCTCCTGTAACTGAGACAAAGAAGCTCCTTTTCTCTATCCCTGTCATCTTCCAGCTCCTGTTGAACAATCTGGGCCTAATTTGAATTCCAGTGATGAGGAATAACCTGATATTTTGCTTACCTTCATGAATGAAAGGTTAATTCTGTACATCCAAGATTTATACTGCATGCTAGTTTAAGGGCATTTTACCACACAGCTGGTGAGGGATTTTCACAAATACAAGAGAGGACTGTATGTTATTTAACTTTTCCTTTCAACTCTCTTTTTTTTTTTTTTTATTAAGTTCCCAGCTGACTGCATATTCTTGAATGCAGCAATCTGTTTAATCTAGTTTTAGCCTTCCTTTTCCTGTTTTGCTGTTTACTTTTCTTCCCATGCCAGTAACAATTGAGGCAATACTGTGGGTTTATTATTTGTTTCAGGCATTTTGGAATATATGTGTTGGCTTTGCTCTGTGTGTGCATGCATGAGAGAAAGGGAATAAACATACATGTGGCCAATTAGTTAGCACACTTAAATTAATGAAGAGCAATCTATGAATCTCCTTTTTCTGAGAATTTGGAAATGCTGGGAACGATTGCCATGTAGCTTTCAAAAACTTCCAAAGCAGCTATAAGGTCACAGTCTAATACTCCCTTCTGTAGACTCATGTCTTTTCTAAAAATATTTCCCAACTTAATCTTCAGTGTGTGGAACTGAAGGGCAGAGGGGGAATGGCAGTGTTTATGACCAAAGTGCAAAGATGAGGAAGAAAATTAAATCCACAAAAAAGCGAATCTTTTGATCTCTGCTTCATTTTCCTCATTACCAACTTAACAGTACCAGCAGTTATGTTTTAACTAAACACTGAGTTTATGGACCTATGTCTCTGTCTACAGATAAGGGAAGGTCAAGAGGAACTAAGCTAATGCTGTCTTTGCTTTTGCACATTTTCCTTGAATTGGGACACCCAAACAAGTCTGCGGGAGTCTAAACACCAACAATGATTTGGGTGTGTTGCTTCTTGTAGTAGCTAAATACAATCAAAGATGTCTGCACTGGATAGACACAATCCTGAGAAGAAAGAGCCTCAGTAACATCACAGGTGAAGAGGCCTCTAGGGTCCATGAAACTTGAAAGAAAATACCACAGTAAAATGAACAGCAGCAAAATTAACCCAGCTAGAATAGTTTGGAAGGAAGTGTTAAAAACCCAGGCTTTATGTCCCCCCTCCTTTTTTTTTTCTCTTTGGTTCTTGAATTGTGAGAAACCCTCAGGAGTCAGAAAAGCTGCAAACGAGAGGAGGGAGGTAGATGGAGGATGTCTCTGTTCTGTAGGAAATCTCCTCTGACAAACCACCCTCTGGAGCAGTGTGAAAAACTCCTGTTTCCAAAAATGTTTCTGCCTCTCATTCCACAAAATAAAACCAAAGGAGAGACTCAGTTTCACCCCATCTCTTTGCCTTCAAAATTAACCTTACTGACTCCTGCCCACCAAAGGAGTTCCTTGTCAGGTCGATAAACACATCCATTGTTTGAGAACTCCACAAAGTGATCACATCCTCTTCATCACTGTTGCTGTCCTTCACTTGTGGCTTCACTCCTGGCTTGTCTGCTCCAAACACCAGTAGAGATGGTGAACTGAGCTTGCACAGTGTGACTGGCAGCCCCAAGGGATGCCTTGAATCGTCCTGCCCAAACACTGACCTGTCAAAATTCATCCTCCAGGTGGGATGACTGATGTCCTCAGAAAACCCATGTACACCAGAAAGGAGTTTAGGTGTGCAATGAAGAAGTCAAAGAAAATCCACAGGTCCCAAAGAAAAATAATACATGAACTAGTCTGCAGCTAGCACCAATACCATCTGAGGAAAAGAAAAACCTTTTTCTTTCTGTGCTTTCTTCCAATGTACAGAAAAATTATGTAGCCAGATCTGACCCTCCCGAAACTACTGGAACACATAAACAAGTAACCTGGTATTGGACAGTAAGGAAAACTTACATTAGGGCAATTGCCAGAGGGAAATAGCTCCAACAGGTGTGTACATTGGAGAAATAAGGTATGTCCCTTACTACTGGTATCATTTATAACTATAGGTTTGAGTACACAGCTAATTCTGAAGTAGTTCCAAAAACAAAAGGCAAGGAAAGAATAATGGTTCCTGAGAAGCCAGTATGCAGCTCTGACTGGTGCTGGCTGCAAACATGTCTGGGTGATCTGAATCTGGATTTTAAGGACAGACAGGTCATTTCAAACTGTCCTGCAGCTAAGTAACATTTCATCCTGGGGAAGTCTCCCTTCCAAACGCTTCCACTGTTCCACACAAGGTTTCCTTTCAATGTTGCCTGTTCTCAGTGGGTTTTCTTCATGTCCACTCTTTCTGAAGATTTTGGGATATTCAGAGAAGCTGCTGTATTAATTTTTTCAGATGTTTTGAATTCTGAAAGTCTTCACCTGCACAGGATTTATCCTGATAAGGCATTAACTCCAGCTTTATTTGAAGAAAGAGAACTGTACACAAAGTGAATGGTGCTCAGCTGCTTCTTAGACACTAACACCAGCAATTCTGAATGGAGATCTGTTCAGGTGTTCGGGACATTTGCATGTCAGCGTGCAGAAAAAGCAAGCAAATGCAAATGAATGTTCCTGAAACAGCAGTGGAAAGAAAATATTTTTTTACATACTCTAAAAAGACCTTGTTATAAGGGTCATGATAGCAAGAGCCCAATAGCAAGAGACAGCAGTGCTAAAGTTTCAGAGCAGGAGATGAGAACTGAGGCCCTTCCCTTCTACATCACCAAAGACTTCACTGAGATCCTTAGCTTAGTGTTTTATTAAGCATCCAGAAACACCTAAGCCCTATAAAACTCCTTTAGGTGTAATTTGGGCTGCATAACTGAATGCAGGAACCCCACAGCATGTGGTTTGTGCACATGTGCATGTGAGTGCATGCATGTGCTCATGAGGGAAGCAAAAAGGAGGAACTGAGGCAGCAGGCACATGACTCAGGGTGTGTGGGGATTGGTAATATAACCCTGGTATTGCAGCAAGTTTGGATCTTCATTCTGCAGCACCTGGGCTTCCTCCCAACAGAAAATGCTGCAGGCTACATTTATGCTTAGCAGTTAATTATCCATGGGAGCAGGTAAGGGATTAGTGACCAGGTAGAGTTTCACACCTGTCAATGAGGTGAACACTGTAGCTGCTCAGAAATGTTTGGCAAGAGAGGAAATAATACAGCTTTTCCTATGCTAAACCACAAGCCCCTTCCACATGAACTGAAGGGGAATTGTCTCCTGTTGGTGGAATTTGGTATGTGACGTGTCTGGACGAGATGTTGTTCAAAGTCATGTTGCTGCATGTGCCTGGCAGTAATGCTGGCTTAATAAATACCTGTGCTCTTCTTACATCCATGCCTACCTCTGTAGTGCAGCCCACATCCCTGCCTTTGGTGCCATTGGAAACCAGCCGTGGAGATACCTGGTTTGAAGAGCAAAAATTAACCCAAACCTTTTTAGGAATGCTGGCTCACAGCCAGATCAATATCCTGACCTGATTGGCAGCACTGATGCAAACCCCAGAGGGCCAGCAGGACCCAGAGGGCAGAGCACAGAGGTACCAGCCAGCAGTGAGGGGCAGCAATGGCTGAAGCCTAAATTCCTACCAAAGATTTTGCCTCATAACCCTGGAGCTGCAGCCACAGTTTGGGGAGCAAAGCTCAGCCTAATCCAGTCTTTGTTCTGAACAATGCAGGGATACCACAGGTTTAACCCAGCTTTTGCCTTTGCCTTTGAATTAAGCAGCGTGAATTTAGGTTTGCATCTTACACCCAAAGAAATCTTATTGAGCAGCTTGTTTCTGCCAAGGTAATTAATCAGGAGATGGCAAAAGATCACTTTGTTTCATCACAGATTTCAAACCCCATTTGTCTACTCTTCCCTGGCCTGTCAAGGTGTTCCCACATGCTGTGTGTTCTGAGCATCATATGGTCTCTTATTTTTAGTTGTAGGTGATTGCAAAACAGCCCCTTCAAAGAAATCCCACTGACACTGTCAGTATTCAAAAACAATCAGATGTTAATAGGCTTATACAGAAGTTTACCTATCTAAAACTTCTTCTGCTCTCACTTGCTTAGCTTTCATTCTCATAACCTGTGTTCCAAGTGAAAAGACACCCGCTCACTGGATTGACCTATCACAAAACCAAAAAAAAAAGTTCGTGTTTTCCCCTTCTTTAGCATCATCTTTTGGCTTTTGAAAATGTATCACTTGTATCAGCTCACTTTATGTGTTTCCTCCCTTCCCTGATTAACACATCTAAGTTTAAGTGTTGGTTGCATAATTTACAGATTGCAAGAGTTTACTCTTTTTAGATTCAGTAAATGCTGTTTAAAGTACTCAGGTGTCATTTTCTTATTACTGAGATGCAGTCACAAAGTCAATTGATGAATGGAACTGAGCAGTTTCCAGGATCAAGTTGAAGCTTGTGAAAGGAGATGAGTTACTAAAACTTAAAAATTCTCTGAAGCTCAAATCTTTCCCCAACAAGAATAGAATCATAGCACTCTTTCTCTCTTTCCATATGTAGCATTATACAAGAAGTGCAAAGTAAGATATGGGCATCTCTTGAGCATTTGTTGAAATTAGCACTCTGGTCATCACTGGGTGTTCTTCGTGCCAGACAGAACTATGCTTTTCTCAAACAGCTCCATCTTGGCCCCTGATACTGCATGTGCTTACTTGATTATTCTGAATACTTTAGAGTACTTTTATAGCTCTCTCATAATGAACTACCAAGTCTGTTTTGAATATGTTAATCTCAGGATTAAGTTAAATATAAATACATGCCCCCAGCACTCTTGAAGGATTGATGCATTTTCAGTTTAATCTCTGAGGATTTTTAGTACCATTCAGAAGAAATGTTCAATATCAGTTCAGCATTGCTTCCAAGTAGGTGCATGCTTTCATGAGGAATTTATGTGAATCCCATTATAGATATGCTGGAATCCCTATTTTATAGTTACAGAAGAACCAAAACACCAAAGGATTAAGGGAGTGGTGTGACAGAATACACTTAGTTTTTGGACCGTACAGGATTAAAAAGTACTGCCATATGAGATCAAGTATTTACGTGGTGTAAACTCTCTGCCAGTTCCAGTTTATTTGAAAAATTCTGATGGATTAACTCTGAACAGCCAAACTTTATGCCAGATCAGGCCCCGTGCCTCACTTCCATCCCAGCTGTTGAACCCCAGAGCAGATGTGGGGTGAGCACAAACTGCACCATGCGCTCTGACAAGCTCAACAGACACTCCTGCTCTGGGATAAATGTGCTGAGAACAAATCTGGAACTACACAGATCCAGTTTTTTGGCTCATGTAACCATAGCCTTAAAACGTGGACTGAGAAGAGTTGTGGTCTGGTCAGGGAGACCACGGCTCCTTGGGCATCTGTGCCCTTTCCCACCCTCATCCCAGCAAGCAGAGCTGAGAGAGACCAGGGAAGTTACAAAAATCATGGACAGACTGTGAGACTCTGAGGATACTTGTGAATTTGGGACACTAAAACACCGTTGGTAGTAAAAATAGAGCCAGTGAATAGCAAATGGATTGCTGAAGGCATTCCAAGAGTTGAAGCCGAGGTGTTGTAGTGCTGAATCAAGGACCAGAATGGGGCTGGGGGGTGACAGCTCTGGTCTGAGGGTCAGGGATGAGAGGGGGATTGCTGTGCTCTGCTCCAAATGTAGACTGGCTGTGGGCACTGGGAATCAGCTCTGAAAATCTTACAGAGAGTTTAACTCAGGGAAACAGAGCTGCATGCTTTGTGGTGAGGAGCTGGTGAAGAGCGTGACCTTGCTCCTTATTTTGTGACTCCATTTTTAAAGCTGAAGTAGTGTGGGGAGAGAGGAATAAGAAACATCTGAAATATGTGTATGAGAGCTTTGTCAATCTTTCTAAAATGTCTATTATATTTATCTTTATTGTATATGGCATAAGATTTATATTGTAACTGACATTTTTATGGCACCTTTCCTCTGTAACAACTTCCTTTCAGAAATCACAAAGCATATTTACAAATGCCCACCAATTAAGCCTCACATAATCATTGTGTGGGTAATGGAAATTACTGTATTTGCTTTCTCATCCCTTCTAGATTTGTTTAAATCACATGAATCTTCAAGAATTAAGAAAAACAACAGCAGAAACCCATGAGGAATCCCTTGTTTGGGGTTTTTTTCCCTCTTTTTTTTTTTTTTTACCTTATTTTAACAGGCTACAATCATTCCTCCATCCCTGTATCAGCTCTGTGGTCAGCTTTCAAGTGAGATTTGAGGCTGTGTTTGACCTCTCAGCCATGGAATGACTCAGGACCGATGCAGAGAACACTTCACATCACTGTGTATCACAGCTGTGATCTGCTGGGCTGCACACAGGAAGGCAGGAGTTGACACAGCACACTGCCCATATTGCCTTCCTTGTTGCAGTTGCTCCTCCCTCAATAAAAAATAATTCCAGGTCTTGTTGATTTTTGGGGCATGTTGCTAGATCTTAACATTGTTATAAAAAAAAGAAGGTTAAAAGTGTGTAGAATTTAGGTGTGATAGCATATGTGACAGGGCATGATGGAGAGGGTAAGCCTGGCTATTTATTGCAGATAAAAAAGTAATAGAATTGTAAAATATGCATTATTTTTTAAATCATTCTAGCCTGAGGCAGGGTTAGCTGAAGAGGTTTTTCCAAGGCCATACCAAAACATTTATATTCCAGACTCAATAATGTATCTATTTCATCATGATAAACAATCTCAGGCATCACATTTGAAGTCTGGAAAAGTTAGCAGCATGGTAAATAATTTTCAAAACGTGACTGCTTTTCAAAGTAACACTTGATGTATTTCCATGCAGCTTTGGGGAAGCTCTTGGAAAAGTCATTGATGGAAAGGAATCTGATGTGAAACTCTTAAACCGTTCAGTGCTTTTTTTTTTTTTTTCAGATAATACACTTGAAGTTGTTAATATTTTTTTTAAAAGGGGCCTTACACCTGGTATAAAGATTCTCAGTTTACTGCAGACATATAGAGCTTTTTAGGAATTTGTCTCACTTCCATGATGTTTTAGAAGAGGACTCATACATGGGCATGACTGGGCATCTCCATTCAGAAGCACTGAGCCTTCTCTTTTCACACTGTCAGCCAGGGACTTGGAGATGCTCCCTGATGGCTAGACAGGAAAAAAGGCATTGTTAGGTTTATTTTTGCTGCTTTTATGACTAAAACCACACTTAGCAAAATTCTGAAAGGAGGAGGAAACCACAAGTGCATGCAACGTGGCCAATGCTCCCTTGGATAAGAAGAGTTGGGAGCAAGGCTGGGCTGGCTCTTCCCTCTCCTCTCACTGGGATTTATGGTCATCCCATGATCTAGGGGCTGGAACTGCCAGCACCAGAGGGGCTTATGACTCTTGTTGTTTTAAAGTTCTTATTTGTGCCTTCACTGTAGGCATTATGAAATTGTTGTGAGGTTTTTTATCTCTTAAGAGCCCAGACTTCTGAGCCACCGATGTGGCTTCCTAATCACAGGCATGGAAACTCCTGAACTTTAACTAGAAGTGTGATCTGCATAGTCTTCTTTCAAAGTTGCTTTGGGGAAAAATCAGTAATTGTGATTGTTTTAAAAGCTTATATTGAATGCTTTGCTACTGCAGAGCAAACCTGCTGAGTCACTGGTAACAGTTCAATTCCACAGTTGGCAACATTTCTCATGGATTGCCCTGTACACAAAAATCTCCATATTGCATTGTGTAGTTAACAGTAGATAAGGTTGTTAGATTTAAAAGATACATTACTGTGTCTGGAATATAAATGCTTTGGTATGGCCTTACAAAAACCTCTTAAGCTATGAAAAGAAGAAAAATCCTTCAAGCTGTACCTTGACTGATTTAAAATGAAGATGAATTTTTGACAAATCACCTTTATAGCATGCAGTATGAAGATTCTCAGTGTGTGGCAAAAAGCTTTCATGATACCACTAGAGAAATAAAAAAAAAGAGCAGAAACTACTTAGGAATTCACTAGAAACCTTGGTGGGAGCTAGGAATAAAGCCCCCATGTCTAGTGCTTCCACTCAGCAAGAAAAATAAATGTTTACTTATTAAAGCGTTTATTTCTAAATTGTCAGGTGTGGCTGCCCTTTACAGGAAAGCGGGTGCATGACTGGCAAGGGAAAAGAAAAAATTAACTGGAAAAATAAATACTGTGAAGAGGAAGGAGATTCAGCACAGAGGAAAACTACTGTGATAGAAAAGGGCAATGGATCAGCAGAAGTTTGCTGGTATGTGCAGAAATGACAACATCTGATTTATTCTTTTTTTTACAGGGAGAAGAAGCTATTAAGCATATTTCAAGTCATTCTTGCTTGTATTTTCTCCCCCTCTTTTTTCTTTGTAGTTGTGGGTTTTGTTGTTGGTTTTTTGTTGTTTTTTTTTTTTCAACGACAAGAAGATAAACTGCTGGTTGTAAAGAGTGCTGCAGGGGAAACACTGGGGATATAACCACCTAATTATGAATTTCCTGAATGTGCAACATGACCAGGAGCAACTGGACAGGATTAGTGCTGTATGTTTCATCTCCAGCTGTTTCAAGAATGCCAATCTCCAAACTCTTCCAAGAAGAACATTTTTTTTCCATGGCCCTACTTTTGGCTTTAACAATACAAGCAATACTGTTTTGTTTTCTTTAGAGCCTGAACTGAAACAAGAGCTTTCAACAAAACAAACCCCAAGCAAACCTAACGAGCCAAAGAGCTGCACAGTGTTAAGGAGATTTAGCTGAAATATTTGTAAAATATTGAAAGGAACATCCTTCTCGTTGGCAAAACTGGAACTAACACTGCAGAGATGCATGATTACGAGACAATAAATGAGAATATTTTCTTCTGGTGCAGTGGTCAGAAGTTATTGTTTTGAATAAGCACCACTGGTGTGTAATCTTCACGGCGAGCTTCTTGAATTGGTGAAGTGCCAATGCTCTTTGGAAGCTCTTAGCAGACAGGAACTTATTTAAACCTATAAAACCAACGTAGACGAAAAAATGTAAAAAATGCCCCGTGTAAGGCCTCAGCTTGCAAACAGACAAATTGTAAAGACAATGGTGCTTCTCATGGAAGAGAGGGCAGCAGGAACCTTTTCTTTCCGTGATGCCTTTGTAAAGATTAAGAAACAGCTAACAGAATAATATCCCTGACTAACAATAGCTGCTGGGGTGTCAGAAATCACATTTTTACAGAATTAGCATGGGTGTTTAGAGAGCCTCTTCTAGCTGCTGGTGAACTTCTCTGGACTTCTGTGACTTATAGAGTTTGACTGGACATATTTGTTGCTTAGTTTTATCTGTATTGATTGCTTGGTAAAATCTCTATGAGATTCAAAGGCCAAATTAAAGACTTGTCCATTAAATGTAATAAAATGATGTCCAATAAGTAATTGGTTTTATCACACTGATATGCACTGCAAAGTTACCATGCCCTGCACTAACGGAAGAGGCAGAGAAATTTCATTTCAGAATCATACAGAGGTTACTCCTTTGATCTTATCACAACAATCAGATTTTTGGGGCTTAATTTCTTCACATGGTATTGACCATGAGAAATCCTGACCTGTGTTATCCTAAAAAGGGAAAAATCTGCTAATTAATACCATGAGTACAAACTCAGTCAGTTCATGAATGCAAACCTGTGAATATATGCTGAGTGAATAACTGGCATTCATTTCCTCTAAATAGAGAGGTACAGACTGAAATCCTGGTTCGTGCTAATGTTTACATGCCCTACTTATTTAGAAAGACTGTCCTGCAGAATTTTGGATTCCCTGCAGTAAAAGTGACCATTATAAACTACATACACTTATTCAGATTTTCTTGCATATGCCAGTCTCCACAGGCACTACCTTGAAAATAAAGCATTGTAAGGATTGAAGGAAATTGTCGTGCTTTAATCCGTAAATCTAATTTGCCTTCAGCTTTTCTTTTGTCACATAAAAGAGTGAGAAAAGACTACCATGACCAGATTGTATTGTGTGATTTTGAGTACTCAATTATTTAAGTTGCACTAACTTTATCAGTTTGTGAGGCATACTGACAGAAAAGCATTTTAAAACAAGAAAATAACAAATTATATGGCCTACTCTTTATTCTGTGGAAGGAGCAAGTTATGTCATCACAAGAAGGGGGGAGGAGGAGAGATGAGAAATAATTTTGTTCTGGATATTTCTGTGAGGAGATCTTCCACGTTTGCTTTGAGCATCCTGCCAGTCCCACCTCTCAAGTGGCAGGGTGAGGCTGTCCAAGTAAGGGATGCTTCAGGGCCATGCTCTCAGCCTGAGGGGTCACCAAAGGCAATTTTGCTGAGTATTTCTGTCTTTCTTCATCCAGGTTGCTGCTGGCAAAAAAAAAAAAAAAAGAAAAAAGTGTGACCCTGGAGCTCTTGCTATAGATGAATATAAACTGTTAGGACACTGAATCCTCACCCCACATTTGCTCATAGGTGTGATAATGCATATGGAGAGAAAACTCCTGTGGCCACAGTCCATCCAGTGTTTGAGTGGAACCATCCACCCTCTGTGCTGGTGCTATGCAGGGTTAAAACTGACTGAGGGCGGTATATCCCAGGTAAAAACCAACACAGAATTCAGCAAATAAATCAATCAAAGCATGCTCTGTATGCTGTCAAACAGCACCAATGCCAAGATCTCTGCCTGCCTGCCCTCCAGAATACAGAAGATGCAGCATGTGGGAATAGTAAGAGTTTAACTCAAATCCCATCAGAAATGTGAGGGGAAGTATCCTGGGAGAATAAAGACTGTCTTCACAGCCTTAGCAATGATGTCTGACCTCCAAGGCCACATCCCAATTGTACAGAGACATGGGCCCCTCTCTGGGTTTTGCCACCGAATAGGAGGGGATGGCTGATGGAGATGATGGCAGAATACAGGATTGAGAACTGCTTTGGATCCAGCTTCAGTCAACAGTGCCAAAATGCTTACTGTGTGATGGCTAAACAATTCCTGCTTGAAAGGAGTTGTGGGTTCTGTTTGGTCCTGCTGCATCTGTGGCTTCAGAGTGACTGTCATGGGGACAGGGATCCAACAGAAAGCCCAAAGAAGGACAGAGCACAGCCCCTTCATCCTGCTCCTCTGCATCAGCACACGTGGGAAGGGAGATGGAAGAGACGCGCTATCGCGTTTCTGACGCCACTCGCTTCCTGAATAAACAGAAAGATCTCTCTGTGATAAAAGATAAATATGCATGTTATTGAAAAAAACCCCTCAGACTCATCAAAACAGAAACATTATTTCATAGCATTGGTCTGTATTTATTTGGATGATAGTTTAGGTCAGTCATTTTCTCCAGTGTGATTTGTCTGTCTCTGCTGTGTCATCACTTAACCTAATCCTTTTCCTTTTCCAGTGGCAAGAGACATTTCCTCTTGGTCTGATTAATGCTCTTCCTAGATGAGCTGGCTCAGGGAGTAAGCTGTTAAAGAAATAGTTTTATCTGTTATTTATGTAGGAACTCTCTGATGGAAAGCAATCCTTGCTTCCCTCTCCCCTGTCCCTCGGTTCCTGAGCCATGCCCAGGCTCCATTGAATCAGATTATTGTTGCTGTAAACCATCTGCTCTTCCCGTTCATCAGGGCTGTGGGGATAAATAGAGGGAGCTCCAAGGAGAAGGCAACATTTGCTCCAGGTCCAGGCTGACCTTGCTCTACTTTTTGTGAATCTTCCCTCCTGTGGTTTCAGGTGAGATTGGAAATCTCCCTGTGCCTGGGGTCCCTGTTCTGACTTTCTGGATGAGAACTTTTGGCCCATCAGATAGAAGAGCTACAAATTAGCCCTATGGTTTCATTTTTTTCCTCTTCTTTACTTCTCTTCATTTTGCTTTCTCCAGGTTTGAGTTTATTTTTTTATTTATCTTAAAATTTAAATTTAAACTCTAATAATTTGAATTTTATCTTTTTCTTTATCATTTTCCAACTTGTGTCAGTGATTTTTTCCCTTCTATACCAATACCTTTACTGTCCTTCTCTCTCTCTCTCTATCTTTTTTTACAAAATGACCAAGTAAAGTCTTTACAACCCTAGTGAATATTTAATCTCATCTGGTCTGTAGCTCTATCCAGGACCATCAAAAAGTTTGCGTGTTTTGGGTCAATAATAAAACAAAACATTTTTCTAGTTTTAGATTTTATGCATTACAAAAGTTTTTTGCAATTAATGACAAACAATACTTAGCGCTAGCTGACCATTCCACATTGAAAAATCTTTCCCATGGGAAAACTGCCTGTTTGTTATTTTCGTAGGAATTATCTATTTCAGATAACTTTATTTTCATTTTCCTGGGTTTTAGTCATGTACAAAAAAGCCCCAAACCCAGCCTATTTGGGCATGATGCTTTTACTCAGCTTTGATGCCAAACTGATTTTTCTTCAGTGTGTGTTTCAGCAAGAAGCAGAACATCAAGGAGTCCTATGGGAAAAGTTTGTGTTGATATTTTAATGGAAGCTGAAGAAAATATACCTGGGCTGCCTCAGACTCCAGAGGGTTTTTCAGTTTTTGAAAGGAAACCTTGCTCTGGTGGATAAAGTGGATCAATCACTGATAAAAGCTGTTGGGAAAAGTAACACTGAGGAATATAGCGATGGAGAGAAGGCAGAGCACAGGACGTGTGGGCGATGAGCTCCTGCAGAGGAAGGTTGGCTTCCCCAAGGACCAAGGCTAAATCAAAAGACCCTTCACAGCACGGCTGAGATCTGTGGTGGGGGTAAGGCCAAGTCCTATTTTAAGCTTTTCCTGTAAGCAGATTAAAGCTCTGGTTGTGATTCCCCCATGGCTTGGATGCAGTGCTGAGAGGTGAATGACCACAATGGCCCCTCCTTGGGGCTCTCTTCCAGAGCCAGCAGATAAACCTCTCTTCTTTAGGGCTGCACAATTTAGTAAGTCAGAGCACTTCTTTAGCCCTCAAAACTATTGCTTAGGGCTTTTCCTCCTTGCTCCCAGCTGATGGGAATGTAGGAATGACCACAATGATGGGAGCACAGGCCTTTGCAGGCACCAAGGGGACGACACGGATGGGGACATGCACTGACCTCAGCCTGGAACTGCTTGGGCAAAGGGCTGTCCTGCCCTTTAGAAATGTCCCTACCCTTAGAAATGGCATTTTGGTGATAACTTTCCGACATCCATCACAACCACACACACGTTTGCTAGGGCTGGATGGACAGGGGGAGGCTCGGTGGGTGATGTGTGCTCCAGGGTTATATCTGGCAGTAAGTGAAGGGTCTACAAGACCTATCTTATGAGGAACAGCTGGGGGAGGGTTTGTTTAATCTGGAGGAGGATCAGGTGAGACCTCATCCCTCTTTACAAGTGCTTGGAAGGAGATTGTAGCCAGACGGGGGATGCTCTTTTCTCCCGCACCCGCAGTGAGAGGACTAGAGGAAAACAGCCTTAAGCGGAGATAGGGGAGATTCAGATTAGACCTTAGAAACAAATATTTTACTATTAGGGTGGTCTGGCATTGAAACGGATGGCGGTGCAGTCACCGTCCCTGGAGATGTTAAAGAGGCGCCCGGCGCTGGGCGATGTGGTTTAGCGGTTACAGCGGTGCTGCAGGGATCCGGACCATCCCAAACCTTGATGATTCTCTAATTCCATTACCCTACGATCCCAAGTAAGGAGGAGCGGATCGCGGGGGGCACGGCTGAACGGCCGCGGGAGGGGAAGGGGCCGGGGCCGGGCGCGGTGCCCGCCCCGTGCCCGCCCCTAACGGAGCGCCCGCCCNGGGCTGGCGGCGGGACGGGCGCTCCAGCACCGCCCGGCCGTCCCTGGGGATGGCCAGCCCGGCCGCTGTCATCGCCACCGCCCTCCCCGCCCGCTGCGGCTCCCGGAGGAGAAGTGCGGGAGCGGTCGGTGCTGGCGGGGGCCGCGGGCACCGCGGGTGTGTGCGGGGCTCCTGCCCGCGGCACCCCCGAGCCGCGCCCCGCTCCGCAGCCCCGCTGCCCGGCCGGCGGCGCGGGCAGGTGGAGGAACCGGGGGCTCCTCGGCCGCCAGAACGTCGGGATCCAGAGGGCATGTTGGAGGAAAAGCTGGAGAAAGGCGCGACCGTCTTCTCTCGGCCGCGTCCTCCCCGCCCGGCTCCTGGCAGAGGCGGCTTGGGGAAGGAAAGCCCTGGAAACTTTTTATTTTTGCTTGCCAGACACCTTTTTAAAATGGCATGCGACCAGCAGACGGAGTGAAAAAAGAACAACTCTTTTAAAAAGCTTAACCTCTCTTAGGTTAAGACCCACAGCTGCATCCCCCCCTTGCCGGTTCTCAGAAATGTGCTATTTAAATAAGGTTTTGGCGGAGGTAGTGCGGCTTGGAGTTAAATGTAACGAACCATTTATCCCATCTATATTTGTAGAATAGAAGGCGCGGGGCAAGCCTGCCTCTCTCCATATTAGTAATTTTGTATTTCATTTGCATTTCTTTGTGTCCTTTTGAGTATATAAAAGTACTGGCCTTAAAGGGGTAGTTACCCCATCGGGGGGTGGGGGGAACTGAGGAATGGAGAGGTTGGAGTTCCTTGCTGGCGGGATTTTAATTTATTTTATTTAGGATTTTTTTTTATTTGCTGTTTGAACTCCGTGCTGGCTCTGTGAGAACAGGATTCACTCTCCCAGTTACCTGTGCCCTAACCACAGCTGCTGCATCCCTTAACCGCTTACCCTGCAGAACACCGGGCTCAGTACGTTCCTGAAAGGTGCCAAACCAGTCTAACTCGAGTTTAACAATGTGCTAGGTAATGGCATTTCAAACTTCCACAGATTTTTAAAGTGTGGAACGCTATTTCCCAACCTTTCTTTGCAGCAGCAGAGCTTGCTTACAAAAGGTTGAGAGTGCCAGGCCTGGCAGTGCCTCAGTGCCTGTCCTGGTCTGGGTCTGCGCTTTGTTCTGATGGGGAGCGGCTGGTCTGGACACGGATGACACAATGTGTGCTTGGCTGCAAATCCAGATGAAGGCATCGCTTCCATAAACCTCAGGAATGGCCAAGGGCTGCCTCCTGAGTGGAAGCATCTTGCTCCTCTCTCCCTGTCCCCCGCCAGTCTGGCCCACCTTGGGCCCATGTGTCTTTCTCAGCGGTCGCAGAATTCGCTGCCGGTGCTACCAGTAAGAAAATGATTCTTGGCCGTGTTCCCGGGGTCATTTCGGGTCTCGCACAGAAGCGGTCTGTTAGTGCTTTTCTCTTAATCTTCAGCACTTCTGTGGTTCCCTCTCGTTAGTTTCAAAGCAGTTGTGATTTGTGGTTGTGTTGGGACCCTGCTGTGGCAGAAACGTCTGCTGCCCCAGAAGTATTGTGTATTGTTTTTCCCAGTTCAGTATCTTTTAGCTACTTTATGCTTATAATGTAGCCCAGAGATGAATCTGTGTGGAAGGTGATATATATATTTTATTTCTTTTTATTTTTTTTATTATTTTGTGCCTTAGGGACTCATCTGGTTTGGGTTTGAAGTCACTGCTGGGACAGCAATGAGAGGGTTTTTTCATACTGTTAGCCTATAGTTGGCCAAAGGATAAGAAATGAAGGTAGGTAGCAGCCAAAATAAGCTGATATTCTGCTATAGCCAAGAAGCTCAGAGCTGTAACTCCATACTGCAAGTATTTTATCTTTAGTCCCAGAAAAGTTTGTAACTTCCAATCTGAAATGTGTTTATCCTGGCACTGTTTTTTCTACGTGTAGTATTTAGGGAACTGAAAGAAGTTTTTTCCATCATACCTCTTTCCTAACAGAGAATTTGGGTTTTTTCCTCCTTACTTTATAGTTTCCTTTATGTCCTCTGAGAAAGAGAAACAGTTGAGGGCAGTCAAAATTCTGCAGTTCATAAATCTATGCCAGAAAATACATACAGCCCATGCAGCAAACTTCTGCATGTGTGTGGTTGTATTCATGAACTTTCTAATAAGTATAATTGACTTTTTCCCTCAAAAATGTAGGTTGTCAGGACCAACACTTACAGTACGAATAAATGTTTGTAGCATGAGGATAAATACCTGCTAAATACATGTAATTAAAATAAAAGGCCCAGAGCCTGAACACACCTGAATTAAACAAATTGCTCTCCACAGTGCGTTTCTCTTCGCTGTAATCTGCCTCTGTCATCCAAAGAAAAGACATGAGGGAAGATGAAATGACTCTCTGGAGCACTTGGAGTTTGGGACACTCTGAGAGAGCATCCTGTCACTCCACCAAGGATGTGCTGTTGGGTTTGAAGTTTGGAAATAGTGTCCCAGCACGCTGGAATTGTTTTGAGCAACATGCCACAAGTTATCGAAATCCCATTTGTTTGCAGTAGCCTTTAGTGTACAGCAAATAAAATAAATAGCAGAAGAAGCCAGCAGAGCTCTGTGTAAATCTCAGCTGTGCAAAATAGTGGCGAGGCCAAGAGTTTCTCAAGCGTTGCCTGGAGGATTTGTGCCTCAGTGATTGTCCCTGCACTGCTGAGTGGTGGACGGTCCTTTGGAAACAGCGGTATCAAAACTCGTGTTGTTTACGGCCAAGGTTTAGTGTCCCTGTGTGATCTGTCCCTGGAGATGGAAGGTATGTGGGAAGAGGGAAGTTCTTCAAACAAGGCAGTGGAAATAGGAGCCGCTGGGTACACAGCGGTAAAAAGCCACCTACAGGCAGGAATGCTGGTGTGTCAGCGAGCAGATAACTCCAAACAGCTTCCAGTGGGGACGTGGTGCTTGGCGTTTTTATCAGTTTATTCTAAGCACCTCTTTGCAAAATTGAAGCTGGAAGCCTGCTAGCTGTTGGATTCCAGACAGCCGGGGAAAAAACAAAAGTCACAAACTAATTAAATGTGATTTATCGTGGAATTTGCAACAGTGTTGGAGAGATGAGTTGCCTTTCAGAAATGCTGCTGTGGATGTTAAATCTGTGCTTTGCTCTGGATGAAAAATGACGGTGCTGTTGAGCAAGTACACAAGAAAAGCATTGCCTGTGTTAGAGTCTGTTCTTGAGCAGGAATATTCCCTGGAGGTCCCAAGTAGTGCAGCTTTGAGCAAATCTTTGTGGTGCTTTTAATTGGGAAAAGGATGGGTTTCCTTGAGCTTAGAAGTTAAAATGTAGGGCTTCTCCAGTGACATGCTTTCTGCATTTCTTCTGAGGAATCCTTTGTTTACAAGCAAATTGTGGTGTTTGTTAGCAGATAACGGACAAAAAGCCAACAGCATAAGAAACGTTTTATATTTGTTTTTCTAGTGATGACAGTTTATAATAGTAATATGCTGGAAATTGCCATGTGTATAGTCTGCTTAGTAAACTGCAACTATGTATAGTGTTAGTTTTGCAATATGAAGCAACAAACAATTCCTAAGTAATTAAATATATATTTCACTGGTTTTTTTTTGAGAGGACAAAACTGCAGCTAACACTGATATGTGGCATTAGCTTGTTCTGGCATCTGCTCCTCATTCTAGAAGGTACTCAGTGCAATGACAAGATGGATTCAGGAGAGGAGTTTCTGCTGTTGTGTTTTGGTTTATCTTATTTGTTAGATTTAGAATAACTGAAAGCAAACACTTGAATTGTCTGGAGATGAAGGTGATAAGCCTGTCTGATTTTTCTGTGTTGAGTTAGTGCATGGCAATTCTGTGGCAGCAGTGCAAATACCTTAAAATATGCTTTGCATCCTGGTCTCTTATTGTTTCCTTTTACATAATTATGGACTTTTCTATTATTAGGTCCTTGCCAAAGACTCTAATAATAGAATGTATTTATACATGTATTTAAACATCTACTTTATGCTTCCAGGAATGTTTCATATGGAATGCTTTGGAAAGAGAGAAAGAAATTCCTTTCAGGATGTTAATAAAAACTTCAATAAACAAAAATTTTAGATGACCCTTGCCACCCTCAGAGATGCTTGGGATGTTGTAGACAAATTTCCTCCCTCATGCTCTCAATCTAAACTGGCAAAATCAATCTGCTCTGCTTAGTTTGTAGGTTCTCTGAGCCTCTGTGCAGCTGTGTCAATTTTACATGGTTGCTCCCCATTTCTTCCACTCACCCACTAATAAAATGCCAATGTTTATAACCTAAATCCCAGTGTTATCTTTTGCCCCAAATATTTCTGCACAATTCTTTAGCTGAGCCCAGAACTGTAGCAAAGTAAGATGGAGTGATTATTTTGGACCTTGAGCAGAAACAGTGTGGGAGCAGAGAGTTGTCCTGATTTGTTTCAGGATGACCTTACCCTTTTCCTTTAGTGTATGGTTAGTTAGCTGAAAGAATTCATTCCACTTTATAGCTTGCCTTTGTTGTAGAAGTATGTCCCTATTCAATGACAATTCACCTAACATAAGTGACCTTATGCTTGCAGACACTTGAACTGATCTGGGTATGTTACTCAGTGTTATGCATTGCTCTGCTCCTTATTTATTTATTGACGTGGAATAATGCAGCAGAGAAAAAAAGATGAAAGCTTTTGTGGATAATGAAAGCACTGGGTAGGTTTTCTTCTGGTCAGCCTGTATTTTTTGTGGACTCATGTCATGTCAACTCACAGAAGGGAAAAAATTGCCTTCAGTGTCTTGTTACTAGCAAATGTATGGCAAGCAGAAGCATCACTTCATTAGAATGAATTAACAGAGTAGAAGAGACACAGTGAGAACTGCAGAGTAAGAGACACAGTGAGAACTGCAGAGTTTGTGGAATATTTTTGGGATCTATAATTCCCAAATTGTGGGATTTTTTTTGTCTATAAGGACTGATAGAAATGTTGAGTTTGTAAAGCAAAGGCGCAGCTTTGGCTTGACTGACTCCATGATGGGTGTTGCTTTACTGAGGGACTCAGTATTTTGTCTTTCATATGAAGTTAAAGTATCAAGAATAATGGCTTAGGCTGAAGTGGAAAAAATTCCTTCTTTTGTGATAAGGCAAAGTTGGAATATACCATGTGCATGATTCTTCTAGATGTATTTGGATTGGATGCAAGCTTGGGACCTAGTTGCATACATGCTTGAGTGTGGTGTTTTGTTCTTCTAGCAGATGGCAGTTGGTATTTGGCTTTGAGGGGTGTGTTTGGTTGGCTTGAACAGTTATTATGTTGGTCTTGTTTTCACCAGTTCTTACTTCACTTTGCTTAGAACATGCTAATGTCCTGTTCTTTTATGCTACTCTAAAACCCTGGGGAAATTATTTTATAGTCTTGTTAGGAGATACATTTTTATTAACTATTAAAAATCAAAGAAGTGTTAAAAATAAGCTATAGATTTCCCCCAAAACATGTTAATGTTCCTCTATTATACAGTCCTGTATTGAACTGTAGCTACCTTGGAAGCCACGACTTTTAAAGTGAGGAATTTGTTCCTATTTGGTTGCATTGTCTTAAGGATGGCAACACATTTCTTGAGGGCTGATTTCCACTGAGTCATCCCCTGAGCAGGGCAGAGGGACATTCAGCTGCTATCACATCTTCTGCTTTGGCAGGTTAACTAGGAAATTTGTTTTCAAAGCCTGCCTTGGGGAGGAGAGAGCAACAAGTCTTCATTTTCGAATGCTGGAAAGTGTTAGAAGCTGTGGCAGCTCAAAGAAAAGCAAATGAAAGAAAACAACTGTTTCTTACTCTGGATTTTTATGGAATTGGCTTCTGCTTTAGTAAGGTTTTTTGTTTGGTGGTTTTTTTTTTTTTTTTTAATTCCAAAGTCTGCTTTTCTCAGTGTCCCACTTGCCCATCCTTTCTTTAACACACTTTTTCATTAGCCACCCATGATTCTTGATCCTACAGTAGGGCTTTCCTTGTAATTATCTCTTAGTATGATTTATGTTCTGTTGGTTGCAAAGCTGTTAAAGGTGATCCTTAGCCATGCAGTGAGGTTTCTTCCGCTCTTGTGCTCCAGGCTGGGGCTTGGGGTGCAGCATTTGGCCACAGGAGCAGTGTCCCTCCTGAGCAACCCATTTGACAATTGTCTGGGGAACTGAGCAGCTAGAGACACAATACTTAATTTGGCAGGATGTTTGCTCTTAGCTGGCTTTTCTTGAATGCTTCAGATGTGGGTGAGGGAGGGGCAGCAGATCTGTGTTTGTGGAACTCTGCATTCCCTTCTGTCCTCTTCCCTTTGACTTCATGCTCTTGCTCACGCACTGGTTGTGACATGTGGCCTTTGCATGACTAAAAGTGCAGGCATGCGGACCTGAGGCTGCTGGTGGGAGGAACGTGTCTATCCACATGTGCAGTGGGGTGTGCCCAGCAGTGCAGCCCAGGTGGCTGTGCCTTGGCCCCAAGGTGGGTACAAACAACCCAGGAAGGCTGTGGGATGTTGTCCTCATGTGCTTCAGAAGAGCTGAAGGACCACAGGTGCTGCTGCTTGGATCATAGGTTGAGGCGTTGTCCATGGTCCCAGCCAGCCCTATGAGGAGGGAAAATGGGTCAGAAGTTTCCTGGCTTGGTTGGCAAAGGTATTCTTATCAGGAAGGAAATGAGAGATTGGCAGTATGGTGAGGTGGCCTCATGTATTTTGGCTGTCGTGTGTAAGAGGTGACAGTGTTGGAAGGAGTTAAACTGCATGTGGTCTGTGGCGAACTTAGGCTTGGAGAGTAACCCAGAAATAGGATGAGCTGCAGAAAGTTGGTGGTGTCAAGGAGAAGGCAAAAAAATAAATCCAAATTCAGTATAAATAACAGTTAAGTGGTGCTTCACTATGTCTATGTTGATGTCTGAACATGTATATATGTTGTCTCCTCTTAAATGAGTGACCTTATGTGGCTTAGAGGAGCAGAGAAGATGTCACAGTGTCACAAATAATCCCCTGTAGAAACTGTGGAGGGAAACAATACTTAAGATTCTGGATCAGTTCAAAATGACTCGATAGCCAGAAGACTGACCCCTGTTCTCTTTGTGCACTGTGACCCTGCAGGCTGTCAACTCTGCTCTGAAGAGTTCAACCTCCTTTTGTACTTGTACGAAATGTATGTTGGATATTTTGAGGATAAAGGGTTAATTCTATGGCATTTCAGGGTATAAGTTCATATGTTCATAAGTTAGTTTGTTTGACAATCAATTTCTCACTGTTCTTTAGTCAGAAGTTGGTTATTTAGGCTGCTGTAGATACTTTCTGGTCTCTGATAATGCTGATAAAACACACAGAAGAAGCAGAAGTGAAGCTTGGTTTTCTGATACTTCTGTGTTTTGCTTGCACTCAAGCAGGTAGGTAGTTCATTCCCACTGTGTATCCTTATGTAACTTTCTATTTGTATGTTTCCTTTTGGTTTATTTGTTATAAAACTAAATTACATTTTAGTTCAGCAGGATCTCAAAACAACAACAAACAGAAAGTCAAACAGAAACCTTAAAGGACCAAACACAAATGATTTTGTATTTCCCACTGTGGTTGACTTTGATGTTGATGAGGTAATAATGTCATGTTCAGAAGTAAGAAATATCCTATGGATTTCACCAGAGACATAGATAATGTCTTGTTGGATGACTGTTGTGGAGTACTGGGCAGGACTCAGCTATTCCTACCATGCCAGGACGCTAAAATGCCATAAATAGGAAGCAGCATAAGGTTCATTGAGAATTTTAGTACTAGATGAAGGTCATTCTTACTTGGTATTGAACATGCAGGTTACATTATTCTTAGCTGACCAATGGACAAGAAATCTTATGGCTAAAGAAGAATTCTGAGATTTTTCCACAAAGCAGAAGTTCTTCAGAGTTTGGCATAAAAGTGGAGAAAAGGGACCGAAAGGACAGATTTATCTTAGATATTAGGAAGAAGTTTTTGTTATGAGGGTGGGGACGCCCTGGCACAGGTTGCCCAGAGAAGCTGTGGCTGCCCCATTCCTGTCAGTGTCCAAGGCCAGGTTGGACAGGCTTGGAGCAACCTGGGATAGTGGAAAGTGTCCCTGCCCATGGCAGGGGGGTTGGAACTACATGGTCTTCATGGTACCTTTCAACCCAAACCATTTCATGAATCTATGATCTGAGCCTTAATCCTTGTTTCTTGTGTGTCAGCTGGTGGTGAAATTAACTTCTTTCATTCTGTTCCACACATGTTTATTTTTGCAACTCCATATGCTGCTCTAACAGATCTTTATTATTGCTTGTTAAGTTCAGCGGTGCTTTTAGTGACTGCACAAAACATAAACATCCTCTGTGACTTTATTAGACATACAGTGCAAACTTTTCGTTGACATGAGGGCTGTTCCTTGGGTCAGTGAGCACTGCAAGCAGCAGTCAGGGCACTGTACGCCCACGACTGCGAGGATATGAGAAACAGAAAGGAATTGTCTTGTTACCTAATTTAAGTGTCTTCTCTCTGCAAGCTCTCGTGTGTGTGGTGTTTTATCTTTACCCTTTCCCCTCTTGGTTAACAGGGCTGGACATGCTTGTCCAGCTGTTCCAGCTGCCTTGTTCAGCGGGCAGGAAATGGTGATGTGGTGGAAATTAGGCAATTCTGCCGAGTGCTACCAAAAGGACCTCTGATCTCTTCCACAGCAGCCACTTCTGGATAAAACGTAAGAGTCGAGTCATTCAGGTACTTCTGTAACCACAATCTGTGTAAGGAACAAGGTGGCTACACTTGAATTTTTATGCACCCCTGAATAGGTTGCTTCAGTGGATGTATGAGAGCTGCTATGCAACTGTAAAGGCAGTATTTGTGGATCTAAAACTCTGAAGTTAGACATCAACGGTTTCACTTCCTTTTGGTGTTCTTGCGATCATGCAGTCAAACAGGATGATATTATGCTCTAAAATGTTGCTGCGAGAAGCTTTTTCAGTTTCTCAGGTAAAGCTTTTTCAGTTTCTCGGACCCTCTAAACTATTCCAGTCGTGCCCTTGCTAGCACATCTGAGTCCTTTCTGGTCTTGGTAAATCTTTATTTCTCTATTCCCTTTTTTCTTTGTTAGACTTTTCTTGACTACAGTGTATTGATTTCAGTGTATCATCCTCAGTTGTTGGGTTAGTGCAAGGGGAGGAAGGCGAGTGAAATGTGAGAATTGGGACAAAGAAAATACGGATATATGAAGACATGGAAAACAGCACTGACTGGATTAGTTTACAAGTAGACCAAGTGTATTATTATTATTGGCCCTACTGTAATTGAAGGTGCTGTGACGGTCTCTCACAATGAAATGCTCCAATGCACTCTTACGTGATTGAGTTCACTTGGACAGTGCTCCCAGCACCTTTGAGCAGATTGGGTCCAGCCTGGTCACAGCAGTGACGTGGTTGTGTTGCAGCTGCAGGGCTGTGGGCAGTGCTGGCTGGGGATGAGCAACGTGGCAGTGACAGAGCTGTCCTTTCACTTCGGGAGGGAAAAGCAAAGCCTTGGCCTGCTGCCTGCACTAACCTCACATGTACTTGAGTTAGAAAGTGTGTGGGGATGGCAGATTGGATCTGTCAGCTTCCCTCCTCTTCTGTCCTCAGAAGAGTTATTTTCCATTAATTATGGATATGTAATTTTTTTTTTCTGAAGTGTCCTGGCTCTGTGGAGCAAGTGAGGTGTAAGTGTGGTCTGCTGGTTCCCTGAAGGGTTCCCCCAGAATGGCTGGCTGGGCAGGGGTGCAGTGAGATCCTGCCTGTGCTCCCTGCCAGGACTGTTCCTCCTCCTGTTCCTATTGCCTGGCAAGTGCAAGACAATTTGAGGGAGCTGTATGCAAAGTGTAGGTGATTCAAATGAAAACTTTTCCTTAAAAATTTTCAAGAAGATTTGACTGGTTCTTCCGTGAGTATTTCATGTTGGTTACATACTGCATTAAGTATAACAGTATTTTTGCATATCCCTGTTTTTCTCAGGAAATGTTTTGCAATATTCAGCTTGTGCATTTATGAAAGGATTTGGCAGATGGGGAGGGGCAGCAACCCCTCTTCTCTCATCATACACAAAATACAGAGTTGGAAGGAAGAAACAGATAAATACCATTTTTATCTATTCTAGTATATTAGACAAAGGTTTTCTTTGTTTTTCTGCCAACATCAGCTCTCCCTGACCTTTGTGATCAATATTAGCACTGAAGTTTCTTCCAGCAGATATGGAGACTTTGTTGTGCAGCTGCTCAACCAGAGTGTGAATGTGGTCTGATAGGGGTTTTACAGCCATGAAGAAAGGTACCCACCCAAGGGGGGAATCTTTATTTTGCTTTTAGTAGAGATGGGAAGGGAGATTAACACTATTTTGCAAGTCCTTCTGGGATTTGTTTTGGAAAGTGTATGCATTCTGATCACCTATGTTAATGAAAGATGGGTAAATTTGAAGAGGTAGAGTTACAGGCGAGGGTTACAAGCATGACTGGAAGTGTGGAAAGCCTTTATCGTAAGATGAGATGGAGAAATATTTACAGGAAAGAAGTTCCAATGAACTTTACTATCTCTAAATCCATCGGAGAGGTAAACACTGAAGGCGTACAGGACTGTTTAAGCCAAAAGCCAGTGCTGGCAGATAAATGTGTGGATGCAAGATGTCAATAAATAAAATCTTCTTTATTTGATCAAACAGCTCAGTCCA
Source organism: Toxostoma redivivum (assembly GCA_013397375.1). Lineage (NCBI taxonomy): Eukaryota > Metazoa > Chordata > Aves > Passeriformes > Mimidae > Toxostoma > Toxostoma redivivum. The sequence continues at coordinate 156,109 of VXBI01001397.1, forward strand.
AACCCAGCCCAGCTATCTAAACAGGAGCCAACTTATGGCATGCAGAAAGACCTAAGTACTTTTAATGTACAGGGCTTAATGCAAGGCTATTAAACAATATGTGGCTGTGATATTCCCATATGCAAATAAGGAGTGTGCAAGTGGCAGTTGGATTTCAAGGAAGAGGGAGAAAAGAGAACCTGGAATACAGTCTGAGGAAAGTACTGTGGGCATTGCAGCTATGAAATTTATAAATCTAATCCTTATTTTTTTCATGAACTGGCTTTCAACTTCAACTGGTAACTTCTTTTCAAGTCTACTTGCACCTGAAGTTATGCATGTGCAGAGCTGTACAGTACTGGTGGTGCAGCTTGAGTATGGCTGCAATCCTGGTGGAATTTCACTTTCATGTACTATTACTTTTATTGGTAGAAGGTCCTGATGTAACATAGTTCCAGGAAAGGAGATGGGCAGCTTTCAAAGAGCTTTGAACATCAGGTCAGACAACAATAAAGGTGTTTTCCAAAAGCGGTAGATCACTTATCAAAGTGAGAGGTTTGTATCCAAAACTTTACCAATGGTAATCTCTAGGAAAGAGTATGTTAATTCTTGATAATCACAGGCTTCAAAGCAAAATCAAAATGCAAGATAAACTTCTGTTTACATTTTGTCTTGGGGGGGGAGGTAACAAGGGTCAGGCTTATGCAAATGTGGATTTAAATATTTAAAAATCAAAATGTCTGAATTTGTTTGCTGATGAAGATGGAAGCTGTATTGAAATGCAAAGTAAAAGTTTTTTAAAATGTGAGATCAGTGAACAAATGTGCAACGCCAAAGTAGAAATACTGTCAGTGATAAGGAAAGGGAAATTTAAATTTGCTCATCTGCAACTTCAGAAGTGACTGTAAAACCAGCAAATTGCTAGTTCTGCAGGCACCAGGACTCTGGAAAAGGAAAAAATCAGCATGTAGAGAAGGTATTATCCAGCTAATTGCTTGGTAGCTGTACTGAAATTGCTGTAATACTGACCTGTGGTGTTCCCCTTTCCCAGCAGAAGTGCTTTTGTGTCAGGCAGAAATTAATGTTTCTTTGGAGTGAGGAGGATGCAGTGAGTCCTGCAGACTTTCATCTGAGCCTCTTCATCTGCAATGGGAGTCACAAGAACTTGTTGACAAAGTTGTTCTCTGGAATACAACTGATATGTTGGTTTGGGGTGGGTTTTTTTGTTTTAAAAAGTCAGGTTTTACTTAAGCTTAAATGAGAGCGTTGATAATATATTTGTGATGTGTTTTTTCCCGAGCT
>VXBI01001397.1:157443-171164 GCA_013397375.1 Toxostoma redivivum
GGGGGGGGGTAGAAGTTGTTTTTATTGTCTTTATGCTAATGCAGAAGAACTGGGAGCTTGTTTCCATCCATCAGCGCTGGAAACTGAAACAAAAGCCAAGCCAACTTGCGGATGGTTGCAGATCCTGGATCCCAGCCACTGCCCCATGCCTCTGTCATTTGCTGCTTACAGAACGCTGTGCTGGGTGTGTGAGTGTGGACTTTGCCTTCCCTGTGAGCGTGGACTTTGCCTTTGTCAGCAGCAGAAGGAAGAAGGTGAAGCCCTGAACATTCCCCGCAGGGTCCCCAGCCTTTGGCCGGGGCTCCTTGCCAGCGACGTAAGGATTGGCTTGGGAGTCCTCCAGGGTTATAAAACACCCAGCTGTTGAACTTTTAAAAGTTGTGTGACTGGGCAGCTGGGAACTCGGATGGGCTGGAGGATGAGCTGTATTTGACGGAGGAACAATGGTTTCACAAGCGCACACACGTACTCCCCTCACCCCCCTTCTGGGGCCATGGGTGTGCACTATCTGAAATCCTGGTGCTAATTAAAAATCACAATAAGCCAGTGCACTTAAAAGTGGGTTTGGTTGGAGTGTTTTTTCTTGTTTTTTTTTTAAATTTAAAACTGCTCTGACTGGGGAGTTAATGAAACAACTGGGAACAGCATCTTGCATTGTGGCCACTTGCTCAGTCTTGGCTGAGTTGGTGCAAAGTATGTTGGAGTTGATTTTGATTGTTCCAATGGGATTTCAGCCTACTGTGGCAAGGGAAAAGTTAATACGGGCAACAAGAACCAACTCAGCTTCCAGGGGTGAAAATGCTGGTGGGAGGCCAGGAGCTGACTGGAAGAACCTGGCTGGGAATGGGGCATCCCTGAGCAGGTTGGCAGAGCCAGGAGCACAGCAGAAGTGATCAGTGAGGCTTTATTTAATGCTGGCTGGGTAGTATGGTTTAGTTTCAGTCTCACCCACAAACTGCTAAGCATTTCCTGATTTAGGAAGGTCAATATGAAAAAACTCGCAGTGTAAAGCTGTAGTTTTTAATGTGGACAGTCAAATAGATCCTGTGAAGTGATAATTAGTGTTACTGGCCAGGGCAGGCTGTCAATTTTAGTAGGAAATCATTAAACAAACACTGGTGAATAACCAGTATGCTGGTTCTTCTTCCCTTGTAAGAGACCAGGGCACCAACAGAGGTGATGTGTTTCATTATCCCCATTTTGCAGCTGAGAAAACAAGACACAGAGGTGAAAATACTGGAGATACTTTGTTTGGGGCTTGTTTCAGTTGAGGCTGGACTAGAAATCTTTTTAGTGGAGTGCACATGTGTGGGGGTTTCCCTCCCCAACACAGCTCTTGACAAGTGCCTGTGTGCAGTTCCTACCTCTGAAAGCCTCTCCCAGAGGAGGTTTCCTTGGCAAGAGGGCAATAACTACTCTCTTTCTGCTCAGCATATTATACTGTATCTGTAGGAAGCCTTTGTGCAAGGCTGACTTGCTGTGGTTAAGGGGGCAAGAATAGTTCCCTTAACAAATGCCAGCTAGGTCTTTGCAAACTAATAAAATTGTCAGTAGGCAGTACTGAATGCACCTGATTTAGTAAGGTTATAGTTCTTTTTTAGAAAGAATAAAGTTTTCCTGGCTTACTTGTAATTTATATTTCTGGTGAGCACATGAAGTCATATTTCCATAAGAGGAGGAAATACTGCTCACTTCCCCTGGCTGATTCTGTCTACTTCAGTAGCTAATCTTGGGATTTTAATTTCTAATGTTGTGCCCAATTCTGATTTGCCTAGCTCCTGCTTCTGCTCGCTGGTTCTTACTGTTCTTTAATGTCCAGTCCTTGTTGGCCCTGGGAGTATATAAGAATGCCAGCCCTTTGGGAGGGTGCTGTGCCTTGTGTTGGGCAGTGGGGCACGTCTGCACCCCCTGGCTGATTCATACATGGTGTTATCAGCTCACAGATTAATCTGTGGTCAGTTGGCTGGCCAGCTCTTAATACATTGGAGATATTTAATTTTGATTGTGCAGTGTGAACTATTTTATCAGTGCTATGTGGTACCATGTCAGATGCTGGCTAAAGAACACATACACGTGCTAACACAGATATCTTTCCAACCAAAGGTGTAATCTCAGCCCAGAGCATACTTGGATTTGTTTGACAGGACCTGTTTTATACAGAATGACAATGCTGATTATGTTTCTGTCTTTCCATTCCTTATCAATGGAATCCTTCCTTGACTTTTGATTGTTTTATCTGAAAGCTGTGTCTTACTAATGGGATGTAATTGCACTGGGCAGCCTGCTTCCCTTCTAGCTGCTGGTGCTGGGTTAACACAATCTCTCTCTGCTCCATCCCTCCACATCAGCGTGTCCTGGTGTTGGCAGTAGATCAGGTATTTCTTTAAAAGTTTGAAGCAAAACTCAATTGAAAGATTTTGGGGCTGACTTTCCTACTGGGGTAAGTCAACAAGGGCATTTTGTGGCTCTCTTAAATACCAAACAGAAGAACTTGTTAAATTCTTTTCCTTTGCATCATTACCCCTATTTTCACTTCTGTTTTGCAGTGGGGTTATGCCACTATTGGAGTTCAGTCCTCCTTAGTTTGTTTTAGAATGCAGATGATTTTCTATTTTCTTGCAAGTCATGGTTATTTTTCTTTTCTGACTTGTCTTGACTTTAGCCTTGGTTTCACTTACCAAATTTCTGTACTACTTTCACTATCTATTCTTAGCTTCCCTCTTTTACTGTTTTTTATGCTGCATTACATTTTTATTGTGTTTTTTACCATGGTATCAGGATAGGATTTTAGTTTAAGTTTTCTTCTCTCTCAAACAAAAGAATCATAATTTTTCAAGTTGTCTTTTCTGGGGAAAAAACCTTATAATTGTAGATAATTTTTTTCAATCCGTTTTTCCCCTCTTTTCTCATCAGTTTTGGGAAATTAGCATTTGTTGTTCTAAACCTAAACTGCATGTACTGACTCCAATTACTCTCACTCTAATAACATTTGATTGCTGTGGCAACTCAGAAGTTCTCATGGGATGATTCTGACTGGCTCTGTGAAGATGAAACTTGCAGCTGTTGGGTATTGAGTGCACAAAAATCACAAGGACAATATAACACTGAGGTTTTTTCACACATCTTATATAGGTTGAGTGTGTATGGTGCAGGAAGTTTTGTCTGCTCTTGAGCAATGTTTGAATTCCCTTTGTGGTGTAAATCAAATAATTCTCTAGGTACGTAGTCAGTGGGGGAAGGAAATGGTTTCACAAGTGTTTGCTGTACAGAGCTTGGCAGAATAGTTCAAGTAGTTAAACATAATGATATTAAGAAAGGAGCTGTTGAGATCAAACTCCATCTGCATGTCAGTAGATAAAATACTACTGATGTACATCAGAGTGTGAATTTGTGCCCTGATGACACAGCCCCGAGTTGGTGCTGCTACTGAAAGGTCAGTCCTGCCTCCCGCTCCCTTAATTCTTGTTTTGGCTCAGTGAGTCAAACTCTCTGGGCTGCTCTGGAAGCCAGCCTTGAATATCTGTCTGTCCTTGCTGCTGGCTGAGGGCCATCCTGGCACAGGCAGTGAGGGTCCAGTGAGGCTCCTGCTGTACCTGAGTGGGGCACAGTGTGTCCTGGGGCACCTCCTGTGCCTGCTGCCCCGGCAGGCAGGGGCTGCAGAGAGGAGCCATCCTTGTTAAATGGACAAAAAGTGTGTTGTGCTTTGCCTTTAGTCATTTAGTACTTGTGCTGTTTGAAATTGGTGTCAGTGTTTGTTCTCCCCGAGTACCACGTCCCACGTTAAAGGAGGAGGGTTAAGAGAAGGTAAGTGCAGAAGTGCTGCAGGTGCAGTCTCGTGGTCTCAGTGCTCTGCTGAGTGTTTGGGGCAGTTTGCTCTGAGATGTGTAGTATTCCTTAGCAGCTGATGTGCCAGTTAAAAGAACCAGCTCAACTGCCTGCTTTTCATTTAAAATACATGTTCTCCTTCAGTGTTCATTTTAGCTGCCTGTCCCAATAACTAATTTTCCCTCCTTTGAAGGTGTCTATGCTCTTGTTTCTCATGTTTGAAGAGATGGCCTTGCACGTTCCCTGTATGAAAGGGCATCAAGGAAGATGTTCCCTTTCTTCTCTCAACAGCTTGAGGCAGAGATCTGTCTTTCTTTATCTTTACTCACTGCAAAACAGGTTGCACTGGGTAGCAGCCCCCAGCCTGACAGTAAGAGCACCTGGTCTCTGGCTCTGTAAAAAGGCTCTGCCATGGGCAGGAGTCCCTCCTGGCTTCTGCCGTGGACAGGGCATCCCTGGCAGCCCCCATGACCTGTGTCTTCTGCTTTCTTTGAATTCTGCATTAACTCTGTGACAAGGATATCTCCTAATTACCCACTGCTAAAACTTGGTGTTTAATAGCTACTTAGAGGCAGAACTTGGATGGGAAGGAAGAGTTTGTAGATAAAAGTTGGTCATTTCTCGTTAAAGTCTGTCTTTTCTCAGGGATAATTAGTGCAGCATTGGCAAGAGAGAAACAAAAGTTCAGACAGAACACAGCTGAGCTGTAATCTGCTTATGTTAGAGCCTGAAATAGCCAAGGGTGTGTTTGACTTGAAGTGCTTGTCCACGGATCTTTTACTCCTGTCCTTATGGGGGAAGGGATAGCAAGCTTTGAAGTGCAGCCACAACTCTAACGCTGGAATACCAAGGTATGAATGGGTAACAGGAAGGTAACAGGTACCTTAGAGGTAGAGGTGGTGGAGAGAACTTGCTTATTAACATCTCTTTTAATATGCTGATGGGGAATCTCAGCGACTGGGATGCATTAAAAAAAGGCATGCTGAGATACAGAGCAACAATTAATGAGATGTGTTTGGTTTTTCCACCCGAGGATGTAGCCCTTGGGTCATGTTTCCCTCTATGTGAGTGTGTGGAGGTCTGCCCTTAGAGCAGTGGGCTCAGCTGGGGTACCCAGGGTCACCCACCCCAGTGTAGGTGCTGTGCCCTCTCTGCTCCCATCCTGGCAGACTCAGCTTTGGCAGCAGGCTTTGTCTGCCCAAGGCTGGCTCAAGGATTTCAGTGTAGGCATGAGAGAGAGCTGGGATGCCAGACTGCAGATGGGAAGGTCTGTGTAATGCAGAAGGAATTCCAAGCATCTTTTTGGTTAATTCTGTTTTTTAGAGGACTGTTAATGTGGCTTGATGGGAACTTGCACGTTGAGTGCAGCTTAAGGCTTCTTGAGTATTTCTAAAAATGGTTTTCTAAAGTCTTCCTTAAAATCTCTTTAAATTGACAATTATTGTACTTAAGACAACTCAAAAAAGCCCAATCTTTTAACCTTTATTTTCACAAAACTATTGATAATACCTTGGCAAATACTCTGACACTTAATCTATTTTACTCTTAATGAGAGAGAGCCCTGAGTCCATCTGATTCAATTAAATTCATGCATTCCTACTCAAGGACTGTATTTTACTGAACTTAGTATACTGAAAGTGCCTTTTTTTTAATAACAATTGCTTTGATTTTATAAGGAAAGACATATTTCCAATGTGTTTTCAAATGCTACAGCATTTCTCTGCTGAATGTGCTGGTGCCGTTTCCAGGACACCTGGAAGGATTTGGGATGCTAGATGTTGTTACTGAAGTAGTGAAGGTGACATATAATTAAGAAAAAAAAAACAACTAAAGCCAACTTAGCAGAAACAAACTTCAGAAGTGCTCATTTTATTTGGCACTTAGTGTCTATGAAACTGAATTTGGAAAAATGTCTGAGGACACTTTATATCCTCTAAAATGCTCCATTACCTTTTTTGTTTCCCTCACCTTCCTACAGATGCTTGTTTTGTGTAGTAGTTGTTCAGGTTAGAACAAAAATGGGGATTTGACAAGCATGTAGGTGGCCTTTTCTCTGATGCATATCAGCAGAGCTTCATTGTTTTCAAGATATTTATCCCTGAAACACTTAAGTTTTTAAGCTGTTAAAATTGTCAGTGATCTGATCAGCTTCGATGGCTCATGTTTAGACTGTATATTCATGACTGAGAATGTCAGTGTTGGCATGTGAGTGGCAAAGAAATGCAGTAATGGGGATGAAGGTTTTTGAAAGAAATTATTCCCTGATGAATTATTACCTGTCCAATTTCGCAAGAGGCTTAATGACTCTGCAGATTGAGGTGCTGCTGTGAGAATAAATGCTGAGTATACGGAAGAGTGTACAGTTTCCATGGATATTGGAGAAAACCTCAAAAAGCCTCCTTTTTTTGATATAATGTCTTTAAATGAATTGGGTTGCATAAAATTGTTTGGAAGGAGGCTTTGAATCTTTTGAGTTAGGTTCAAGTTTGCCATTTAACTTCAATGGACTAAAAAGATTTCAGTGAAACTCATTGAAAAGACTTTAACCCTTTTGTTACTTTCTTAAGTTTTTCTCTCCAGTTTTATTCAGCAGTGATGTTTAGTTGAATTGTTTAGATTAAATTTGCAAGTGGTATGGCTTCTTTATAGGTCTACTGTGTTGTACACTTGAACTGAAGATATATAATTAGACCATTTTGCTTCCATTCTACATCTTTTAGCTAATTAGTTGCTTGGGTTGCTTTATTTTGCATTGAGTTGTTTTCATTTGATTAAGTACACTTCTCTAAGGGTGCAGAATTAAGAACATACTAATTGCACAACAATTTTGGCACGTGTAGATTGCCTGTGTCACCTGAGGACAAAGATTTCTCTGCTCGAATTGTTGGCTCTATTCTCTTTGTGCCCTGTGGGCAGATGTGTCAGAGCAGACACTGCTCTCCAAAATCTCTTCCTCGCTCCTGCAGTCTAGTCAGAGCTTGTTGGCAGTGTCTAATGTAGCCACTCACCCTTGGAAATGTCTTGATTTCAGCTTTTAAATGTTCAGACCCACTAGTTTGGTGAAGTTTGGTGGGTTTGGAGGGTTCATGGCAGGATAAGAAAGGTGATCTCAGAGCAGAGACCCAAAGGTATTGTGAATCCAGCATCGTGAGTTATGCCTGGAGAAACCAGCAAGCTTCACCTGGGAACTGTCAGAGGTGGAGGGGCAGTTGTGATTGCTCTCTGCTGGCTGGGAGTAAATTTTGCTTGTGGGCATTGCTGGGACTATAAAATATTTTGAGCACGGTATTTCTAGAAGCAAGTTTCCCCCAGGCACTGAGTGTTCCGGAATAAACATGACTTTATAATAAAGTGCTTGCTCTGTGCTTGTGAGCAGATCAAGACGTCCTTTTTTTGCATTTTACTTTGAACATCAGTTATTGATGTGAGGCACCGAGTAGACTCTAACCTGTGCCAGCTAACAAGGGGAAGCCAACAGAAATGAGAAACACTACAATTAAACTTTTGTTGCTGCAGTGCTGACTGAAGCCTGAGTGTGTCCAAGCATGTGGTGTTCAGACAAGATACATATTTCTCTCTGTGGAACTGCTTTTCAAAGGGAATACTTGCTCTTATGAAAACTGTGGCCATAGTTGAATAAATATCTTTAGGTGTGCTCTGCCATGAGAAGAGGTGCAGGTGGTATCTCATGTGAAAGTTATGATTTCTCTCTTCTATCCCATGTAAAACTTTAAACTTTATCTGTTTAAGACTTCAACTGTATGTTTATATTTGGTCTCAGTTAATCGAACCCCCTTGAATGTACTTATACCTGTGTCAAGGCTGGTATCCAGGTACTTATTGGGCAGCATTGCTGGATGTTGTGTTGGTCATTGGGTGTGGAGTTGAGCATCGTCCTGGAACAGATTTAGGAGTGTCAGTAGCTCCATGTTCATGTGCACAAGGGCCAGTGCGCAGGGACCTTTCCTTGGAATGAATCTTCTCTACCCATGAACTTGTCAGATGTTGTAAGTGTAATTAATTGGAATGAGAATAACCTTTGGCTAAGGTGGTATTAGAGCACTCCAAGAAGCACCATAATTTTTGGCATATTAAAAATGTAGCTGGTTTTGAGGTCTTCTACAGAAGCATTAGCCTCATGTTGTCTCCAGTAAAACCACAGTGATTTGGTGTTCTTGTAAAGAAAAGATTATTTAAATAGAGACTAGTGAAGATGTAAAGCGTAAGCATTTTTTATTACTGAGGTTAGATTTGGATGCCTATTAAAAGAATAAGTGGCACTTAAAAACCTTTAGAGAAATGTATTTTAAAAAGGTCTAAATGTCATGGCTGTGGTTTTGTGCTGTCAGAACTAGTGCTTTTATTTCTTGAAATGCTTTCTTTTTTTCCCTGTGGAACAGATGCCCTCATTCCAGAGGTGGCAGCCTTGGCTCTACCTCAACTGCTCCTTTGCATTTAGCTTTGAATGTTGCCTGTTCTCCTCATAGGAAGAGACAGAATGCTGCTGAAGTGTCAGAGTGCCTTTAAGGGATTGAATCCTGATTTTAATGGGTGTGATTGTAAAGATTTGTCTGCCTTTGGTTGAAAAATGTAAGCTGCTGACTACTGTGAAAAAGTTAGATGCGAATCATAACTTTGGTGTTGTTTCATAGCACTTGAAGCTGGTCAAGCAGGGAAGAGTTGCACAGCAGGTGATGGTGTGATTATGTCCAGTGTCTACATTGTGTAATTTAGGTGACTTTATTAAAATTTGAGATTTCTGTACAGTTGCTGTTACCTGCAGAAGTCCAGTTAACAGTATGTTTGTTGGGCTCTTAGCTGGTCTCATGGGGACCCCAGTTTAGGGGTGGGATGGATCCAGGGGCTGCTTGAAAAGCTGTCATACTTTCTTTTACAGCAACCTGTCCATTACCATGACTTCTGGCCCATTCCAGAGGGTGAGCTGGCTCCATAACAGGACAGCTGGTGGAGCTGCCCAGCATGAGCTGGATCCATGCCCCTCGTCCCTGCTCCCCTCATGCCTGTTCTGCTGGCAGCTGCCTGCCACCACTGGGATCTGGCTCTGGAAGTGTGGGACAGGATGTTTGCTTTTGTGGAGTGCAGTTGTTGAGGAAATTAAACGGAGGGATCTCTGAAAGGGCAAGCTGCCTACATCAGATTAGTCTGTTAAGATGAGGGTTGTGGGCATACTTTAAAGCACCTTATCAGGAGACCTTGGGGAGGATGTGCTCCTGATAGCCGGCGCTGCTTGGAAAGCTGTGTTGCATCACGTCTCTTTGGACCTCGGAGATGTCTGGGGCTGAGTACACAGGAAAGGGAAACCTTGAAATCTGAAGGAGCTGGTTTATCCGAAGCTGTGAGGCTGGAATCCTGGGGGGATATGCAGGGGAGGCCCTTCCTGGCCACCCCAAGTCATTGCACATGCTCTGGCCTGCCGGCAGCTGGCCTGTGCAGTGACAGACTGGGAGGAATGTGCAACATTTTCAGTAAGTGAAGCTAGATATCCTTTGCTCAGGATATTTCCTGTCCTCAAGAATTTATTTTTCAACAATATTATTGGCAGAAAGTCCACAAAATGGAAGTGGAGGAGGGAAACTTGTACATTGCAGAAGATGAGCTCCTAATTTTCCCATCTTAAGTGAAGAGATAAGCTTTGGAGAACAGAAAAAATATACACCCCTTATGTAGCAGTGAACCACCAGCATGCCCAGTTGCACATTGAATATTCAGTGATTTGTATTTATTGCTGTCAACAACGTGCAGCAATTGACCACTAGCTTCTTGAGGAAATGAGACTTTTGAACACAGTTGATTAAAATGGTGTTTAATTCCAAAGAGAGCTGAGCCTTGGGACAAGGATAGCCAGAGCAAAACTCCTCACTGACTTCCACCAGGCTCTGCTGCATATTTTGCTTTTGTGTTCATTAATGAATTAAAGCCTAAATCATAAAGCAGGATTTAATTGGTGATTTGTGATCTGGTTAATCCCATAGTGAAAGTCAAGTGTGCTTAGTACTGCTGCCACTGTTCTCCCATTGACGGCGGGGCCGCCGCCGCCGGAGCAGCAGAGAAGTGCTTGTAGCTTCCTGCTAGGAAAATACCTTTGTGAGGCTGTTTGTATATGCTTCCTTCTGTAAACTTCAGATAGAATTCACTCAACCCCATGAATGTGGCTGCGTGTTCTGGGGTAGCTGTTGTGAACAAAGACCTTCGGCAATTAAATACAATGAGAATTTATTGTTTACCATCTATTTTCCTGTTTGTGTGTGTTTCTAGCAACAAGTATTTTCATAAAGGATTCATTTTCCTGTAAGTTTCTCAAACTTAGCAACATGTATTTGTAATTCAGTAAAATTTGTGAGAGGAAGGCAGTGTAATGAAGAGGTGAGGCATTAGTGAGGTACCCTATCTTCCCCAGGCTAATAAAAAGAGACAAGAATTTGGTAGATGTGTGGCATTCTTAAGGTTTATAGCTGGAATTTGTTTTTGGAAACATGAGGATTATGGTTTGTGATAAATTTAACCCATTTCCCCTGCACCCCAAGAGAAGGTTTAGTGAAAGAACACTGAGCTTTCCATGCTGAGATGGCACTTTTTGAGGCTGGAGTAACGTGTTATAACAGAAATCCAAGTTGATGAGAACATTTAGGTCGTGATGCAGAAATGGTCTGGAATCTTTGGTATGTGCCAGTGGCAGGAGCTGCACTCCCCGGAACGCATGTAAGGCTCTGGCATGCAGGCATGCTGGGAGTCAGGGCTCAAGGACACCCTGTCAGCCCTCACAGGATTTGGTAGCAGGTTAAATCCAGGAAAAGAGACAGGGAGAATTTGACATTTTTTTTTTCTCTTGACCACTTTAGTAGTTCTTTGAACTTGCTTATTTCTCAACACAGCTTAAAGCATTCCAAGGGTCTTAGGATAAATGGAGGTATTTATACCCATTATGTAGGTGAACGTGTACGTATGTGTGTATATGTACATACCTCGTGACTTGGGAGTTGATAGCAAACCTCTGGGATTAGATATGGGAAGAGTAGGACCCTGAAGGAAGCCCACAGGAGATAAAATTGCCAAAGGAAGCTGCAAAAGCAGTTACCAGATTTATTGTATTGACGGAGGGTGGCCTGACACTGTTGCACTGAACAGAAGCCACCTTGTTTTAGTTTTGGGGCCACTGGCATGAGATGCTGCAGTTTGGAACTAGCAGTGAATTCTATGCACCTGTTCTGCATATTCTTGCTACTGATTAGGTTTCTTGAATTCATATTTTAAAAAAATCTTTGTGACCTCTACCTTGTTTGACTATGTACTAGACTGATTTTTAACCTAATAAGTGCCAAAAATAGACTTTATCCTTTGTCTGGCATAGCTGTTTATATTTGGGATGGGGAGCTCACTTGCTGTCCTTCTACATTACCAGTTTGCCAGTGACTGAGTAACGTGATGACAAATGTAGATCCCTGTTACAGTATTAGTTACAGGTCTGACAGCTGGTGTATAATGTTTTACTGCACTACATTTCTTTTCATATACTGATTATTCCTAGAGGGAATGGTGACTTCTAAGAGTGAATTTCCAGTCTGTTAGCTGGTCTACTGGCTCATCAGCTAAGTATCTGTGATGTTAGATACTTCCACATTTCTGGTTTTTTAAAAATCAGCTTTCTGTTAATCTTAAGGAATTCTTAATAGTTTTAAAACCTCAATGATGCTTCAGTATTAATGCTGAAATCAGAATGCAATCAGGGATTGTACAACTGCTTTTCCTTTGTTTATTATTAGCCTAAGTACTGTGTCTACAGGTAGGAGGCTCAACCCACTACTGTTTGTCATAAGAAGTAAATTACTAGCAACAGAATGACTTTACTTAATTTGATCAATTCAAGAAGTGTTCAAAAAAAGCCATAAAGACTAATGTACCTTGACGTGTTCTTAATAATAAACATGTTATAATCTGCTCAATTTTTAGATGAATATGGATAGCTCATCTGTTAGTTCAGACCAAGTACTCTTTTGAGATTTCTGTACCACTAATGTATATCCATGAGAAGGGGGAAAACAGAGCATCCCTTCAGATTTAAAGACAAAAGTTGTAACAAGTTGAGTTTCTAATGGAAATAATAATAAATCTTATTCTGTACTTCCTTGAACAGAGAATATGCTGAGGGTAAAGCAGCTGGTAGTTGTGCTGAATTTCATGGTATTAACTTCTGAGTATTTAAAACTCTGGTGGACTATGATGATGCCTTTGTGCAGAGCTGTAGCACTGACTTAGATGTGTTGAGCTCTACAAGGCTCTGTGAGCTGTAAGGTATCTCTGGTGCCTGTGGGATGGTGAGGGGCAATCTGTGATTAGATTATTCATAGAGGACTTGATGCAGCAACACCTGGCAACACAGAGCAAGATTAGAGAGAAAGCTTATGGTTGAAGTTTCATCTGGGGTAATAGAAAAAAAAAAGTCCAATTTCATTAAATATGAGGGAATTTCCTTAGTGAGCACAGGGAGGAGGATGAGGTGCTGAACAGGTTTGGTATTGTGGGGTTTCATGCACCACTGCTCATGTTCTCATCAGCAGGTTAAACCTCCCCTGAACACCCAGGCTGTTTTTTTGTACCAACCTGGAGTTATGATTAGGGACTAGAGAGAGAAATGGGAGGAGGAATATGGTCACATGAGAGAGAGTGGGAGTGTGGTTTTTTTTCTACACAGGTCTATTACCTTTGGGAGTCTTTATAAAAATTGTTGCATGGACATGTCATCTTCCTCCCCTGCCCCAAGACTAATATGCTATGGTGTAGGTAGAGAATAATATCAGTTTTCCTTATTTTTTAAACCAGATATTAACATGTCAAATGATGACAAAGTGTCCTCCCCTTAGAACTGGGGAACAAATGCAATCTGCTTGAATCTCTGGGACTTGTGAAGCCTTTAGCTGGGAGAACAACTGGTGTTAATGGGTAGGTGTTTGTCACTGATTAACTGTGTACTGTATTTTTAAGGTGGGTATCTGTGTGGGCTCTGTGCTGCCAAAATGTGACTGAACTGGGTCAGAATGTAAATATTAAACAATTGAGATTGTGCTGTACTTTTGATGATAACACCTGGGTGTTCCAGCTTATTCACACAAACTGAGTGTACCTCGATAGAACTCCCCTGGGAGTAAAATCTTGTCGGGTCATGTGTCATTCAGGTAAAATTGAGCACAACTAAATTTGACTGGGAAAGCTTTTTTCTTGCTCAAGTCCTGTGCTGATGTGGTCAGAACCCTGCTGGCAAACTCCTGCATTTGCTGATATTCTGATGTTTCTGCCTCCACTGTCAAAGAAAAGCTGCTGTCAAGCCACATTGAATTTTTCAAATTTATTTATATACATATATACTATATTTGTATATTTGACCTTGACTCAGTGTAACATTCTTTGCTCCATCAGGATTTCTCTGAATTTTTCTTGCAGTAGGCAAAGCCAGATGCATGTCCAGGAAAAGGTGAAGGCTGTCAGGGCATGTGGTGGTAAAATGCTTTATATTTATAAAAGATACTGTAGAAGAAAACTCCAGAGAATTAGCCTTTCTTGTAGTTTGAGTGTTTATCACTTGACTTGCTTCCAGTTGAGTTATGAGGTGGACTTGTATATTTTATTCTCACCTGTATGTTGAAATTCTGTGGGTTAACTGTATATTTGTACCTTTTCCCCAACCCCCAAAACTGCTTGCTGCTAAGGTTATTTTCCCCACTCCCATATGCTAACCAAGCCAATTCTTGAAATTCAGGTTTACATATTTTAGGATGCAAGGCTAATTTTTTCTGTGCCTTTCTGAAACACTTAAATTTTTGAATTCTAGCTAGAATTTAATTTCAGAGAACATGGTAGGGTTTTTGTTTGACCTTTTTTTT
>VXBI01001397.1:173650-232078 GCA_013397375.1 Toxostoma redivivum
TTTTTGTCCTCTGCTTCGTAGTTTAATTAGGGGTAAGAAAAAAGAAATCCCCACCCCATTGATTCCAGTAGATTCCCCATTGCACAGGAACTCAGGAGAGATAACCAAGGTCTTTGTGATATTATTGCAAAGAGATTATTTGAGAGAGCAGAGTTGTAAGGTGAGGGTATTTATCGACAAATGCTGTGCTTATCAACCTATAACCATGATTAATACTTTGGCTATTAAATGAAGGAAGAAAGCAAATAGATAAAGCATACCTGTGCCTCATCTGGCTTTCACATTTGTGCAAGAACGTCTCTTTGCATAGAGGTTCTGCCTGTGTTCCTGGGCACGTTCTTGGGCTTGCAGTCCTGACCTGGGGGAGTTCAGTACTTAATAAAAGTATTAAGAATGTGTAAAGATGTACTCTAGTGCAAATGTTTGCAGGATCAGGGCTCAATTTGTAGACAGGTGTAGGTCTGTACTGAAGGGAGTTGTTCTTCCTCACACATATAGCTTCAAGCAAATAGCAGGGTATTCCAATTGTGTTTAAGCTTACTGAAGATCTTGCTAGATCATGTGACTTTTACTTGCAAATTGCTTTTGTCAGAGGCAATGCAGAGTGCAGAGAACCTGAAAAGGGTGATCTTTTAGTTAGGAAGTGTGCAGTGTTGTCTCTGCACTTAGGGGACCAATTTGTGCTCTGGGTGGAGGGAGGGTTCTTGGGCTGCTGCCATCCTCCTCTCCTTGCCCTGGCAGTGGGGGACCACAGCTGGAAGAGCTCTGTGCTTTCCTGCTGACCTGTGGAGAGGCAGATGTCATCAGAGAATCACAGAGTTGTTTGGGTTGGAAGGAACCTTAAAGCTGAAAGCTGCTCATTCCACCCCCTGCCATGGGCAGGGATACCTTTCACTATCCCAGGTTGCGCCAAGCCCCATCCAGCCTGGCCTTGGACACTTCCAGGGATCCAGGGGCAGCCACAGCTGCTCTGGGCACCCTGTGCCAGGGCCTCACCTCTCTCACAGGGAAGAATTTCTTCCTAATTGTATAATCTAAGTCTATTCCTGCTTCGTCCCCATCCTGTTTCAAGTGACTTGTGGTCTTCTAGAAAAGCAGAGAGATGCTGAGAGCAGTTGGGAGTGTGTTGTACAGCTGGCAATTAAACAGCACCCAGAACTCTCTTGACTCAAAAGTCTCTGAGGGTGGACAAGCAGCAACAAATGAGTTTGAAATGTTAATTGCTGCTTGTATTTTTGGAAATACATAAAATAATTTCCCTTGAAAAGAGAAAGAAGTTTGAAGTAGTTGCTATTTTAAGGCCGAGTCGTGCCAAAAACAACAACACTAAAAATCATGGTAAAAAAGTAATTGGCCACTATTGTGCAAGAAGAGTTAAACTCAGCCTATGCTGCTTAGAAGTATTACTGTGAAATAGTGTCAGAATTGTGTGCTTGAAAACTTCTTTGCAGCTACATCCCTTGTGAGTCCCTTTATCCGTTGTGATTAATACGGAGGAGGGTGAGGAAAGAAAGATGTGAGAACCAAGAAGGAAAGGAATATAAATAGCAAAAATGACTAACTTAATTTTCAGATTGAAGAAAAAGCACAGAAAAACCCACATGGTGAGAGTGAGTTGTATACAAGTTGTCTCTGCAGCTTACTCTTCTGCCAGCAGTGCAGGCTGTAGCCGTGGTGTTTGCGTGTTTTGGAATTGATTTTTGAGCAGCAGATGAATTTGCTGCTCTAATACTATTTGCAGAAGCGAAATGCTGTGGAACCATTGGATTAGCTTGTCTGCCTGTGGCTTTCTGCTCAGCCATCGCTAATATAAGCCTAATAAAAATTTTTGAAGGTCTGTTTCACTCCCGGTGTATTTTATTCCCTTAAATCTAGTTCCACTAGTTTTGCAGATGAATATGATGGCCTTCAGGCACTGCACACCCCAGGTGTGGGTGGTGGTGGGAGGGGAGGGCAAGCTCGCTTTTCCTACACGAGTTTTCACAAGATTTCCTCCTGGAAAATGAAGGGGAAAAACCCCTAGTGGGATGAAGTTTTTCCTTGGTAAAAGACTTCTTTGTGTGCCAGGTTGCTTTATTCCAATATTTCATCAGAGCTATTATCTGCTGATTAGTTGTACTTGCCTTGTGAAATAAGATACTGCAGCATGATGCAGTTTGACCTCGTATCTCCATTCCTGATGCTCATTTCTGGTACATGTTTGAAGTTACTGGGTTATTCCATTTCTTCCCAAGGTTAAGCTAGGAATCAATTTTCAATAGTTTTTCTGTTCCTGAATGACAAACGTTTCCTATAAGGCGTTTGCAGCTGGTTACAGTGTGAATTTGTTGTTCTTTAAGATAATGGAGTTTCAAACCTGGAAAACTCGAGGTCAAATTTTAGGTCTAAATAAATGCAAGCTACTGAAAATCTTCATATCATTACCCTCTGGATTGCTGCCTTGGGAATATAACACCAGTGTGGGGGAAAAACAATGTTAGTTTTCCTTGATCCTGTGTAGAATTGAATACTGTTGATAATTCCATCTTCAGAGATGGAATGTACCATGCACACTGAAATGTGTTGTTGTTTAAAATAAACTAGAGGGGAATAAACCCACTGATTAATTACAGTGGTTAAGTTTTGAGAGGATGTTTATGTTTTTCAGCTTGCTGGAGATAGGATCCAGCTACTGTGGCCTTGTGCCTGTGAAATGGCACTGAGAGCAAGCAGCAGGCATTTCACTACCTCTTCTACAATGCCAGTGGATTGTGTGTATATATTCCCTCTAATCTGTTTTCTTTTGTCATAACAGATTTTTAGAATTGCATGTATTTCTTCAAAATTGTTATGAAGAAGCCCGTCTGTTTGGATGCTTCCAAATTAATCTACCGTGTTTGTAATTAAACAGAGAAAGAATGTGTTCAGGTTTCAGTGGCGCTTCAGACGGATGTGATTTAACTAAACTAATGAAGGCACATCAGACAAGACAAATTCCAGACTGTTTGTGCCTTGACCAACCATCTGTGCACATACCTCCAGGTACTGCTCATGTCTCAAGAGGCTTTTCTACATGAACAATTATTACCACTCCTCTGAATTGGAGTGGCAAGCCATGGCAGGAGTCTCTTGAAAGCAGCTGTATTTACCACTCTGCTTTTCAGTGAAAATAAAATTGTGTTATGTATGTTTTAATTAATCCTGAATTCAACGTGTGCTATACAAAATGCAGTAGGCAAATGGGGCAGTGTGTTAGTTCTCGCATCTCTTGCACATAAATTCCAGTATCAGCAGGAATGTGCAGAAGGAGCACTCCTCATTCAGAGCCTTCCTAGTGGGCTGTAAACCCATATTAAATTCTTAGTGTCTGAGAATGTGTGTACAAATAAAACTAAGTATACTTACTCTCCTTGTATATACTACCAATTTTTTCCTAGTTATTTTTCCTTTCTTATTCAAAAGGTTATTAGGAACTACTCTGGAAAAACACTCATTTCTTCTATATAATAACCAGCAGTAACATGATTTGACATGCCAGACTTTGATAGGGTTCTTCAATTGCACATGCAGTGTCCTGAAAAATAACAAATAATTTCAGGACTATTTCTCTTTATTGGAAGAAGAATAAGTTACGCTGCAGGTAATGGCTTCTGTGAATACAAAATGATTTTTTTTTTACTTCTCATTGCATTTTATTGTATAACTTTTCCAAAGTGAGTTTTTGACTAGAAATATCTGAGTCTTCCCTGTTTTCAGGGCCTGATGTGTTTGACCTCTCAGTGTGTCATGTGGGACTCCCTCTGACATGAACCTGTGATTCCATACATGTTTTTTAACACCATGGCAAAGTCCTTTTAAGCAATTCCTCCTTCCTGTTGTCCTGGTTATAACAACACAAACGGTTGAGGGTTGGTGCAGTGGATGGGGAACCCTCCTGTGTTCACATGACTTGTGCAGGCAATGCTGGAGGTTTTGGGCTGGCCATGCTGTTAGGATGTGGTTTGGAGGATGCAGATCAGATATCACAAATCCTTTCGTTTTTGGGTCAGAGAACTGCCAGTTTTTGAACATCCTCAGTGTAGAACCTGATGTGCCAGAGAAAATGTCTGGCTGGGGGGAGAAACAGTTGCCTTGTGACTGCTGGTCAGCAGGGCAGTTATCAACAGACTTTGGCTTTGATAACAGCAGAACTGGCTTTGCCCATGGTTGTAAAGTACTAAGGAAGCTCCTGCTGTGTTGGATTATTTCTCTGGCCAGTGCAGCAGCCTCTGTGCAAGAGGAGCTCACCCAGCCCATACAGCTTGGTTGAAGAGGAGTTCCTGTAGTGCATGTATTAAAATAGTGGTAGAAAGGAGTCTGTTAGATGGTGCAACCCTGTGCATGTACCATCTGTGTGTGAACTTCATCATGGGGAAGTGGTAAGGGATTTTTTTTTTAGGCTGGAAAGAGAAAGTTCTTCTATTTGAAGTTTATACTGTGGCCGTTTCAAGTAATTTTTTAATCAAGGCTGGGATTGAAGGCGGAATAGCTTCTTATTCTTTTTGCAGTCTGTTCTATTCAGGCAGGATACCCCTACCTATGCACTGCAGGAATAAAATGCATGTTTAGCACTGAATTTTAGTTGTATATTAAATAAACCTGGCTACGTGGCACTACTTAGTATTGAAAGCTCTCTGTCCTTGTTGTACTACAACTTCTGTAATCCCAGATGATTGTGATAAAAAAGCAGAACACTTTGTTCAGGAGCTTTTAACGGTCTGCTGCAGGGAAATAAAAATCAGGTCTTTGCAAAGAGCAGTCACAGGACTCAATATTCACAACTCCTCTTGCTTCTGCCAGGTTCTCTGCATTTGTCTGCCATAGCTGGAAGAGGTTCTTTGGCTTTTACAAATACAGAAGGTAGGAAGAAAATCACAGAAAGAAAAATGTTCTTGGCTTCCAGCCCTATAAATAGCATGGGTGAAATCTTCTAGGAAAAGCAGAGTTGGGTATCTTGATGTGGTTCACACTGCTTTTGGAATTTCAGGAAAACTGACGTAACCTGTTGGGTCATGTTATTTGACCATACATGGACATTGGGTTTTAGATAGTTAAGCTTTATTCTTCTGTGTGTTTTAATTTTCTCTCTAGTGCCATGTGCAACTAATTTATGCATTGCTTATTCACATGTTGAATTAATTTAAGGAAATGGAGTCATCTCGGGGATCAGTAGAAGGCTGCAGTTCTGAATTGAAAATCAGGTTTGCAACAGTAACTTGCAGACATGAAAAGATTTGGAAGTTTTGTTTGGGGACAGAGACATCAAACTTGGATGGTTATTTCTTCCTTGCTTTACAGCAAAGTGGAAAACTGTGATTTCCATATTCCTGGAGGAAGCTAGACAGGGAGATGCAGCTTCTCACTCCATGCTGGCGTTGTTGTGACCTGTCCCAGCCAAACCTAGGGAATGTAGACGCACAGGAAATATCTTTTTAAAATTTAAATATAGTCAGCTTTCTAGACAAAACCCCAAATTTGAGTTAGTACCTGAAAAAGAGGCTGTGGGTTAGTATTTGGCAGTTCATATATTAGCTAAGGAAGAATTCTCATATCCTGGAATGTGACCTGGCTCTTTGAGTCGTGTCTGGTGTTTTCTTCCATCAATGTTCCCAATTTGCAGGAAGAAGAAACTGTTTGTGTTCAGACCTCACTTTCTTTGTATTAATCAGCTTTGCATCCCCTGGGGGAGGAGGAACTAGGCTTTAGGAGGGGTGTGAAAGCACGGCTAATAAATCTGTTCCAAGTAGGATGGATGAATAAATAAGCTGAAAAAGTGTGTGGGGCTGTTTCCAAAGGGTTTGGCTTTGCAGTGAAGTCTGCCAGTCTCATGGTAGATGCCTGGAGAGCATCTTTGTGAAATACTGCCAAAAATTCCTGCCAATGGCCGTGCCTTGTAGCCAGTACTGCTGCTGGTATCATCTCTGGTGGCGTTGTATTGCACCTGACAAATAGAGGAAGCCCTTTTTATTTATGTTTTCTTGTTCTTTTGTTCTCTCCTTTCAAGCGAGGCAAGTATAGAATGGCTGTAGTGACAAACCATTAATAAAGCAAAAGGAATGTATCTGCAACACTTTAAATAATGACACGTAGCAAATAAATGTCAACATATCCATTGTTGTGCCTGGAATGGAAATATTACCAGGAAAATATGTTGCTTCAAGCTACAGTATGGGGATTTTTCTCAAGAAAATAGTGTCAGTGTGGTGCTTAAACTGTTAAAATCTTGGCTTTCAGATTAAATGAATGTGTCATTTGTTTGGGGATTGGGGTTTTGTTTTATATGGGTTTAAAACAGTTTATATGAACATTTTGTTCTTCACAAATAAATTTTAAATGTTATTATATGTATTTGCACACACAACTATAGATGCATCAATAACTGCATGTATAGCCAGAATAGTTGGAGGTACAACTGGCTATTGACTAAATCAGTCTGTTTCCATTGAAGGCTGTTCATTACCGGGCCCTTTCAGTCCTTTTCTTAATCCCAACAGTTAAGAAATGGCTCAACCTCAAATATTCTCTTCTTCCTTGTTAAACAAACAGAACCCCCAAAAGTGAAGTTGCACTGCCTCACTTGTTCTCCTCCACCCCTAAATCCCAACACCTGTGAATATTGTTTTTGGACTTGGATCTTTCTTGAAATTAAAACCTGAAACTGTGAAGTAATGGGAAACAAAAGCTTTAGGATGTACCATCCTAACAGCAACTGTATTTCGGGCTTCTGGAGAACTTCTGTCCTGTAATTGAGTCTTGGATGAAAGAAGGGATTTAATTTAAAGGTAGATGAAAATACATTGCCTCTGTTTATATCTTGGTGAAGTGATGATTAGAAAAGTGGTGTTTTCTCACAGATGAGAACAGTGGAAAGAACTGTGAGAGTTGTGCTAAATTTGGTACTGAATTAAATTAAAATGCTGGTCTTGAGCTGTGTGGCTGGAGGTCACATTGCCAGGTTTGCACATCTTCTGAAAAACTCATGTACTTTCAGTCTTCTGGTTCTGCTTAGATGTGAAGGGGCCCTTTTGATGACAGTGAAAAGACAGATGTGATTCAGTCTGTGTGGGCACTGCCATCACTTCTAAATCACACAAGTGCTCCTCCTCAGGAGCTGGAGGAGCAGCTCTTGGTCAGGCTGATATTTCTGATTGTGAAGCTGTGCAGGTGATGGGATTGCAGTGAGCTCTGGAAAAGGCTGGTAAAAAACAAGACAGTGTATTTCAACTGAACTAATAATTTAGTTGTGGAACTAAAAAAAAAAAAAATTGAAGCTTAGCAGCATTTGGGGCTGATGGAATATAAGATTTGCAGCATCCATGGAATGGGATAGCTCAGTCCTTCATCACCTCTGGTGCTGAATTAAACTCCTTGTTTATGGCTGTTTAGTTGTGTCATGTGCTCTTTGCCAAAAAATCCCCGTTCTGTACTCTGGTGTACTCTGATCATCTTGTGCCAGCTGTTCGCCTATGCTGCCACCTAAGTTACAGCATATTTTTTTCCTAGCTTGAATTTTGGATGTATATGAAATTATTCAGGATGACTTTGGGATTCTCGGGGATGAGGGGTACTAAGGAGGCTGCTGACTATGGGACTTGTGAGGTTGCTTTGCTTTGGAAAGACTTGCTGTGCAGAGGTCTAGATAAGCTATGTAATGAGATCATCCTTTTTATTCACTGGAGCTGTGTTATTGCCCCATAAACCAGCATGATGATACCTTTACCACTGAACTAAGACTTGTTTTTACAAGGCAGCTTCTCATGGTTTTACTGATGCTCACGTATCATATCACTTGGCTGTGAAAGGGGGAGGGTGTGCTGGAAGTGATGTGTGATTTTTCACAAATCCTTACGTGATTTCATCATTTTCTGTTGCCCTTCCCAGAACGGGGTGTTCAGAACATTGAGGATGTGCTGTCCCTCCTGCTCCAGCAGAAGCCTTAATCCTTTTGGGTCATGATTAAGTAGAAGTCAGGTGTCTGGTCTTTGTTTTGTAGTGGCAGTTCACACTGTTTACAGGGCCCTAGAAAGAAAATAAAGGTGTTTGGCTTTGAAGTATGGCTATTGAGTGAAATTGCTATAACATCTTAACCGTGCGTAGTTCCAAGAGCTGTGGCTGAAAGCAGGATGGTGATTTAAGAGCAAAAGTCTGTCTCAGAACCTGCCTATTTCAGCAATGAGAGCTGAGGTTTATAATTGTGGCAAAGAGTGGAAATTTGGCTAGTTGGTTTTTGGAATTCTTGCATGGAAACTTGACTTCCCATGCTCTTGATCTAAGAGTTAAAACCTATTTTCGGAGCTTCCTGTACATCTCCTGTTACAAAAGCAGGGCTCAGCTTAAATTCCTGGATGGCAGAAGGACCTTCTGAAGATACAGCAGGGTTTCTGCAGGGTCTTTACCTGGTGTTTTCTCTTGCAGGAAGTCTGTTGAGGAAAATTCTCCATGAATGTACGTCACAATGATGATGACCGACCAAATCCCGCTGGAGCTGCCGCCGTTGCTGAACGGGGAGGTGGCCATGATGCCTCACATCGTCAATGGCGATGGATCACAGCAGGTCAGACACTGGCTGCCTTAAATCAGCTCCTTCTGGGGCAACAGTATGTTTTCTATAGCACTAGGGAGCTCAGGGTGTTTCCTGGGATGTAGAAATCTGCCTTTGTGCTGGAAAGATGTTAAAAACAGTGATTAAAGTGTACCATTAAATTGAGTGTGTTTGCTTGCATGCGTGTTCATTGAGGTAAAAATAGTGGAATTGAAACAGTGGTTATAAAGGCTGCATATTTGAGGGCTTTGCAGAAGGTTAGTCTTTTGATTTACTTGTGCTTACTCTTGTCCAGACGTCTTACGTTTGTGTGAGATTTTAAGACTTTAAAAATGCTGAGATGAGAAAAAAAATGGACATAAGAAAAGAAATGGAGAATAGCAGTGATGTCTGCTATTCTTTGCTTACCTGAATATACCTTTCCCAGCAGTGCACTACCCTGTGCTTCATTATAAGAAGCAGATGTGAATTTTGAGTGGGTTTTTAAACGAAGTCAAGTTTACAGTTGCTTTTTTTTTATTGTTTCTGGGAAATACTCTCTAATAAGCTTGATCAGAATGATCATAAGACCACAGTGATGTCTTCGTGTCACAATACAGCCTGGAGGTTCAAGCTGGTGGGTGGTAGGTTCCCCAAATATGTCATCTGGAGTCAGGGTGTCTCTTTGGAGAACATCTACCCTGGCAATATTTTTGCATTGCTCAATTTGGTTCCCTCCTCACGTGAGACATTTCAGCAAAGTATTGTAATGAAGGTAGAAGCAAGCTGTTCTTCTTGAATCAATATAAAAGGTCATTCTGTTACTTCTTGTTCCCTGCATCATTTGTTCCTCCTTCCAAGCTGTTTTTTGAGCTAGACCAACCTCAAGAGGAAGAATAATTTCTGCTTTCCTTGTGAACTTCTAAATCTTTTTGGTTATCTGGACTCTCACTATGATGTAGATTTTCATTGTTGTGCTTTGGTGTTTGGTTTTTTTTCAAGTCATTTTTACAAAGTGTGCTTTGACATGAAAAAACAGAAAAGAATGCTTTCAGTGGCTCTATTTACCAAGTCCAATATTAGGCTTAGATGACGGAACAGTCTTATTCATACTGGAAAGGATAATTGTTCTTTAAGTATACATTTTCTTCCTTGCTGGAAACCACTTATCAGGTCAGACTGTCCTGTCAGTGGGTCCTTCTGTATTACAGAAAGAACAAGTGAATTGTTCTGAGCCCTCCTTTGAGATGGTGCTCTAAGCCCAATCTTTCAGTTTCCCCGTCTTTGATGATTCAGCAGCCTGGCTTGGCAGAAGCCTCTGTTGCCTTTAAAGTTTCTCAGCTAATGTTTTGCATTAAAAAGCATTGCAGGTGCACTGGAAGCACATTGCTTCTTGCTTTTGCTGTGTTATGCAAGCACGACTCAGTCGAACAGTTCTGGGCCAGGTCCCTCTTCTGTGTTTGCTGGATGATGCTTTTAGATCTCATCCCCTTATCTCTTGAAGTGCCTGTTGCTGAAATGCCAGTTTTCCACGGGACTTTTTTGGCCTCTAGTCTGGATGTGCCCTCATCTGTTGCAAAGCTTAACTACCTCTGTGCTTTATTGTTTTCATCCTTTTCCTGAAACTTTGGGTGATGTCTTTGCTTTTTAAAAGTACAGTTCTAAAAATTGAATGAAGTTGGAATAAATGCTTTGTTTGATCTTTGCAAATGAACTATGTTAATAGCTCTTAACATGGTTTGTTGTAAGGTGGAAACAAATGTGAAGTGTTTGTTGAAAGAGGTTTATTTTAGTTGCTTGTAGGGTGGGAAGAGCCTTCAGGATAGATTCACATAGGAATGACTTCTTAAGAATGATGTTTTATATGACTGCATAAATAGGTTCTGGCTTTAGGAGGCCACACATCTACAGGGTGTAATTACAGTCTTCATTAAAGCATCACAGCAGAGCTGGTGGAAGATGAGGTGTGTGGAGTTCTCCAGGCTGCAGTGGCCAGCAGGCAGCTCAGTGCCTTGTGCTTTGGGGCTGACAGAATGGAGGTTCTGATGGGCTGCTCTGGGCAACACTGGCTGCTGCTCACCCTCATGTTTGTGAAACCTCAGCTGTGCCAGCACCACAGAGCTGCTTTAGGAGCTGTGCCTGGAAATGCTGAGCTCTGGGGAAAAGCCTTTCCTCAAAAGACCCGTTCTTATACACGTAGGATAAAGCAGACTGGAGCTGGTGGAACACCTTGGCCCTGCCAGCAGCCAGCTGGAGAGTGATGCAAAAGGCTGATCTGCCAGTGAACAGCCCTGCAGTGTAAGGCAATTGCATGGGAACATTCCCTTGCTTTATCTTCCTGAGAGTAGGGGCTGCAAAGCTGTACAAGGCAGAGCAAGGAATGTCTCTGCCTGCTTGACAGTAATCCCTCTTCTCTAGACTACCCAAAATGGCATTTCTAGCACTGAATTTTTTTTCAGTTTCCCACACTTTATTTCCACTACTGCTGTGACTGTATTTAATGCTTTCATGTTGCTTCCAGAGCTGTTTCTGCTTTTAATCCACTTGTAACTCCTTAGGGGATTCAGGGAGCAATAATTAACCTTTTGGTCCAAGAATTTCAATGGTTTCCTGTAGGTACTCCACTGCAAGCTCTAAAAAGCTTGGAGTATAAAGTGGAGGGGCAGCTAGCTAGATGTACACATCTGTACAGAATGTTGGGCTAATTAGCTGGAGAAGTTTTATTTCGGCTTGGTTCACTCATTGCACCTGCAGAGGTGCAGCAGGTTTTCTGCTTGCCTGCTCTTTGTAAAGCTGTGTTTACCAACTCTGTGGTTTCACCACTTGGCTTAAGCTTAGGCACTGCGAATAGTGCTGTGTGTACTTGTTCTTGTCTTTAGGGTCAGAGGCTTTCAGTGAGGGAGACAAGAGTACAGCTGAGTGAGGAACAAGATTTGGTACTTTCCTGTAGCATAACAAGTCTGTGCACCTTGCAAACAACTGAAGGCACTTTAGCTGGGTTTTATACTGAGCCACAGGATTTGAGCTGAGTGAAGGAACTTTCAGCCAAAATTCAGTTACTTTTTCATGGTTTCTTGGTTTATTAATTTATTTTATTTTTACTGCTTCTTTGGCATGTGTGTTTTATGGTTTGATAAATAGGAGGTTCAAGATCTGCCACTTGTGGGTTTTGCTGTAAAAGCACTTGTGATAAACTGACCAAATTGCTTCATGCCTCTATTAATACCTCTGTTTTTTTGTCCAGTCAAAAAAAATAAAAAGTTAAGGCCAGACACTATTTTTGAAGTATTCATTTTAAAAAGTCAGCTTTGTTGTTTAAGATGTAGTGTGTTCCCTGATTTTTCTTATTGAAGAGGTGCTGAAAGTGTTTAGCCTATCTGTGTGACTGTGACTTTGTTTAGCTGTGTGTGACTGAGGGATGTGTTCCTGAGAGGAATATTGCACATAGAATGGTGTGAGTTCCCTGGTCTTTCCCATGGGATGCTTCTGGAAATTTATTGGGGCACAGTCTTTTAAAATAGATAACAGAATGGATGCAAGTAATTGTTTTTTTTTTTTTGTTGTTGTTTATTTTCTTTCCCCAAAAGATGCAATGCATTCCATAAGTTATGTCCTGTAGAAATAAATACAATAAATTTTAATGCTTTAAAGCATTTGTGAGGAACCTGTGGCTGGATCCCAAGTGTTGCCTATGATGTTGTGCTCCCCAGCTGTATAAAGCATGATATATCTCATGGAAGGGAAAATTCATCACACTGGAAAATGTTTAATGTGGGATTTTAATAAACCTTAGCCCTGCAAGCAGCTCTTTGACCTTAGTGAGGAAAATATTCTCATAGGGGGAAATGCTTTAAGTGAGCTCTGGGACTGAATTGCATCACATGGATTCAGGTGGACGTCATCCTGCTCACTGTGAGAGGCCACAGAGCAGCTGGGGGATGATGGCCTGCCTCCAGTGTGAGTTTTCTTCTGTGGGCTTCAACTCTTGCATAACTAAGCCAGCAGTGTTCAAAAGAGATGTAGTGTATGCCCTTGGTCCTTATCAGATGGAATTTCTGCCTTTGTATGAGAGGGTTTCCCCACAATGTATATGGTTTTATATCATAGAGAGGTTTGGATTGGAAGGGACTTCAAAGCCTCTCTCTTTCCACCCCCTGCCATGGGCAGGACACTTTCCACAATCCCAGGTTGCTCCAAGCCCTGTCCAACCTGGCCTGGGGCACTTCCAGAGATGGGCCAGCCACAGCTTCTCTGGGTACCCTGGGCCAGGGCCTCACCACCCTCACAATAAAGAAATTTTTCCTAATATCAAATCCAAAACTTCCCAGAGTCAGTTTGTTTAATTCTGAACCTGAGCTTATACCTGCATTATCTTTGTGGGCTCTTCTTCAGTCTCTTCCCCTGCTTTTCCTGGCCATGAGAGTTGGATAGTGGGAGCAAGGGAGGCACGAGTGACACGTGCTTGGCTTGTCATGAAAACTTAGTCTGGATGTACTCTGTGGGATTATAAATATTTATAGTAGCTATGCAACTTGGTAACATTCATCGCTCAACAAACATGACTTTCAATAAAATAGAATAGCATTCTTCAATGCAAAATAAATGCAAAAAGAGCATTGTGGAGATAACAAGCTTTCTCTGAGGATGCAGCAGGTAGGACTAGGCTTTAGCACCAAGTGGATTAAACTGCTAAATTAAACATGGGAGTAGTTTTTAGGGGAAAGAAAAGTCCTTTGGGATTGTGCTGCTGACACCCTGCTCCCAGCTGTCACATGCTGCAGCTTTTTGGATGGGAGGAGGCCAAGGACTGCAAGTGGGCTGGGGTGACCTCGGACACGAGACCGCACCCTGGAGATGCTGCCAGCCAGCAGCCAGGCCTCCAAGTGACCCTTCAAGTTCTTCTCCTCTTGCCATCTCATAATTGTGCATGCTTGGAATGATGAATATTGGAAGAGGCATAGCACAATTAAAGATCATCTGGGTTTGTTTTCATTAAAATAGAGATGTTATCTTTACACTTTTTTTTATTGCTTTCCTCAGATTTTTTAATTAAAAGCTTTAGAAGCGAGGCGTTTTCATGAAGATCCCTTGTGTGAAAGGAGAGAGGGAAGCTGCGTTCCAGGCTGCAGAATATGATTTTGTTGTTTATGAGGATGTGGGGAAAAATAAATCATGGAATTAGTTTTATATACTTAGTGCATATAAACAAAAGAAGTTTCAGTGTGCTTGAAATTATTTGTCCCCGGCAACTGGGGCAAGTCAGGGGTGTTGGCTGGAAGGTGCCCCATGTATAATACTCAACGTGTGCTGACTTTAATGGTTTGGCCTGAGCTCTGCATCTCTTTGGTCAGTGCTGTGCAGTTGTGACCTCTGGGGAGTTGTGTGCAGCATGAGGGGACTGGGTGGTGGGATGGGTTATGGGGAACACTCCAGTACTCCAGCTTTGGGAAGGGAGGAGCTGGAGTTGGGTTGCAGCCTTCAGAAGGATCTTGCCTGAGGAGCCTGGTTGCTGCTCCTGGGTCTGAGGCCACTTTGGTTTCATGTCCTCCTTTTGTGCCCAGCCCTTGTTCCACTGTTGACCCACATCAGTCACACCTTGTCTATTCCTGTTTGCTCTTGATATTGCTGCCTTCCCTCAGCAACAGCCTGTAAATGTTTTCTTTGGCTCCAAAGGTGGTTGATTTGAGCATCTGTCAATAAGGAGTTATTTCCATATCTGTAATATTTTAATAGAAGCTACTGTAGATAAGTCCCAGGCTCTGCCCACAGGCTGGTGATGGGGGGACAAAGTTGTGTGGCTGCTACTCTATAGGAAACAAATTTGTTACTGGAACAATTTGTCTTAAAACCCTGTGTGATTAGGCCAGGATGCTGCTGCTTCATTCTGACTATCAAAAGCAACAGCTGTGATTGGGGACATTACCTTTTTTATTGCAGAACCCCAAGGAATTATTTTTAAGGGACAACTGCAGATGTGCTAATGTGGGCACTTGTGCTGGTGATGGACCCCTGGGACAGGAATTTGTAAATCTTCTGTAACTCTGGGGTAGGCATGTGCCTTGTGTAGGAAGAGCCATCTGTCTGCCCTGCTTTAGGGAGAGGATGGAGCTTGACGTGCAGGGGGCATCAGTCTTAGTTAGGATCTGTTTTGAGAAGCTGGACCAAGTTCTTCCAAAGCTGTAAAGGTGTGCAAGGGTTTCTGATTTATGCTAATCAAATTTGTTAGTAAATAACCAGCTTTAGGGCTGTTGCTTTAGACACGCAATGCAAATGAGCTGATGAAATATTTCTGTGATTCTTGGCCTCTGTGTTCTGGTTTCTTGTTTATTGGTTGTTTAGGGTTTTTTATTAAGCTGGATGACATTGCATTGCTCTGCGCTTCTTTTGACCTGATGCCCATGTCCTGTGGTGGATAATTCACGCCTATTCATAGCAAAAGAGCACTTAAATGCTGTCACTTAAATGTTGATTGTTCGGAGATTAGGGACGGAATGGCTTTGTGCCTTTTATCTTTTCTGAACCATTTATTGTGCTCTGTATGCTGGATCAGATCCACCCTGATCAGTGCTCCCTGAGAAATGATTGTTGCAGACAACATAATGGCTTTCATATGTCATTTTCTGATTTCCAGCTTGTGCTTTAAAAATGTTGGTGGAATAATGGGTTTCTGTAAGATTACTGTAATTCAAAAGGTCATCTAGGTAATAATTATCTTATGCATTTGGCTTAAGGAATTCAGAAACACAACATGAATTCAAATTCTCTCTTTCCAGATTGAATGATTAAATTCTGCATGCAGATGTCCCAGAATATAATGACCTGACCTAAATTTAGAAAGAGCTTTCACAAAAAAAGTTGATTAATCTTCATACAAATTGAAAATTTAATTTATATCTTGATTGAACTTCTGACAAAACAGTTAGCAGAAGTGTGTTTAAAGTATTTTAGTGAAAGTTTCAGGAGCAGCAAGGTGGGATAAATGGTCTCTAGTTCCCAATGAAACTGTCAATTTAAGAAAGTATTCTAAATAATAGGTTTTAAACCCATTGTTTCAGACATCTGAAAATTAATGAAGATGCTACAACATACCGTGAACTGGGACATATTTTGGTCCTTGAGTGATCCCATCATCTTCAAGATGGGAGACTGAAGTGTTAGTTTTATTTTTTAAGAAAATATTATATATTATAATATTAAGTTTAGTGAATTAATTAATATTATTTAAGAAAATATTATATTTGTTAATAAATAGTTTATTATTGGCTCTGTGTGCAACTGTTGAAATGTGTGTGTGTGTGCGTGCCTGCAGGTTTTGTTTAACTGAGATCTGCTATGTGCAAGACTGAAATACAAATTTTTGAAAACATAACGGATCAACTCCCCCACAGCAAAAAACTTTTATTCCTGTGAACTTGAAGTCCCATTATGGGTTGGTGCTGCAAGTTGGAGTTTATGTACTCTCTGTTCTCATATGCCAGTGGTCTGAAGATTTATGTCCTTAGCTACCAGCATTTGGTCAAGTTAAACACACCCTCAAGATTTTGGTGTGGAACTCAAAGCCATAATTCTCACCTGTATGCAATTCAGTTACATCTTCATTTCAGCTAAAATGTAGATGAGCAGGTAGGTTTCAGATCTCTGCCTGCTCCTGGAGTCTTGGACCCACAAGTGTAATATGTCAGTCTGTTCCCTCCCTGCCTTCCCACCTCTTCCAGAATAGGGGTAGCACAGTTACTGTTCTGGGAAATTTTAATTTTTGGAGATCACAGTGAATCAAACGTTTGTTTGTTTTTCTTTCTGCAGGTCTTTTTGGTTCAAGTTAATCCAGGTGAAACCTTTACAATAAGGGCTGAGGATGGAACCCTCCAGTGCATCCAAGGTAAGAGGATACACAAATGTGTGCATGAGCCTTGCTTTGCTTTGTGGAATACCTGTTCTGTCATCTCCTAAAACGTGATATGCAGCTCTTAAAATGCACTGAAGCACTGGGGAGTGATAACTTGCAGACGTGGCTGCTCTCTGTATTCTAGGAGTTCAGTATCTCAGTATGAGTCATGCATTTCTTGGAAGTCCAGGATTATTTCTCTCTTCTGGTATTTATCAGTCCCATCTTGCAGCCTCTTTACATCTTTGCTGTGACACCCCCTCCATTTAAACAGTGGAGGAGTGGGTGGTTCTTGCTTCAAGTTTCATCCCCATGGAAATGATGAATTAATAGTTGTTTGAGATAGACATTACAGAAGCTTCCCTGAACACCATCCAGGATTATTTGGTCTTGATGAGCAATAATAACAGCAATTTAAGGCTGCTTGTTGAGATTTATAGCCAACATGCTGTGTGGTAAGAAATTGGTCCATGTGGCAATTAACAAAGGAATAAAGCTGGCTACTCCTTTTATTTGAAAAGAATGCTTTATTCTGGCTTAGTACATGAAAGATTTCCATTACAAATATAATTATGACCCCATTTATTTATAATTTTGTTCATGCTCAAAGTGGTGCTCAGACAGTGTATTTAAATGAATGCAACTTGAAACCTCATGGTTCTATATTCCCAGTAATTTAAGGTGTTTGTGCCAATGGGACTTGTTTGGTACTCATCAGAAGTCTTTCATAAAATTGATTTAGAATTTCCAGCATAAGATTGTCTCCTTTTATTTGCTATAGCTGCAGTATTGACTGCCAAGGCTCATGTTTGTTTGTATACACCCTTGCAGTTTTGCCTGAAAAATCGCTATATTCTTTTCTAGCTAAAGCTTCTGATCCTACTTTATTATAAAATATTTTCATTGCTGACCTGTGTACATGCTTCAAATAGAGGAAAGCACCTGTGTTGCTGTTGTGTTTTTTTATTTTTTTTTTTCCTTTTGGTAAAGCTGCTCATACCATGCAGTTGTGGAACTTAAGAGTGATCTATTGCAGAAGATCTGTTGTAATCAGTATGCAAATATACGAAGATTTGGCTTCATGACAGTTCTGGTTTTGAGCTCTGAGGTTATTATAGAAGACAGGCTTATTTAGTGTGCAGTGTTTTTGGAAATTACACACCCCCTTGCTCCACAAAACTTACTGTCTTTTTTCCTCCAGTGATAGAGTTTTTGGTTTGTTTAAAGGTTATAGAGTGCTTGGTATTTAAAGGTGAATGTATTCCCTATACATAGGGCAGCACTCAGACAATGATGCATTTTCCAGTGCTCCCACACTGCACTATGATTAGCAGGATAAGGAATAATTTTAGCACTATGTTAAGGCAGCATGAAAGTCTCTTTTTGGGCAGTGCCTCTCGACTGGTAGCTCCCTGTGGAATAGATGATACTTGCATTTTCCTTACTGCCACGTACTCAGGGTTATGACATAAGATGTACTGCTGAATATTCTGGGTGTAAAGGACTGCTTTATTACAAATCAGGTGATTCTCCCGAGTTCAGGGAGTGAACACTGTTAATAAAAACTTGACACATCAGGTTTGGTAACACTGAATTCTTCAGGATATACGAAAGCTCTTCCCTTTGGCATGTGACCATTCTGCAGGGACAGCTAGCTTTGCTTATGTAGATTTTTTTGGTTTTTTGTTGTTTTTTTTGTTTGTTTGTTTTTTTGCATATGACTTTTTGAGCAGTATAAAGTCTGCAGGTTGTGCTCCTGGAGCCAGTCCTGGAAGTTCTGTGAGCCCCACTTTGTGTCCAGAACCCTGTTTGGCTCCCCAGCTCTGGTATATCTGGTGATGATGTGCTTTAGAGGACTGAGGCAAAAACAACAGAGAAGAAGATGACTTAGTAAATCTTCTTTTGTCTTATCAAGGTTGGAAGAAAGACACTTGCTTGAGTAAATCCTCTATGGAATATCCTGTTTCAAACACCCTGAAGTGTAATTAGCCACTAATTGAGTAATCACTGTTTTAAGCCAGAAAGAACAGATGCACATTTGAATGTTTCTGATGTTTTGGAGTGGTGGAGAAATCTCAAATACAAAAACTCTTTCCAGTTCCTAGAGGTTGCAGCAGTAAGATAATCAGTGAAAACTTTAAAAATAATAATACCTAAATAATAAAAAAACAGGAATAAATATGTATTTGTAAGTGAGGATGCAAGGTGTGGCAGCAAGTGCTCTCTTCATTCCTGGTTTTTTGTTTGTTTGTTTGTTTGTTTTTTTTTTGGTTTTTTTTTTTTTGCATATAGTTAGAGATGACTTGTTTAAGACCATGATTTTATAAGCACTGTAGATCATGGTGTGGACCTGGCTTAGGCAGCTCTTGGAAATTATGGTGGCTGGGAGAAGTTCAGCTGGTCAGTGGGCATGGAGAGGGTCTGTGGTCTCATTGAAAGACAGATTTAAAGAGACAAGAAATAAACCCCACAGTAAATCTGGTCTTCTGGAGAAATCTAGCCCTTGAGTGCACAGTGCACATGGTGAGTTGTTTAGGGAAGCATCTGAACTGTTCCAGGTGCTCTTAGCAGGAGTTCTTGTTGTTGTCTGACTTCCTCAGGATTTGCCTTCTCCATCCCTTGTGATAGAAGAGGTGCTGTGGTATGTGACTTTTGTAGCTTTTATAACAACAACAGCCAAATAAAGGAATAAAGAAAAGGGGTGTTGGGGATTGATTGAGATGAATTTTTTTTAATAGTTGCTAGAAGCTGGATCAAGAGGAAGCCTGTGAGCTGAGGCTGCCTGTGTGGATGGGAGGCACGTGGAGCTGCCCAGCTGGGCTGTCAAACACCCCAGGGCTTGCTGAGTGCTGGGGCTGGCCACCTGGCCTGTGGTATGAAGTGGAAACATAAAGCACATCCTTTATTCATGTGTGATTACATGGCCAGTCTTTGTTCCTTTTAGTCCATGTGGGTGTTAATGACAAATTATTGGTGTGCTTCCTTTGGGCTTTTCCTGCTCACCCAGAAGGAGCCTGGGACTCTGACTGCAAAGCTGCCCCTCTGGGTGGCTCAGGGGAGACTGATTGAGGGTCTTCATTCAATGTCTTTGGAAGATGGAAGATGTGTTTGTGCTCTGTCATCAGTATTTTAAAAGCTGCTCTTTATATAAAGTTTGACAGATATTAAATGCTTCATAAATATGTCAATACTTTAAATGCTTAATTTCCTTTTCACATTTTCCCATTTTATTTGTCAAAAACTCAGGACTTGACTGTTGCTAGCTGTGCAAGAAAAGGACAAGGGCAGGGCATATCCTCAGCCGTTTCTTTACTCAGCTATTAACTATAGACCTTGTATTTCCTTTGTATGAAAGATTGCTTCTAGCTAGCGCTTTGTGGTTACCACAATAAATGAAATATGGAGCAGGGTGAGAGCCTGGATCTGTTAACTACAAAATGGAATTGAAACAGACCCCTGAATTAAAAAAAATTATTCTGCTTTCTATATTTCAGAATAAATAGATCTCATGTGAAACTGACATGTTAAAGAAACTCAGTTTCCCTAGTGGCTGATTAAAGATGAGGTTTTTTAGCCAGTATCTTAAGATCTTTGGTAGGAACTTTTGTTGCTGCCTGAGAGTTTTGCCATTCACACTTTAAAAATTCACTGTTTGTGCATAGTTTGGGGCAGTGAAGCTGTACTTGAGAATCTGTTCAGAGCTTTTCCCTCCTGGAAGGCAATAATGCCAAGCTGTCATACCTGCTGTGGTAGGAATAACATGGACAGAATGATTATTCTGGTGCCACCTGACCTTGCTTGTCACCCACATGTTGAAAATATTTATGTACAGAGTATGCAGGCTGCGTATCCATTGATGACACAGAATTGCCCAATTATTGCTAAATGCCCTTTTTATTGCCATCCATGTAAATGGTTCTCAAGCTGAATCTCATTTTCTGCCACAAACCAAACTGAATTTTCTGTATGCATGTAAAGCTTCAAAAAGCCTGTAACAAGGTAGAACAGATAGCAGAAAAGCAGCTGATGGAATAAAAACTGGAATTCCTGATTATTTCTGCCTAACCCATGCTGCTGGAAATACTCAAGGACAAGGTACAGATGTGCAGTGGCATGGAGGAGTTGTAGTTATGTTGGAGCATAAATATCTGTGTTGCAGACAAGGACCTAAATTGGTTTTGGATAGTTACATTTTGAAATGAAATCAGGACAAAACATAGATAGTTTACTAATACTGGTATTTATTTCAAGTTACTTTTTTTTCAAGTGTTTTGCCACTGAGGGTGAACTTCAAGTCTTTGTTTCTTCTTACCTTGTAAAACGAAGAATGCAAGAATTAAATTTCAGTGCTGCTTTTTCTGTGGCTCTGAAAGTGAATAACTCAAGAAAAAGACCAGAAGTATGCAAAAAATCTAGCAGTGATTTCTCAAATGAAAGATTTCCTGGAACTAATATTCCCTTAATTCGGTGGATGGGTGTGGTTTGGTGTGGTGTAGTGCAAAGGAATGGATAATATTCAAGGCTTAACAGCTGTATATTTGTATAGGAAGAGTGTGTATGTCAGTGAAATAAGGCTGTTAGTATAGTCCAAGCAAATTAAACCAAATGTGTATTTTTTTTCCTTTATGGTATGAGGTTGGAAATGAGGAAGTGAGTCAGTTTCTTGCAGGGGAGGAAAGAGTTGAAAATAGATGAGACATAACGTGAGCAAATGAGTGATACCTGTGGAGTGTTCCTGGGTGGGGACAAAGGCACCAGGATGAGAGTGGCAATGGGCACATGGTGATGGTGAAGGGAGCAGATGGATCATAGAATCACAGATTGGTTTGGGTTGGAAGGGGCCTTAAAGACCAGCTCATTCCAGTCCCCCTGCCATGGGCAGGGACACCTTCCACTATCTCAGGTTGCTCCAAGCCCTGCCCAACCTGGATGGAGCAGCCTCAGCTTCTCTGAACAACCTGTTTTAGGGTACTAACACCTTCACAGTAAAGAATTTCTTCCTCTTATCTAATGTAAACCTGCCTTCTTTTTGATTAAAGCCTTGTCCTGTCGCTCCATAACCTTGTCCAAAGTCCCTCTCTAACTCTTTTTGAGCCCCTTCAGGCACTGGAAGGGGTTCTGAGGTCTCCTTAGGGACTTCTCCAGGCTGGAGAGCTCCACTCTCAGCCTGTCTCCATAGCAGCCCTGCAGTCATCTTCCTGACCCTCCTCTGGACTCTATCCAACTGTTCCACCTTCTCTTCATGTTGAGGACCTCAGAGTTGGATGCAGTACTCTAGGTGAGGTCTCAGGAGAGCAGAGTAGAGGGAGAGAATCACCTCCCCTGGCCTGCTGATCCCACTTCTTTTGGATATCACATCAGAGGCTGGGGAAGAAAGAAGCCTGAGAAGACAGAACAGCAAGATCCAGGCTCAGGTAGCTGGATCTACCGGAGCTGTGTTTCCAGTGCTGCCAGTTCACCTGGTGCATCAGGAGCTGGGAACACCTGCTCCATCAGTCTGCAGGTGCAGATGTTGGGTTATTCATCAGTGGACCTGGTGTGGTTTCACTCTGAGATGAAAGAACAGCAGCACCTGAAGTTATGTTGCTTTGGAGAGGCTTGCAGAAGGCTGGGGATACTTTAATGAAGAGCAACTGGTGAAATCTGCAGGTGGAAGGGTCTTTGGGCCCTCCAGGCACTGCCTGTGTGTTGGTGAGATCCAGAGGCTGGAGTTGGAGTCCCTTTGGTTCCCTTTGCTTCTGTCCAGAGCATCACCTGACTTAGCAAAATTTAGCTCTTGATTACATTTAAAGAAGTAAGCTCGTGACTGTATTCAAAATATGCTGCAAAGCACTGCATTGATCAGAGCATTAAATTTGTCAAAGTAGGAAGAAATTGTCATTTCTCACCTGTATCTGCTGGTGGTTGGGATCTGCATGTGGTCCCAGGCACATCCTGGGGAAGGGCTCTGGGGACACATCTGCCAGGATGCCTGGCATCAGGACAGGATGGACGTGCTTGGCTGTGCCAGGGAAGGGAGGGCTAAAATGCAGGGTGAACTCTGATTCTGTTTCTCCTTGTTTCTGCAAAGTGTTTCAGCTCTTTCCACCTACGTGCTGGTGGGCAGGCTGGTTACACGGCATGGAAAACTCTGTAGGAAATGCAGTTTCAGTTCAGACTGTTTTGGTCATTAGGGTTTGGAGCAGAACAGTCTGTGTGGTAGTGTTTTACAGCATAGCTCTTGGTATTAAATAGCTTTTGTTTACACTTTGTTTATTAAGCTTTGGCTCAGTTTCTTTCTGTTTACCAGCAAGGGCCCTTTTCATCCTATTACATTTTAAAACATAACTCTTACTCCTCGTTTACAGCACTTTACTTTGACTCCTGGTACTTGGTGTCTAGATTTAGTGTTTGATGAAAAACTCAGGCCTGCAATATCCTTGGTCTCCTGTAGCACAAATAAGGTTTTGATTTATTAAAGTTCTTTTTATTTATGGACAAATGAGGAATTATCTGCATAAACATCTTCCAGAGCAAAGCTGTGGTTGTGAACTCTAACTGGGAAGAATACCATGTCAGTGTCTAAACAGCCTTTGTTGTACTGACCAAACAATTTTTTTTTCTTCATATATATATAACAGAGTCAGCATCATCCTTTAGAAGCATTGTCACCATCTTCTGAGTTTGGTCACTTCAGTATTTCATCAAACTCAGCTCTGTAGCACAGGCATGTTCCCAGGCCTGGGATCTGTTGTGCTTTCCTGTTGGGATGTTATCTGTGGTGCACTCCATAGCTATAAACCACCAGTTGTTAATCATATAATCATAAGACCCTGTTATTTTATTTTCACTTTGTTGCCCAGCTAGAAGATACCAGAATTTTCAGAGGAGCTTTTCATCCTCTGTGTTATTTCTGATGTTTTTGGTGGCTCCCTGTATGTCAGACATAGGCTCTTAGCCCTTTTAGTGTTTGGTCACCTTAGAAAACTGTGGTCCTGCTGATGTATCCTTTATTCCTTTCATGTACAATAACCAACTTTCAGGCTTTCATATCTTTGTGAACCTTGTATTAAAATCAGAGCAAAGAGCTCCTAACCTGGAGTAGGTTTTTCCCATGTTATTGTCAGTGAGATCATACCACCATTCCCAGTTCATCTCATGGTTTTATTTTTTTAGCACACCACAAGTATAGGAAGCCATGTAAGAAGCCAAGAGTAAACAATGGGATGCTTTGTTTACTGTGTGAATAATCTTAGCTTCTCCATTTTAAATCCGATAATGCTAAGAATAATTATGGAAATTTATTTTGCATGTGTGTGATTAAATCTTGAACCAGATGCACCTGCACTTGTAGCTTTGCTGGGTGGAATATCTGGTTCTTTACAGTTGGTAGCTGTTATTTGTTATAGCTCCCCTGACACAAGACAAAAGGAAAAAGAATCTTGGCATGTAATTAAATTTTAATTTGACTTAATCTTTCCAAATCCTAAATTGTGACTGTTTCGTAGCACACATTGAGAGAGCAATACAGCTAAGTCTGGAAATATTGCGGAAATTCTACAAAATGTGGAAACCAAAGATTTCTTGAGACCCTTGCTTTGGTCTGTGACCGCCTATGCTGGAGGGATGGCCAGAGCCTCTCCTGACCCTGCAGCCTGGTCCTTGGGGAGCCACTGGCCGGGCTGGGATGGGACCTGGCAGCTAGGGCTGTGTCCTGCTGACGTGGCCTCTGGGCACAGGAGCCCTGGTGGAGGAGAAGGGCAGGGGCTGAGCCATCAGCAGGCTGAGAAATTAATTAGGACTTCAACCATTCTGGTTTGTACATATGTAGAAACTAATCATCCTGCTTCCCAGCAGAACAGCACCCAAATGAGCAGAGGAAGCAGCTCTTGAAGCTTGTCCTTTGCGAAAATGGAGATATTTTAGTATATTTTTGGAATGCCTAAGAATCTGCTGCTGGGAAATGCGTTGATCTCTAGAATTAGGACAGCAGACTTTCGAGACAAATGTTAGAACATACGGTCTGGGCTATAATTTCAGACTTTGTTTTTTTTTTTGGGTTTGTAAATATGCAGGACTTGTATTTGGGGTTTGTGTCTGTCCTTATTTTGCTTGTGTGAGTATGTATGTGTGTATATATGTGTGTGTGTCTGACAGAATCAGGAATTGTGGTACATCCAAGGAAGACTGTCTTGTACCAATATACTATCTATTTTTAAGTTTCCCAGTATCCCAGTATCTCTCCCCAACACACAGGGAAGCTCTGAGTGTGTGGGTATCTGCAGGAGTGCTGGAGTTGTCAGCCTTGCTCAAATGCAGCTAATCCTCCTCATGTGGATCCAGTGCATTCAAGTCAATGGTGGCAGGATCTTCAAGTCAAAGATCCACCTTCTTTACTCAGGCTACAGACATTGCAAACCCATTAGTCAGTGCATTTAGTCTTTTTACAGTATATTAGTGCAGCTATAGTTCTGAATTAGTAAGGCAGTTGCAGTCAACTTTCTTAATCTGAAGTAATTATATTTGTTGGCCAGAAGAATCATGAAATTATTCCATTATCCTTATTAAATTCGTTTAGTCCTCATCACAGGCAAATATTTAGTTTCCCGTGCTTTTTATTCTTTAAAGTCT
The DNA here is from genome assembly GCA_013397375.1 of Toxostoma redivivum. Taxonomy (NCBI): domain Eukaryota; kingdom Metazoa; phylum Chordata; class Aves; order Passeriformes; family Mimidae; genus Toxostoma; species Toxostoma redivivum. The sequence goes on from VXBI01001397.1 coordinate 198,685, forward strand.
GGGATTCTGGTTCATGTTTGTTGTTCATGCAGGAGATGTGGATTAGGGATGGGGATGAAGCACATTGTAACTTAGAATCTTTGCAGGGCTTTTATTGTTATGCTTCTCATTTTTAATTTTGAAACAAATCTCAACTTGGATAAGTCATAATAATGAATTGACTTGAAATGGTAAAGAATGTAAATTGAATTGCTGGTTTTGATAAATTTTAAATTGTACTTATTCCCACCATAAGAAAATGGCGTAGTGGTTGTTGAAAGCAGTATTGAATCAGCTGTTGATTCTGCTGTTATCAGATTTCTGGAGCTGGTAGCTTTCACTCTGACAGTCTAACCCCTTCTATATTTAGGTACAATTTGTGTGATCATATCTTTAAGGAGTCTTGTTTGTTCCTTCTGCACCAGTGTTTTCTTGTGGTCACTGCCATAGGGTGGATTCTGCCTGTGACATCAACAGCTCATTTTGTGTGTCATGATTATTTTCATTAATAGAGGTTTGACGAATAGATGATATTACCAGAAATAAATTGCTGAGTCAGCTTTGCGATGAAAGCATCACTGGCTTCAAAACAAAAAGGAAAGGAAAAAGCCCATTCAACCACATTAACCAGTGTGAAATTACATAACTGTGGACAACCTCAAAGTGTGTACACTGTCATCCAGTTGTATCAGTAATAGTTGTTTAACAGTAAATTTAGAATCTGACTTAATATTCGAAATTATTTAGGATAAATATCCCAGAAACAAATAAACCAACCCTGTGATTTACTCATTTAAACACCGCAAGACTTAATTTTGATTTTTCCTTTCTTTGTGGGTCAGGGAGCTTCAAGTACTACTTAAAAATCAAGCTGCTCCTGCAGATGAGTAGGAGTTTTATTTTCAATATTTAACGTTGAAATTGCAATTAAGTTTTTTATTCATGTACCCCATGTGTTATAATATAAAGCTGCACCTGCTTTGTTTATAAGCTGGGTTTAGTTACTGCTTATGACTTTTTGCCTTCTTGATTCTGTTATTAACTACAGTTTTGATGGTGTGTTTTGGGATTTTTTTTCCTTGCTCCTATGTTTTTTAAAGTTTATTTCTCTTCTTTCTGTTGGGAATGAGGTAGGGGAACATTTGAGTGTGGATGGGCTGTCACAAGCTGTACCTCCCTTCTGGTTTGCTGTTAATTTTCTGTCAATATGCCCCATATAGGAGATCTTAAAAAACGTTTGGTAGCACAGAACCAATGTTAACTCAGTGTGTATGGGAAGGACTGCAAATTACTCATCAGCAAGGTTTATTTTTGCTTTTCCTGGGAAATGAAGGGCTTGTGACCCTGCAGGTATGGAAGAAAGAACCTGTGCAGAAAGCCCTTGTGTATGGCTTTGTCAGCAATGTTCTAATTGTTATATTATGGGAAGGCTTGCAATTTTTTTTTTTTTGCTCAAAATACTTGTATGTTTTTTTTTGACCATACGGCTTTCAAGCAGGGTTTTATAAGTGACCATTTGATTTCTAACTATCTATATACTGTTTATCGAAGCTTAACTTCTGAAGTGGTGTACATGTAAAGCGGAGCTATACTGTGCTATTTATAAAAATCCAGCCTAAAATTCCTAGAAACTCACAGAGTTTTGGTTACCCTGCCTGCTGCTGGGGGTGAGGCTCTCCAAATGCCATCTCGGCGAGGTCGCTGCAGATGACCTCGGCGTAACGTGATAAAAGACTATTTTTGTCTCAGCAGACGATATTATCTCACCATAACATTTTTGAACATTTCTGGCTGGATTGTTCTGAATGTTGGAGCTGTGCCTGGAGAAGGGACTGAAACACAATGCCTGCCATTCTCAATTGTGTGAGCACTTGGGTTTGATGATGGGACTGTGGTGAGCAGGGTGGGAGTGGGGCATTAATTAGGGCCCTTCAGTGGGGTTCCCACCACCTGTAGCCTTGAGACTTAGACTAGTTCAAATATGTTTGATTTCTAAACCAAGTATTTGTGTTTGTGTATATATGTTCATCTACTTTTACATAAAAGAGGTATCTATGTACAGCTGTAAAAATATACATACGTATTTTAAAAAATTGTATTTATATATGGTCACTTTATCACCTTAAGATGATTACTCAGCTCTCCAAAGCCATTCCAGCCATGGCTGTCCTCTGAGTGGAAGTCTTTCTAAACTTTGGTGCAAGCATTGAAATGGCAAGCAAGTGCCATTGGCTTGTTTGCCCACAGGATTTTCACTGAGGCTTCAATAAAGTTACTTAAGTTAGAAGTAATTTGCCTCTCTTGAGGGAAAATTCTGATATTTGGAATGTTTATCAGTCATCTGCAAAACGGAATGAACATAATTGGTGGCTAATTGTTTGCAAGAACTGTGAAATACAATTACAAAGAGTTAAGCTGAAACCAATTGTGTTTATGAAATCTAGCATAAGAAACACTATATTAATCCTGCTTCAATACCAGGAAACGCAATTAGTGTAATTAAGACAATCATATTGTAATTTTCTTGGCGACTCAGTGCCTTGACAGCTGCTTTGCCCCGCCAGGGCTGGAGCAGAGCACGTTCCTGTTGGTGTCTCCTTCTGCCAGGAGAGCTCCAAAATGACTTTGTGTATTTACCCGGTGGTGGGATGCTGCTGCTGGATGGAAAAAGAGCTCCAGCTCCTGCCTTTGGGTGGCTCAGTGGTAGGCACGGTGTCATTTTCAGGCTGTTGTCTGTGCTGGCTGCAGCTGCATCCCTGCCTGTGAGTGAAGGTTTGGGATGCTTGCTGGGGTTCCTCCAGCTGGGATTTCACCCAGGCACTCCCTGGGCTGTGTTTTCTGCCAGTCTTGCCCTGACAGCACAGACCAAGCTCTGCCTCCATCCTGTGCCACACCAGGGGTCCTGAGCCCTGTGTAGTGCAGGAGTGAGAGGCTGCTTTGGGGCAGACTAAACAGAGAGATGAGAATTGCAATTAGGCTCTCATCAGCATTGCATGCTGCATCATGAGAAGCACATAAATAAATAGCTTTGTCTGTTTGTATTGAAACAATCTTTGGCGTGTCTAACTTGGTGTCAGGAGCAGCAATCATAGATATCTCCGTGCTGGTAACAATGTGGACCATCACTCTTTAATCAGCTTGAGTATACATCGCTGATGGATTTATCGTAGAATGTGCCCAGGTCAGGATAAAATGAGTATGGTAACATAGTTGTTATTGTTACAGTTTGTCTGTCACTGCTGTGAATGCACGTAATTAAGGGGTAATCAGCATAATGCCTACTTTGAGCTCTTCTTAATGGTTTAATTGCTTCTCGGAGTTAAACAAACACTTTATGCTTATTTTACAAATTTTTCCCCGGGGAGCTTGTCACATGGAAGTGTATGTGCATGTATTTATTTTTTAAACATAAGGAATAATCAATTATTTAATTAAGCTTCTCCTGAAGTTCTCTTTTGGGATATTCTGTGTCTTATGAGCTGCTCTGATAACTAACATATCAGAATAGACTGGGTAATAGAGGTAATGAGTTCATCAGTGGAAAAATGAACATGCATGTTAGTGTTATTATTCCAGAGTTATGTGCGTGCCCGTCCTTTGTGGACACAAGTGCCTGTGCACAATTTTCTGTACTTTGTGGAAATGCTTTAACAGTTTCGAGGGGCTGTGATGGCTGCAGAGGATGGCTGAGGGCTGTTCCCAGGTAAAGTGAGGCTCTGGGTACCAACTGGTTTGAAGCCTGAGCACATGCAGATGTGAGGTGTCTCCCTGGAGATTTTTCTTCTCTAGGCAAAACAATAAACTGTCTAACTGTTTTGATCCTTTTTTTTCCTGTTAACTCTCATTCTGTTAATTTGTCTTTCTTTAAAAAGACTTTATTTCACTGCATGTCACATGTGTCACATGTCCATTGGAACTGCCTGGATTCTGCAGAAAATTTTCCTTCTACTGTATAAAAGTCTTCATGTCTTTTCAAAAGATCACCTGCCCCAGAGCATTTTACAAGGGTTATTCAGTATTTTTTTTTTATTACCTGCATTTCTAGATCCTGTCTGCTCAGCCAAGGTACAGTTCACTTTGAGTATTATTGGAATTCCTCCTTACAAAAGGCCAAAGCAGTGTGCAGCCTGGCTCCTTGGTGAGCTGGTGACCCTGTTCAACAGTGACATTATTTAGCACAGGAATTGAATGTTTTCCAGGTAAGTTTCTCAGACAAGTAGCCTTGATTCACAAAATACATACAGGTACAGTTCAATTACTACACAAAGGTCTTCCTTTCCTTCATACAGGGGGATTTAATAAGTGTCCTTGAAAGGGTTTAAACTGCTGAATTAATGAATACACTCAGTTAAGATGGTGTTCAAACAATGCTGTTGTAGGTGTCTTGTCACCTCCCTGGTAGTGCAGGGCTGTGCTGTGGTCCCTGCTCCATGATGGTGTATAAATACTGCACAGCCAGCCTCACCCTGTTTTGAAGCCCATATTGTTGATAAACACCAGGGGAATCTCTCTAGCAGGGCTGTGAATGTTTATGTGTGGGTGCTGCTGCTGTGCAGATTTTTGTTTATTACCAGAAGGGTGTAAGGACAAACTTCCATATTCTGCTGAGTCTTGGAGCAGTGAGTGGCTTTGGATGAGCATGTGAACAATGTCAGAACTCTAAGTTGAGTTTTGTCCTCCTCTTCACTCCAACAGCTTCTCTGGAAGTGAGGCTTAACTCTACAGACCAGTGGGGATGTGTTCAAAGGCTTTTCAATTTATTTACTGATGCCTTGTCTTACGGCCTTTTACATGTTCAAATAACAGAAAGTTGTTTTCCTCAGGGTGAATCTAAGATGGAAATTGTGTTGTTGACAAGCAAGGCATGAATTTCAGTTTTAAGGCCAACACAGATACCTGACCATGAAATTTGGGTGCTCTGCTTTGAAGTGCATTATATACACAAAAGAAATAGAGGTCTACAAGCTGATAAATGGCATTTATCAACTGCTGCTCATTCACAGTTATTTCCATTCTGTATGTAGCCAGAAAAGCTTATGCACAAGATGGGTTAAGTAATTAGGTAACTATTTGAGCCAATTGGTATGTCACAAATAGAACTGTAGCTATTTTCTAAGCCCAAACTATATAGTTGCAATATTACTTCAATGCTACTATCTCTCCTCTGCTTGCAACTTCTTAAGCTCCTTGATTCATCATTTTAGGAGCGGTTTGGCAAGGACCATTTTGAATATCCAATTTGGAGCATTATTTTTCTTGCTTTATTTCTACTGTTAAGATGGATGTGCCAGGCAGGCATAATGGTTAGTCTTATCTGCCTGGGTTTAGCGAGTTGCTAAAAGCCGTTTGTGCAAATGTCTGGGCAATTTTAAATTGAACTTTTTATAATTAAAAATGTAATGAGAGCCATTAAAGCAGCAGTGATTCTGTTCTAAGTACAAATGCAGTTAGAGGCTGAAAAATTGCCTTTCAAACCAGATAGCCCTTAAAAGCTGGCAGCATGCAGCGCTGCTGATAAGGAACGTGGGGCTCTTTGTAAGCCCTGCGTGCTTCCACATGGGTTTTGCTGGTGTTTTCAGCAGTTTGGAGCAGAGGCTGCTCTCGCCACAGATTTCCCACCCCCCTCAGTAAAAACTCTTGCACTTGTGTGTGTAGTTGACATTCTGACTCCCTCTGGAGACAGCTGATGCTTCCCCCCTGAGAGATGTGCCTGGTAAATGTGGCCAGAGGGGTTGTGTGCTCAGTGGGGTGAGAGCACTGCCTGCCTTCCAGGAGACCAGACACCCTCCAAGCTCCTCAACTGACAGTGGAGCAAACTTGCCCCCTTCAGAAGGAGTTTCAGAGCACCTAAGTGAACTGCATGCTCTGATTAATCGTCTTTTTGAAGAGTAATTTTGAGTAGAAGAGGGAAACTGCATGCTGCAGGTCTGAGAGAGTGTTGGCCAAAGTAACATCCTCCAAACATGAGAGCCTGTAGAGAATCATGCTCAGAATTTTAATTGTATTTTTCTGGACAGAGATAAAATGAAAATAGTTTTTTATTCCCAAGTGTAATTTTATTTGGTTTGCTGGCATCCACCAGTGCTGTTTCATTGTACACAAGGAACTCTTTTCTGCCACTTTCTGATTTCTTTCTCTTCTGTATTTTACCTGTGAACTACTGCATCTTCCAGTATGTCTAACCTACATTCAGACCTTTATTTGGCTCGTCTCAGAAGCTGGATAATAGTTCTTCAGTCTTGCTGTGGATGCGCTGCTACTTGTAGAGCTTTCAGTTCAGTCGAGTGGCTGTTCTGTCTTGTACTGCTCTGAAGTGCTTTTCTTCCTTGTGATTTTTATATTAGTAGGAGACAGTTTTTACTGGTAAAAACAGCAGTTGTTTTTTACTTTGGAGAAATTGTGGTTTGGTACAAATGACCTGACCTGATGGAGGGCTGCTGCTGAAAGACATGACCTCATGATGTCCTCTCCACCCTTTGCATCATTTCCCTCTGTTTCCTTTGCCTGGTGCTGGCATTTACCTGACCCATTAGCCTGGTCAGGAAGGAAAAACTGATCTTCGGCTGTTTAGTCTCAGCTCCCACAGTTCAGGAGCAAGTCAGGAGGAGGAAGAAATGAGAAACTTCCACTTCAGTGGCATTAGCTCACAATCCTATTTATCTAATCACTAATTATGCACTCAGGTAGGAAAATGATGAACTAATGTGAGTTAGGAACATGAGCTGCATGTTACAGGGGTTAGAATACAAGAAAGCCACTTGTTAAATTATTTTATTCAGTTTACAGAGGGTTTTAAGTGCCAGCTTTGCACTGCTTGTTGGGTGTGTGTGCCACAGGCTTTGGGTGGCTGTAAGGCATCATCACATGGGCACCCCAGAAGAGATTGTCTTGTCTGTGAGACCCTTTTTATTGTTTCTTTTCCATATGGTCTTGCTGTGGGGCTTTTGAAACCCAACCCATAAAGAAACTCTCCATTATACTTGTGTCACCCCGGGCTTCTTTCTGCTGTGAACTAGGACTGGTCATCTGCTGAACTGCCCAGAAAGAAATGGAAAATGCAGATGCCTGAAGGGCACTTGAGCTGAGGAGGTGCTGGGCAGTCAGATGTCACTTCAGTCCTCTGGAGATCTGCTGACAGACTGTGCCTTTTATTTGAGTTATCTGGGAACCATTTAATTTATTTTCAAGGAAAATTGCAGACACTTGTTGGGGGTTAGTAAATTGTGAGGGGTCCTCAAAGGGGTTATCCATGGAGTCCCTGCTCCTCCCTGTTCCTCAGCTGAGGAGCTCTTAAACTAGAGGATGCTGTGTGGAGAGGAAGTCCCTCCTTGATTTCAGAGCAATATAAATTCTTCAGTTCAGAAACAGTGGCCTCTCTTTCTGTTGTTTGTCTCATTCTTCTGTCCAAAAACCAGGGACTTCAGAGAGCTTGGCATATCTTATTTCACATTCAGATGATGAATGCCAGTTTACCCTGCTTTAGATCTTCCTGTCTTGCTTGCAGCTTGGTGTGCATGTTTTGTACTTTGCCATATCAGTGCATCCATTCTACAGGAAACACTTGTGGCTTCTGTACCTGCAGCATTTTTCTGCAGTACAAGTCAGCTTTGCCACCTTGGCAGCTGTAACTGAGAGTGCACATTCTGAGCTAAATCCCCGGGGTGGGTGAATGCTGTGATGGGCATCCTGCACCCCCAGTGTGCCCCTGCAGCTTCACAGGCTGACCACAGCTGAGGGTCTGGTGACCACAAAAATGCCTTTTTCTTGGTCTCTGCATAAGGCAGAGAGGAAGCACAGAAGGACTAAATTGGTGCTTAAGTATAAACACATGTACTATATGTGCAGGTTGTGGGTTTTACCCAAGAGCTTTGTAAATGTGGAAATTTGGGAATTTCCAGTTTGGGAAACCAAACAGGAATTTTGTCCACTGGATGTTTCTATTTGTCCTTGAATGAGAGCATCTTAAAAATACACATCCAAATAGGTTTTTATATCTGGGAGGATTAATTTCTTTCTACCTGGCTGTTTCCCCTTTTCTTTCTGAAGTTTTTGCTACAGCCTGAAAACGAAGTCTTGTTGGCCTCTAAGCATCTTCTTGAAACCGAGGTGGGGTTTTTGTGTTTCTTTCTTAGTGTCAAATATCACCATCAGCTTCATTTTGCCATTGCACATGCTTTCCTATCCTGTTAGCCATTGTGCTGTATCTGCTGGAAGTGCAGGGTTTTGTTACCTGTAGACAAAGAGAGGCTCCTTGGAGGTGTCTGCCAGCAGCAGGACCCAGCTCCCCACCTGGCCTTGCACACAAAGGGCCACTGTCCTCAGGGTTTGTCTGGAGCTGCACAGGATCTGAAAGCTGAGCTCTGGAGGGAAAACTGACACAAATTCCACATTCACATTGCAAGCTGCCCGTTTCAAGGGTGCTGCACCTGTAGCCTGGTTTAGGACACTATTGTAATAGTTACTGTCTCAGTAGACTTAAGACTTGAAATGACTTTGTAAGAGGGAATGTGTTTGGTCTAACATCAGCCGCAGATGTGACAAGAGGGTGTAGTAAGGAAAGACTGTAACCTCGAGCACTGGGATTTACTTTGACTTTGTTAGGCTGTGAGCAGTGATAATAGTTTACTTATTTCCATTCAAGAATTTATCAAGGGGAGGAGGATGATCATACTTTCCTTCACTTAAGCCTTAAGTTGAAGCCTGAGGTGGTGATAACTTCTCAGCCTCTTGTGTGTTTATGCTAAAACCTTGCTCTGAGCCAAGGCTGAAGAGACACTTAGCACATCTCTGTTACCAGTGGGCAGTTGCCCTAATGCCCGAATACATTGTGATTTCCAGTGAAAAATACATACGTGGCAGGGAGAAACGATTTATTTTGACATTCCTTGAAGCACAAACAGCTGCACTCAACCTTTTTTTTTCATTTTAAAAGCACAGTGGCATCTCCCTGGATAATCAGAATTACAGCTGAGCATGAACAGCAGGGCATAGTTCTGTGTGGAGTCACTTAGCGGAGTGTTGCAACACAGATTATCCGATGTGAAACAGCTGTATTCATTACTAATAGAGCAATTTGACAAAACACCAACATGGCTTTTTCCCACAATAACAGATGTGTGGAGCAGGCTGCCACCCCCTCCCCAGATTGCCAGCATCTGTGCGTCATGTCATGCTCCGAGGTGCGGCGTGGCCACGGCGCCTGCCAGAGGGGATGCATTTATTTTATCCGTATGATGAAATAGTTATGTTGTGACTAACCGGGATCCATCGGCTGGAAAATCTTAACGGCTTGGAAGAAAATCTTTCTGCCTTGTTATTACTTATTACTTAATAATAATGTTTTGTGAATGCAAGTGTATTGTAGCTCCCCAATGCATGTCAAGCACATCTGAACTTCCTCCTTTTTTCTTACTGTCAGCTGTTAAATAGGCAGTAAAGGATTTGTAGCCCACTGTACACCTCTCAGGTTCTCCCTGGGAGCAGTGGAGCTGTTGCTTAGCTTGCAGATGGGAAAATGCATATTACAGCCAAATGACATGAGGTTGTGGACAGTGAGAGTCCATTTCCCTTCCTTCTCTGCCTACATAAATCAATTTGTTTATTCCATATTTAAGTTCTCAATAGAAGCACCTGTGATTACAATAACTTGTTTACAATTAAACTACAGTATCATAGGGGCCACCTAAACATACTAAATAGAATCAGAAAGCTTTTATTGCCTTTGGGAGGTCATTGGCCTTTGGAGTAAGAGGAAGGGAGGAGGGAGAGCAGCAGGGACTGTGTGGGGAGCTGGGGAAGACATGTGGCTTCAGACAGTTCAGAAAATAGAGTTTGATTTGTTTCTATTATTTTTTAAAAATATCTGAAAGTCCTCGTTGAAATGTAAGATATTGAATAGCAGAATGTGACCATAGTTTCTTTTTTAGAAGATAGTATACTTTCTGCTGTGTATCAAAGCAGAGGACAATTCCATTTCCCATGTCCCTACAGTAATGTTTGTGGTTTTTTTTTTTTTTTTTTTTCCATCTGACTAACATTCTGAGAGTTGCTCAATTTCTTAGATTTTTTGGGTTTTGGAGAGATTTCTCAGATATTTGGTTTCCATGTCTTAGAAGCAAATAATTTCAAACCCCTGTTTTTGTATTAGCCTACCAATAGTTGTCAGTAGGTATTTCACTGGAACAAAATGAAGAGCACAGAAGGTGAGAAATCCGAAGAATCTGAGAAATCCCATGGAAGCTGAAAATGAAATAACTGTGAGACAATTTTACTTCAGGTACACTTGTTAGTCTGATGAGTGTGATCAAAGACTTTGTGTTTCATGTAACTCCAGGGCAGTCACTGGGGATGGATCCAGCACCTTGGTTCCCTGCAAAACAGGAAGAGCATCCCAAGGGGTGTATTGAACAATCAGAGGCATGGACAAGGGTGTTCATGAACCCCTCAGAATGTGAAAATTTGGTGGGATGGATCTGGGTTAAGAGCTGGTTTGTGTGAAGCTGGTGGAGATGCTCAGTCCTTGCTCTTTTGGCACAAATTGGGGAGCACAGCCAGAAGGAGGCTGCTCTAGACACAGGCACTTCATTTTCTAGAGAGGTAGAAATGTGCTTGTCATAGTCAATCAATTAAACACAATACACTTAAGGTGTAAAGCACGTTTCTTGCGCATGCTGGTAATTTTAGGAGCCTTTGGTAGCATGTGGTTTAAAAAAAAAAAAATCCCTTCTTAGTAACTTGTAAAAAAAATCTCAGGAGTGCAAAGAGCTTTCCAGCTCTTTTTGGGCAGCCCAGCTCTTGCTGAAACCCACATTTTGTGTACAAAGGCAGCAGTCTTAGGCAATCACAGCACATGGGGACAGTGCTGGTGGGATGCTGGGGAATGCCTGGAGTAAGTGCTCCTGTGGCTCTGGGAGATGAGCGGGACAATACCCAGGCAGAGCCCTGGGCAGATCAAACACGGTGCCTGCTTTCATCACAGCAGCCCAGATCACTATCCTCAGCCAGACATGCTCTTGGCACAGGAATGCAAAACCCTTGTCACAAGGGAGGCTGAAAGAAACTATCTTTCAGCATGGTCATTTTTCCCTCACCTTGAGCTTTTTCAGCAGATGTTAATAAATCTGTAATAAAGCAAATATTTGTTAATAAAAAAAAACTTTAACTTGATACTTGGAAGCAAAATTATGTGAAAATATTTTTCTGGTTATTCCTGCTTGCAGGTTTTATAATGTAAATTATTTTTTTGCTGTTCAGGTTGCCAGGATAGCTCACCACATTCCTTCAGTAATGTGGCAAAAATGTGTCCTTCAAACTTGTTAACCAACCCTAGGCTTCATAAACACCACTGGGGAGACAAAAGTATGTTGTTTCAAAACAGGACAATATCAAACACAACCCATTCATTTTCAAGTTAGCTGGAGGAAGGAGGGAATGCCTGCAGATAGTCTTTCATGTTTTTTTGTCTAGAGACCTGCTTTCAAGAAGGACTGTGGGTCAGCTGGAGCAGCCATCATGGTAAATCCATACTGCAGGAGATGCCCTGAGTGCACTGAGGTGCTGGGAATAACACGTTTCTGTCAGAGCTCCCTCCTTCTCAGCATTGTCAACCTTTTGAATGTATACAGAGTTTTCATGGGAGAGAGTGTGCAGCTGGAAGGCAACATCTGTGATGCTCTAGTGTTTTCTTCTGATGTCCAGCTGATGCAAATAGGTGCATAGCTATGGTTGTCTTACTGCTGATTTATTATCCACGTGGGTCCTCGAGAGTTGAAGGCTTTGGTTTTCTTTAAAAGAGTAGCTGTATCTTGCATATGCTTTTTAAAACTTTATTTAGGGTTTTGTCTACTGTCTGTGTTTTGTTTCAGCTGTCTAATAAGCTGATTTGAATTTGACATCTTAACTGTTCTAGGTTTGTTTTTAGAATAAACCCTAAATAGCTTAACATAAACATATGTGAACCAGAAAAATCCATATTTTCCTTTATTATTCTGTGAAATGTTATGTGCATTTCCTTTTAAAGTATAAGAATTCAAACAGTAACAGTTGCTTGACTTGGAGCATAAGCTGATAATGAGACTGTTAATGACACAATAATATTAAAAGTAAGGAAGTTAGGCTGCAGCAATTAACTCCTTTTATACTTGTCTGGTGTTTTCATGAGTTAAGGACATGAGGTTCCTTAAACCTCTGAAAATACTTTCTTCTTTCAAAGTGAAGTTGGTTTCTACAACTCCTTCACATTATGTTGGGTCTATAAGCTGCTAATGGATCATGATCTGTATCTCTGATTGGTTCAAAATGCAAATAGAGGATTGAAATGCATGCTTATAGTTTCATGCAAGTATTAAAAATCAAGGATTGTGGTTTACATTGAAGGAAAAATGCATCTGTTTAGTCCAACATCAGAATACCAGACATTCACTTAACATTTGTGGGTTTATTTACACCTTTGATTTTCCTTTTCCTTCAGCAGCTTGTTATAATCTTTAAAAAAATGAAAATTTTTATAACTGTGTGCCAACAAATACTTTGTTAGAGACTGACCTAAATCATTAGACCAAAGGAGTAGAAAATAATTTTGTTGGCAGATCTCCTCAGTTTGTCTGTTGGTTCAAGATTTCTTGTGTTTTGTGAGGGAAAGCTGAAAAGAGAGAATGTGTCAACGTTTGTAATGTTTTACATGCAGTATGTGGGGGCAGATGAGCATGCCACAAGGTTGGTTACACACTACATATAGTATAAAAAAATATAAAATATTTTAATTGTACTGAACCAGTCTGTACAACAGCCTTGCAAGAGATCATGGGGTGAGAGTTCCATTTCTATTTAATAATGCAGTAAATTGATGTTGCCTTAAGATCATGAAATGGTTTTGGGTTGGAAGGGATATTAAAGATTGTGTTGTTCCACCCCCTGCCATGGGCAGGGACGCCTTCCACTATCCCAGGCTGTTCCAAGCCCCATCCAGCCTGGCCTTGGACACTTCCAAGGATCCAGGGACAGCCACAGTTTGTCTGGGCAACCTGTGCCAGGGCCTCCCCACCCAGTAAAGGAACTGTGTAATGTCTAAAGCAAGAGAAAGGTGTCTTTCTATCATACAATTTTAGGTATATACCTTAGCAGATTATATATTATGCTAATGGTGATTTCAGTGTCATAGACCCTAATCAATGCAACTAAAAAATATAATTTGTTTGCTTAGACTTGTTCAAATGGTTTTAATACCTGTGGTGATTCACCCTCCTGGTGAAGGGGGAAGAGCAAGTTTTTCTATCTTTTATTTGTGGAAGTAAAAATCTGCAAATGTTAGTTGTGTATGAAACAATTCTGTCTTTCGCAATCTGCTCAGTTGAATGAGAAGTGGATTCATATACAAGCTCTTTGATAATCAGTCATAATATTCATCCTCTAATAAAAATTTAGAAATAGTGCTAAAAGTGTTAAGGCTTCTTCTCTACTTCCTTTGTGTATTAATGCTGTTAATTTTCAGCCTTCAAATCTGTTTCCAACCTCAGGCTGTTGGTTCAGTTTTGTGACAACACTGTGTAGAGTTGTGTTCTCACTTTACAATCTCTTTGGGTGAGTAGTGAAAATTAAGGATATCAGTTCATCTGTGTGGGGAGATTGTTTATAAAATTCTTAGAAGCATTTTATGTCTGCTTAGGGTAACTCCAAAAACAGCACATCCTGCCTGTGTGCCAGTGGACCCACTGGTGTAGACTGCTTGAAATTGGTCTTGTAGCTCCTCTTTTGTGAGCTTATGAAATCAAACATAAAACTATGCCTTAACTGCACCTGTTTCACTGGGTGTGTTGTGTGCAATAACATATTGCAAAGGTATCCTAGCAGGCGGGTTCACATTACCTGAAATCTGAGCTGATTACTAGATACTGCAAGACAAGCCAGGTTAAAGTATAATTTTAGCTGCTGCTGTAACAGTGAGTGACCCAGAAAGACTTTCTAAAATCTCAACCTCTTGATGCTTTTCCATGTTGTGTTTGTAATCCTGCATGTAGCGTTGTCTGTTTAGCTTTCATTTCTCTCGTCACAGTTTTGATTTTGGGACAGTGCTTTTAATTTTTTTCAATCTGCATGTAGTATGGTATATATAGATTGCAATGAAAATAATGTTATGCTAATTAAAAGGGAGCTTGAATACCTTTTCAACTCAGGTTTCTGAAACTTCAGGGTTTTCTCTTCCATTAAACACCTTTCCATGTAAGTAATAACATGCAAAATATAATGCATTGTGCCTTAGAACAGCTTGAATACACGGATTATTTTGGTAAACCACACTTGAAGACAGTTCACAGCAAATCCAAACTGGGACCAGTCTTTACCATTGCTCTCCAGTTAGACATCACACCCACTGGCTGCTTCAGCTGGGAATGCAGAGCACAGTGGGCTGGCTGTACTGGTTGTGATGAGAGAATTGATTGATTTCTGCTTCTCCACAAGACTATGCCCACTTGTGCCCAGAGTAGCCCCTCCCCTAATTTGCGTTATAACTTTCTCTGTATCTCACAGACATTTTGAACATAACTTAGAGACAGAAATAGTTTAGTCTGGTGTGATATTTGGGCACTAATCTCAAAGTGAGGGCTTGTGTGCAATGTGAGATGTGATGGAGCTCTTGGTCTCTCCTGGCACAGAGGGGACCTCAGATGTTTCATTTCCCAAGGGTGCAATTAAATAACTTCAGAAGAAGGTGCTGGTCCCACCTTCCTTATGCCTGGGAGCAGTTCTGTAGTTGTGAGCCAGCTTTGTTCAAGAATACAGGTGAAATTGGTGCAGCTGGTGGCTGAGCAGAGAGAATGCTCTCCATAGCAAGAAGGTCACAAAAATTGGCACAAAAATTGTTCCTGCTTTCTCTTTCCACTTGGGTCACTGGTCACAGTGGAAACCACAGTACATGGAGTCTTTTCCCCCAGTTCATAGCAATTGTGAGAGTTAGTGCCCATTCAAGCTTTTATTAATAGAGCAGACCTTCACCTTTGCTGTGAATTGGAATATGTTGATTTCAAAACCTTTCAGACCATCCTTATTTCACAATGTTTTATCTACATGGCCAGATATCATTATTTTTGCAGTTACTTTTGCCCTGATGCTGAAATGATAGTGCTCAAGCATCCAAGGAATTCTAAACATGGAGTGGGGACAGTTCCTAGGAAAAGCACTCTTGCCATGATGTTCTATAAAAGCAAAAATTCCTTAGATATTAACATAATTGTCATAACAGTTTGCATAAAATCTCTTCAGCATTCTGAAATCAGCTTTTAAAATAAATGCAGAAATACCCTTTTATTTACCAAAGAGATGAGGTGTTTGGTAACCAATCTGCAATTACAGAAGGGCACTGAAGTGAGGCTGCTGAATATTTAATTTGCTTAATGTACAACTGCCACTGTTAATAACTTTGACACAACTAAAAGCTTTGCTCATTCAAAAGGCAACAATTAATAAACAAGATTAATTTTAAAATTAATTATTTATTTACCAGAGGAAAAGCCTTTTGTTCTTTTAAAAAAATATCTGGACAATTATCTCCTTGGTGGGTATATGCAGAAGTAAGTGAGCGTCTTCAAAAGGTGTTTGCATACTTATTTCCATTTTTAAGAAGTAAAAGTGATTTAATTTAAATAGAATTTAGGGAGAATAATTTAGCTTTAAATTATTTTCTTATATGAAAACACATTTATGTATTCTTTAGTTCCACTTGCAGGAAGAATACTGCTGAGGAGGAGGGGGCTGAAAATTCAGCAGGTTTTTTTTGTTTTTGTTTGAGTTTTTTTTAATGTTTGAAAAAAGCATCATCAGTTCTAACTACTTTTTGTGGGCAGCTCCTTGGGTGATTTTATTGTTTGTTTGTATTTCTCCCCTTCCAAAGATGCCTTTCCCAGGGGCCTGTGACAGGATGGTGACATCCCACAAAGATGCCATGAAGCAGCACCTGGGAGATTTTTGGCCCTGGTGTTTTGCCCTTTGCAGGCAGCTTTGTCACAGAGATGCCTCTGACATCCAGCAGCTCCTGGGGTTTGCCTGTCCTGCCGTGTCATGCTTTTACCAGGTTGCTTTGGAAATCTTCCTGCTGCTGCATGTGCAGGATTTTTGCAAATCACTCACTCTGCCCTGTGTCTCAGGAAAAACAGGAAACCCAACAGAAGGGTTTTGTAATTAAAAATTGAGTATTTTTGACATGCATTTAGTATTCTTGCTGAGCTAAGTAAATGTCCTTTATGAGGCTCTCCCAGCTGGAACAGGGATGCACATGGGTATCACAGGTTAGTGCAAACCTAGGATAGACAACTGGTAACTTCATACATTTATGTTTAAAAGAAATAGTGTGACCTTTTAAAACAGCACCCTGATGGAACTTCTGCCTAACAAATCCAAAAATCATCATCTTGTGCCTGGTTGGAGACACAAAACAGGAGAACCTTGAACTTGGAGAAACTGCTGACCAAAGACTAATTTCCAAATTTGTTTGAGCTGTGCTAGTCTTGTGACACTTGAGAAGGGGGCTGGTTTGTTGGAGTGACTGGAAGTCTGAATGCCTGGTTTATTTAGTAACCACTGACCCAGTAAATATTCCCTGTAGTCAGATGAAGCAGGTGCCTCTTCTGGTGCAGCCTGGTGTGCAGGGGGAGCCTTGGACCACTGGGCTGGGAATGTTTTCTTTGGTGAAGAAGATGCCTCAGTGCAGTCAGAGCACTTCGCTGGAGGAGGGTTTTTTGTTTTTTAAATCCTGCAATCACTTGCAGACCACTTCTTCTCCTAAAGTTAAAAGTCCTCACGGAATTATGATGAAAGTAAATTTTCAGAAGTTTGAGTTGAGGGTTATTTATGCATTAGTCTACTGGGAGGAGCTTGACTGCTTGTGTTGGAAACATTTCCAAGCATTAAGAAATTTTGGTATAGAAAAACGCATCTTTATATACAGAAGTAGTTGAACAAATGTTACTGGGATCAGTCTCAAGATGGTTGATTTTACATATATTTGATTGCAAACTCTTCTTAGATCTTCTTAGTCAGGTCTCTACCCCATCATGTGAAATCTGAATTTATGATGTAGTACATAACATTTATGTACAATATTCATGTTGTAGTAAAGACTTTTTTTGATTGAGCCAGTTGTTGAGGACCTCAATAATCAGTGATGTATTTCTGAGGAATGAGAAATATTTGTGTGACCATGATAGAGAAAATACTTTTTTTTAGTGGTTGCAGAAGAGACTCTTAGCAAAGCCCACTCTTCCCCAGCCCTGCAGGATGGTTTCTCCAGCTGTTTCTGAGCTGTGAGTGCTCCAGTGATGCTCAGGCAGAAGAGGATGGACACAGCCACAGCATGGACAGGGCTCCTGGATGGAGTTTTTCAGCCTGTGCCACTCCTGGTGGTGTTCTCCTACCACCTGCAAGCTATTCGTGTCTATCAGCTGTTATTTGTTAAGAGTTTTTTTTATTATTTGGACCCTATTTGCTACTGAAATTGGTGTATGGCCTGTAAGATTAGTTTCAATAATTTTATAATACAAATTCCTTCAACATCTATAGAGTTGTGCCTGATTTATTGCAGCGTGGTCAGTCCCCAGATGGCAGAGCATGGTTCCCTAAAGCCCTGAAATTATCTGATTATAATGATTTTAATGCTGATCATGAGTAGCAGTGGTACAAAGTATCCAGCTATACTTTTGAGAGCTTAAAAAGATCTTTCTTAATAGGCTTTCTTACTGATAGTCTTAAAATCAAATAAAGCAAAAACAATTTCACTGTTCAAAGATGAATGCAGGCTGGGTAATTTTTATCCAGTGGACTTCATTGAATAACTGTGCTGTTTGATCATATCAACAGTGACCTGCCAGGTTTAGGAGCTCTTGCTAATGGCAGGAGTATTTAGAAGCAATGCTTTCAAGAGAAAAGTTGCTTTGCCTACACTGTTTACCCTACATCAGAGGAAAACTGAGAACACAGCAGGATTAACGTTACAAAAATTAAATGTCTCAAAGATTCTTAGACTTTCCTTGGTACTCTGGTGCATTCCTGTCTTTTTGTATTAATAATTCACACAGTATTAGTAAGTGTTGAAACAAATTGTGGCAGAAGAAATTTCCAGGTGTTTTCTACCTGATAGTCCTCACATTCTTTTCATGCCTGGTGGGTTCATAAGAAACTGGCTGCCATGGAGTAATTAACAGACCGTAACTCATTTAACAGACATGAGTAGAAACCTTGTACTGTGTAAACTTTCCTCATAATTATGGTGCATTTCATGCTGTTTGCGTGTCTTTGTTTTTTAATTCTTGTATTTTTAAGAAGCCTTTGTAGATGGCACTCTCCAGGCTTATGTGCAGCATTAAAGCTTTTTTCCTGCAGAATTAAATCATGGAGTTATTTAGGTTAGGTGGTTCTCCAAAGGCCATCCCCAAAGCCAAACAGAGCAGGTTGCTCAGGGACTTCTCCAGCTGAGCCCTGAACATCTGCAAGGATGGGGATTCCACAGCNTATGTGATGGCAATTTCATGTGTTTGAGTTTGTCTGTTGCCTCTCATCTTAGTGCTGTGCACTTTGGAAAAGAGTCTGGCTCCATCTACTCCATATCCTCAGTAGTAATGCATTTTCCTTTAGTTACAAAAGCTATTTTCTCCATCTGGATGAAAGCAGAATTGGTAGTTAAACCCCAGGCTTCCTTGAAGACCTTTCTGAAGTTATACATCACAAATTCCCAGTTGGATGTTTTGAAGGTGGGGTTTGGAATGTGGGTGGTTTTCCATTCCAGTTACAACTGATCTGCTTCTGTCCATAAATATTCAACAATTCCATTCAAGAATATTTTAAAATGCTTTCCACTTAGCAGCACCCTGCATTTTGTGTTCTCAAACTTTTAATTTGGCAAGCCAGATTCAGACACCTACCCAGAATTGTCAGCAAGGCTGCAGATTAAATTAAGGTGTAATGACCTGGCAGAAGCTCCTGCTGTGTTCTGCTGGGGCACCTGCCTGCTGCCAGCTGCATTTGGTAACTAATGGGTTCTCTGTGTTCTTCTGCCCCATGGAGAATGGGATTGGTGGTGTTAAAACTGGAAGATGAATTGGAGGAAAGTTTCCAAAACTTCACCAAAGATCATGTGCTGTCCAAAAGTGTGTCGTTCTTTTAACCAAGCAAAGTTCATTTATCATTTGCACCTCCAAATGGGGTGGGGTTCAGCCCCATGTGCCACCTGGCAACACTGGAATGATAAAATTAATCTGAAAAAACCTGGATGGATGCTTCAGTGCCTCTGTGCAAAGGAAGCACGTGGGCTTCTCCATTTAGTGCAGCATTTCTACCACTTTGTATTTTAAAGCTACACACAGTACATGTAATTCCATACTTGTGAGATACTGTGTGTGCCTTTGTGGGTCGGTCAGGTTTCTGAAGTCTGAGAATTACATGTGTTCAGGATCTTGCTGGATCAAACTAATTGTATGTATTTATGTAAGTGATTGACGGGCTCACTTAGCGTGCTAAAAATAATGAGGCTCCCTCAATTTATTCAGCAGGAAACTTGATATTCCTTTTCAAAAGAAGGGCATTGCTGTTGTTTAAAAAAGAAATGTGATGGCATGTTATTACTTGTGGATATGTTGTTATAAGTCTGAGTCGTGAGGTTTGCAACAGCTCTCAGCAGATCACGTACCTTCTCGTGCCTGAATAAAGGAGAGATATGCTGCCTTGGGTTCTGTGTTGGAATTCCCCCAAACAGATTTAATCTCGTAATTTCAAACAATTTGTGGTGTCTTCTTTGAATATTGTTTTCCATTGTTCATTGTTGAACTGTTCCTGCCTCCAAACCCAGAGCCTGTTTCATCTCAGTGGCAGATTGTCACCTCTGTGTGCCACACATCATTTGGTGGCTATGTTCCTGTGGGAAAGGAGAAGGTTTCCTTCCCTACCCTCTCTTTTCTTTTGGGAAGTATTGGATATTCTGGGTTTCTGAGCAGTTTTTGGAAACAGTTGTTTTTGAGATGAGGAAGAAGCTGATTTATTTTAATGTGTCCTTTTTTTTAAGCCAGGCACATGGTTTCTAGTCTTCAAAGATGAGGAACAGTTGAATCCTGTACTGAAATAAGGCTTCAGGTCTAATAACTTAGTACCTCCATGGCCAAAATATGATCACTTGGTGCTCAGACCTGTCTTCTTTCATGTAGAACTTATTTCTTAGCTAAAGTGCAGTAGCATCTAAATGCAGAGGATGGATAATTTAGGTGTTGGCATATGTGTCTAAATGCCTGGATTTGCCCTGGAGTAAATTTGCAGTGTTCAGGTGTGTTAATCGAGGCTCAGTGCCTGGCCTAATTTAACATTTGAAGAAGAGGGAAGCAAAATGGGCTGAAAAAAATATAACAGGGAGACGAACTAGGTAATCTTGCTTGTGAGGCAAGCTATTCATGTAGAATAATCTGGATTTTTTTCCCCCGCCTTTCCCCTATTTCGGTGTAGTAGCCTGATGATAAAGGGCTTTTCCCAGAGTTATTTTCTGTTTGAGTTTAATGTCAGTGTGGAGATTAAAGATGTTTGTTTTCCATTGGCTTAGTAAGTCTAAATCCAGCCTTTGAAGTCAGGTCATTTGAGATTCTTTAGATGAAAAATCAACTCTTTATTTGGTAATCTACCCAACACCCTCAGATTTCAAGCTTAAATAAAATGCTGCCTTTGCTACAAATGATGTCAGTATTGCCTGAGGTTTGTTTAAGCAGAAAGCTGAAGTCAGCTTGAACAAAACTTGGCAAAAGCGGGATGTTTTATTCATGTGGATGATTTGAATAATGTCCCAGAGTTTCCATGGTATAATTTTGTTGCACTTAATGTTTAAAGAGACCCCCATCCCCTTCATTTAGGGAAAGCCCTTTGGTTGGGATTAATGTTTAGGCTTATGGTGAGTGGTGTATTATTGCTGTGTAAATACAGACTTTTTCCATACATACAAGCTCTCCTAACGTTTATGGAGCTCTGCTGAGGGCTGCAGGGCAGTACCTGAGAGACGTGGTGCTGCCAGCAGGCAGTCTTGGAAGCTGGGAGGCAAATGAAAAAAACATCCCATGAATTTCAGGGTTCCCACTTACCCTTTTCCTCCTGTTCCTCCTTTGCACAATGCCTTTTGAAGCTTCAGAGAAGGAATTTACCCCCCTTCACTGGCCGTGTCAAGGGAGCTCATGGAAAGGTTATTCTCAAACTGGAGTGTATCAGAGTGGAAAACTGTTCCTGGTTTCATTCTGTGCCTCTCTCCTCTGAAAATCCCAACAACAGACAAACCAAAAAACCCACCTGCAGCCCAGCTACTGACTGAAATGGGGTCAAGCATCAGACGGAGAGGAGGATGTGGGATTGTGCTGATGCAGGAACTATGCCCCTTTATAGCATTAGTGTGTTCAAGCAGGGCTGTTCTTATGGATTTTTGTAGTTTTGAGGGTTTTCTCTCAGAATCTGCCACTCCATGAATCTGTTTGAAGCAGGACGTTTGATTAAGGATGTAGAAGTTGCGGGGTCTCTCTGTTAGGGCTGAGTTAATGAATTCCACAAGTTCAAAATAGCAATAGTTAAGATGGAGCACACGTCTGGCAGAGAAAAGCTAATTACTTCCATTGATTGCTTGGAGGCTCAGTGCCGTGTGTCAGAGTCTGTATTACAGAGACTTCCCAGCATCCTGCAGCAGGAGCTGATGTTACAACCACAGCTGGGGTGAAGCCCTGGCTCGCTCCTGCAGGGATGCAGCAAGGTGGGCAGAGGGGAGGGAGTGCAGACATGAACCTGCAATGCCCCTGCCAGAATGGCTGACAGTAGGCTGGCAAGGGTGTGTGAGCATCTCTGTGCCCACCTGAGAGGCAGATGTGCTCAGGAGAGGCAGAATCTTGGTGCATTTCTAGGGAAGGCTCCCACTGCTGGCTGCTGATACTGGATAAAAGCTGCAGTTTGCTGTTCCTTGGCCCAAGGGTGTATTTCAGTTTTAATTCCCATTGCTGACTTGCAGTCGTTTGGTGATTGTGATTAGTTGCTTTAGAAACACTCAAAAAGCCACAGCATTATGAACCAGATAAGTATCCAAAGGCAGATATGTAATATTGTCCAGAAGTTTAAGCTACTAAAGACACCGCAGAATTACATTTAAGTATATTTCCTCCCCGCTTTGCAGCTTCAGAATATTTCTTTGGATCCCAACCTAAGGCTGAGTGGAGGGAGACAGCTTTTTCCTTGAGCAGCCCGTTGAAGTGTGAGTGGGGCACAAAGGGGTGTTTGTTCTGGACTGGAGCTGATGGCTGCGAGAGCCCTGACAAGGACCCGCAGTGCTCCGCGCGCCGCGTCCCAGGAATGCTGGTGTTTGCCGAGGGGATGGCTGGGCTCACTGTCCAAACAGATCTCTGCTTGCCAACTGGGAACATATTGCAGTCTCTGTGAGGCACTCCATCACGGCTTGAATAGCTCCTCTTGTGCTCAGGAGCTCTGAATGCGCGAAAGAGAGAGAAATATTCCTTTCAGCCTTCTGCAATGTCAAAAAAAGCCTTTAGTGACCATATGAGAGCATTGCCTTAATGCAGGGGTTCAGAAAGGGAAGGAAGTTAAGAAGAAGGGATGGGATTTTTACCATTTGTCACTATATTTTTAGATTTAAACTTTTCTTCGCATTAAAATGTTGCTGTATCTGCTATTTCTTGGGGGAAAAAAATGGTAAATGCACATTTTTAACATACCACTCTGTTTATTTTGAAAAAATGTTTGCTGTCCCTAGCAAGTTCATCCCAGCTCTTTTCTTGGAGACTAATACAGAGCTTGTAAAATAATTCTTTTCATCTAAGCCTTCAGCTGTAGTTTGTAAACATACTTGTGTTTTGGAAAATTACCATAGTAAGGCCTGATTCCACAGCAGCATGTGCATTAGTTGATCCATTACCTGTGCAAGCTTATCTGGAGTCAAAGGGTTTTATACAAGCTTAATTCTGTGCTTGTGATATTTGGTTGTGGATAACTTGATATGATTTTGGTGAATTGATCTGAAAATTATAATACATAGTGAAGTAACTTGAGGCTGTTTGCAGCATAAGCAAAATTTCACCCTTGCTACTTTCCCTCCCCCAAGCAGCATTCTCCCATTCCTGAACTATATTTGTATCTAACTTAAATAAACATGGATTATAATTCCTTTAAGTGCAGTGCTCATCTATTTTTGTTTTCAGAATGCTTCACAAGCAATTTTGCAATTCCAGAGTGAGGGAGCTTTTTACATGGAAGGAAGAGCTGTTGTGAAGACTGGAAATAGAAAATGCACTTCAAAATCAAGTGAAAAAACCTGAGTTTTGCTCAGGACTTGACAGAGTGCACACATTATCTAAGAAATAACAAAAATGTGTTTGTTCCGGGACTTTTGTGTGCAGGAGAGGGATGAAGGACTTCACTGCTGTCACTGTTTCTATAGTGACAGCTCATTCTCCAGGCAGTATTGACATAAACTATAGTCAATCATTTATAGTGAGAAAACGTAAAGAAAAAGATAACCACCTAAGAGTGTTTATAAGCTCTTCACACTATATTATAAATTGTATGGGGAAGTTACTCACTCTCTGAGGTTTGTGTAGTTTGCTGTACTATGAGATGCTGATAAAATATCTGGATGTGGTGCACATTTTTATAAAATACCTGTAAATGGCTCTGGCTAATGGATTCAGTATGGTGTATTGTGTTGCAAAATATCTGTGAGTGCATGTTGGGCAGAAATTTATCATAAAGCAGGCAAAGTTAAATTGCAACAACGATTTTTACCAGATGTTTCCTTATCTTTTATCACATATGTCTTGATAATCAGAAGCCAAATGCTAAAGCAGAGCAACCTATAAGGAAGTGTTTAGTTCTGGCCACATCCCACCAGAAACTCATTTGGACCTGGCCTTTGTAGGAAGAATGGGCTAAGCTTGAAACCTGAATGTAGGAATTATCCCCAGAGATGTTGCACCACCAGCAAACACAGGATCAGACTGGTGGGCTCCAGCTGTGGCTGTGATACCAGCTGTAAGGACTGTGGTACCACATATTGTGCCAAGCTGTGAGTTTCTCTGTTTGACATACAAAAGCATCATGTACTTCTACCAGAAGACTTGGATCTGGGGCAGTGCAGCCCGGAACTAACCCCCAGTTGGCCACAGGTTTGCTCTACTAGGTGCAGGAAGATGCTGAAAGCATCTTCAGCTTGTCAGGCCTTTTTGAATTCCTGGTGGGTAGTGGGAAAGATTCCACGGTAGCTACTGAATGTCACTTGAAAAGCCTGCCCAGCTCTCATCAGAGTGACACCGGAGTTTTCCATGAAATGCAGTTTAAATTTGGCAAACTTGTGTTTTCTATAGGAAAAGCTTGGCTGGAGAATGATTTCAGCTTGCTTGAAAATTGCTGTGTACTGATTTGGCATAGTGGTATCTTTGGGTTTGGATGAATGTTGGAAAAGTGAACATTTTGCTGTGCATCCAGTCACTGTAAACATTTTTCTAAGTGGATCATTGTGGGGCATTTTGCATTCTCTGGGATTTCACTTAGGAATGGGATAGCTGAAAATTATCTATGATCCCAAATTTATGGGTTAAAATGTCATTGTTCTTAATTTCTTCAGAATTATTACATATATGACAGCATAAATGTTTACTATAAATTTGACTGTAATTTTCAGAATTAGTTCATGTATGACAAGCATGTGTGTAACTGTGCACAGACATACAGAAAGAAAAAGGAGGGGAATATCTAAAACAGGTGGTGTGGAACAATATTTCTATTGCACTGGCACAGCAAAGTTTTTAGAAAAGATATTTTCCCTAATGCAAACGGTATTGATTTAATGTAACTCAGATGCAGGGCAAAATGTGAAGTGACAAACCACATTTTTCAGAGAATTTTTTGTTGTTTTCTTTCACCATGGCACTGGTTTGTTATATGACTTATTGAATCTTAGATATTGAGGGAGAGTGATTTAGTACGTAGAGAGCTGAGCATCACTACAATTTATTTCCCAAATTCTCTCTCTTGCTGTCTGATAGTTTCTCTTCTTTGCTGTACTCTCCTATAAAGGTAGTATTAAAGTTTGCAAGGTGATGTGTGGTGGGGTTTAGAGGTTCTTTAATGTTGTTTTGTGCAAGGAGTAATTTTTGATGCTCAGCTTTCTCTTGGTGAATAAATGTGACTGTGATTCTGTTGTGCCAGGCTGTTCTGCCAGCTCATGTCTGGGGTTCAGCAGAAAATATTTAATGTCTTGTGTTAAATTCTCTGCTGGACAGCATAGTTGCCTACAAACCAAAGGCTCATTTGCCTTCCAAGGCTGGGGTAACTTGGACATGAAATGCAGTGTCAGGAGTGTGATAGAGTGAGTGTGCATAGAAAGAAGCAGAAAGGAAAGAAGATAAGAAGCTCATGGTCAAAACTCTTTGCTTTGGAAAAAATCACTGTATTAGGTCTTTAGGGATGCTGCAAATAAAGACAAGAAGCTTGTTAGAGAAATACATGTCCATGGCATGAAGTAGTTTTTTCTGAATGCATCATCTTTCTTGGCCAGAACCCCATTTCTAGGTATGAAATAAAAGCACAGCAGACTTAGAAATCAGAGAGAAGCTGAGTAAAACTGCTCTGAGTTTAACATAATGAAATGGAGTTGTTAAGCACTCCCAGTGCATTAGATGAGTTTCTCTAAAATGCTTCTTTCTGATATTTTCCAACTCAGTTCCTGAGCATCATTGCAATCTTAACATCAGAAAGGCTTGTGGTAAACAAGGCAGTCTTTAACCAGAAAGGTTGATGTTAATTTCTGGACTTCCAAAGAAAATAACAATGATACTGGGTTTTTTATATTTTCCAGTGATACTAATTTCTCTAGATTATTTTCTTCTTAGCTAAACCTTATGATTGATGAGTGCAGATTTCAGTAACTTCTTGATGGGCAAATACAGGGGAAAACAGTTGAGTCACGAGCCTGAACCCCATGAGAATA
Source organism: Toxostoma redivivum (assembly GCA_013397375.1). NCBI lineage: Eukaryota > Metazoa > Chordata > Aves > Passeriformes > Mimidae > Toxostoma > Toxostoma redivivum. The sequence continues at coordinate 224,654 of VXBI01001397.1, forward strand.
GATCTGAAGCCAGCATGATGCAGTGTTACAGAAACAGGGCTTTCTTCAAGCCGTGGAGACTCTGAGTCACCAGGACAAATTGTTTTTGTTATTTTTTTAAGTTGTGTGCTGGGAGGGCTAATGCACAAACTTGTATGACCCAGTGAGTTGTTTTGTTCCCTGTTAGGTACTTTTGGATGTGCAGCAACTCTGACTCCAGGTATTCCTGTCCCTTATCCACACTGCTGTTGATGACAGTGCTGCCTGGTCACTGCAACGGTTTAGAAACAAATAAATGCTGTTCACTGCTTGAGTGGAAGTGAGGAGAAAAAAAAGGAACACACCTGTGGAATTTTCCCTCTTTTGAGAGTGAAGCACTTTGGTTTTGGGTACAATGCTCAAGTTGTACATATAACTGTATGAAGTTTTGGGCACTTAGAAACACCATTCAAACTCGAGAGGTTTTGAACAGAATTTATGGTTTCTATCTACATTAAAAGTGGATAGTTGTTTAGGTGCAGAAATGTAAGGAAGAAGGATTTTCCTAATTTTTTTTTTCAGTTGCTTGAAAATAGATTAAATGAAACAAGGTGGGTGAGATTTGTGGTTTTTAATCAGTCAGTTTATCCCAGCCTTGGAAGTGTTCAAGACCAGGCTGGATGGGACTTGGAGCAACCTGGTCTAGTGGAAGCTGTCCCTGCCCATGGCAGGGGGTGGAACTGGATGAGCTTTAAAGCTCATTTCCATCCCAAACTGTTCTGTGATTCTGAGATTAAATTAAAGCTGCTGTGCTCCCCATTCCTGCCAGGGCACACACAGTCCTTGCACTTATTTGCACGTGCAAACCACAACGACCCAAGATATGTTTTAGAATTTTTACCTTTTGAAAATGGTAGGTTTTTTTTTGAATAACACACTACCCATGTTTTCTTAGCTGCCACTTCCCCTCCCTTCCTATTGGAGTCTTCACTTCCTTTAGTAACTGAGATGTTAGATCCCAACAATAGAGCTGAAGTAGAAATTCAAATAATTCAGAGGACAGTTTCTCAACCTGAGGTTGTTAAGAGGAAATCAAGAGCATTCCTTGAATAGTTGTGAGGTGGCTAAATCCCTTCTCCCCAGCCCCGCTCCTTGCTGCAAATTCCAGGCCCTGCGGGTGGAGTTGTCATGGAGGGCTCCTCTGCAGTGTGGGTAATCCCTCTGTGAACCTCCTCAGCCTGGGAAGGGCCCCAAAAATGGAATTATTCCAACACAACTGCGCTCATGGAGCTCCAGAGCAGAGGCAGCCCCCGGCAAGGAGCGACTTTTCCTCCTCTGCTGGGATGGAGACCTGGGGATGCTGAAAGGAAAACTCTTCACCCCCATGTTTGAAAACTTTTTAATAAGCTCTGAAGAGTGATGGCCAGTTGAAATGCTCACTCCTGGAGGACTGGGGGGCTTTTAATCTCTGTCGAGCTGCACGATGAATGTTTTGGGTAGTAAATTAGTTTTGCAGTTGCTATAGCCAACAAGAATCTCCCTTTATTGCACCTGAAAATTCAGAATATTTCAAATGTGCTATGGAGGAGCTGTCCTAGAACTGTATTGGTTAGAAGTGTTATTTGAATAATTAGAATAATTTAGTTAATTACATGATATTTGGTTCTCATTGACAGTTAATTTATTTAGAAAGGGCAGAGTCTCACTCTCCCACTACATCATGCTGTGTGCTAGGATATTTTTTATTTGAGACATGGGAAAATAAGAATTTTTGGCTTATTTTTTGAAGGATGCAATGCTGTCAGTAGCCCAGAGGCATGTTTTAAACACAACTCAACTAATGGGCTCCATGCAAAGGCTCCGCTTTAGAAATATGAGAGATGAAGTGAAAACGAGGGGAGGATGACAGGGCCCTTCAAGCATAACCTGGTGACTCACAGCCTTCCTCCTCACCTTGAGTGTTTATAAATGAGAGCAGGATGTGAAAAAGTGAGGTAGTGCCTTTCTGGTACAGCCACTGTGTGGCTGAGGAGGAGTCTGCTGGAGTGGAAGCTGTGAGGAGGAACCAGAGTCAGCAGAACCCTTCCTGTGCCTGCTGGGGTTCAGGTGGCTCTCAGGTGGGATTTGAGCACCTTCCTTTAGCCTGGCATGACTGCAAGATGTTCAGAGACCAGCAGCCAGGAGAATTAGAGCTCTGTGAACATGAGCTGTGAGAAAAGCTTGGAAAATGGGTTTAGTTTGGACTGTGGAAGGGCAGGCTCCAAGGAGATGGGGCAGTGAGGGATTTCAGGAAAGGCTGTTGGAATGGAAATAACAGAAGGTTCCTCTGTTTGGAGAGTAAAGCAGCAAAAGTGTTAAAGGAAAGAAGTGCAGGTTTGTTTCAGTGCAAAGGCAGGTAGGCAATGGAAGACACAGGTGGGGATTTCATAGAGCTTCAGTCACTGGAGATGCTGAAGAAGCAGCATCAGTCAGGAGAGCTCAGGTAGAGCTGCTGCTCTGGCAGCTCCCTGTTTCAGAGAAATACTTGGCTGCTGCAGGCTCTGATCCAGGAGAACAATGCTCTGGTTGAGACTTCTCCACTTAAGATGTAGGTTTTAATATTTTAATTCTTAATGGGAATTAAATTGTGAAACCCCAGTGGAGGAAGAAGGAGAAGGCTCTGTCTCTGGTGAGCAAACCTCAACTGGGAGAGTCCTGGGCTCACCAACAGCATCTCCAATCCCTGTGCTGAATGTCATACTTTACATTTTAGCTTGCGTTTTTTTCTGTGTTAATTCTGGTGTAAGTGCAGTAGTGTAATAAAACTCCCAACAGAGGGACAGAGCATATTAATATATAGTGAAATTTGGTTTTAATGCTTACTGAATATATATGCATGAATGAAAAATGTGTATATGTTATGTATATATGAAATGTGCTTTTACTCCAGGGAGATGGCAGTTCACCACAGCCTCACAAAATATCCCAACACGTACCTAAGAACCATAAGTGTTGATGATTCTCATTCCCTGCCCACCCTTGCACGATAGAGTGCTTGTTTGTGACAGGCGGATATTAATTGCTGTGTTTTTGATGAGCACATTCAAATACTTTCAGATGATTCACTGAAGTTCAGGATCCAAACATGTCACAAATAAAACTTGTCAGCCCTGTGATGGTGATGGGTGGCACTGTGGCAGTGCTGGGTGGGGAGGGAGGGTTGGAGGTTTGGTTTAGTTCAGTTTTCACTGGCTGGCTGATATTTCTCCCTGTGGGTGGACAGGTGAAGAATAGCCATCACCTAATTGCTGCCTTGTTTGGGGTAGGTGGAAGAGAACGTTCTGTGAAACTTCATTGTTGGCCAGGTTTGGGTCTCCTGATTGTACAGTCCTTCTGGTGTTGCCATGGGAATGAAATAATTATATTGTGAATAATTGGAGCATTTTCTTCTACTGTTGCAAGAAAGTGGTGTTGTGTAATTACTGCTGCCTTTGATGGAGGTTGTGCTCAGAGCTGAGTGTTCAGTATTTGTATAAACCTGTTGCAGAGAACAAAACTTTCTGCAAGTGAATGCCCTTTCATAAATGTGGCTGAAAGCTGACACATGCACTCCCCAAAAAGCATTTACATCACTAGAATGTGTGGAAGAGCTGTCTCAAAATTGAAAAGGGAAAAATAATATATTTAGTGATGTTCTTGTGCTTGGTTGTTTGTCTTTCAGGCAAATAGTGTCATACTGTATATAAATGGAAATGCTGTTGATAACTGGTGCAGAAGTAAAATAATTCTCTTTTCAGGACATCTGTTTCCCTTGAAACTGAGTTCTGGTTAAAAGTGAGTCCACTGGTTATATAGGTCTGGTGGGAAGCTGATCTGGAGGGTCCTAATCCTCCTTTAGCTCTTCATAGCTTTAGCGGTGTAAAAACTTCATAAATGAGGGCTTTTTTGGTTTTTATGTTAAAGTTAAGTCTGATGCTGACAGAGATCTCCCATCATTTGTGTGGCTTGGCAGTAGTTACTTGATGGGTTTTCCCCATTTCTGAATTCAGCTTTGTGGTCTCCTTTTCTCTCTTGCAGCCTCATGCAGAGGCCAGGCTGCAGTTTTCTGTGCAAAGTCTCTGCTCTCTCACATTTCTTGGTAATGCTGTTCTCTCTGTTCATCCATGGATATTCTGGCATATTTCTGTCATAAAACAAAGGGTTATGCAAAGGAAAAAGAAGATAGTAGATATGAGGAAGACTTACTTTTGTTTTCCAAAACACAGAATGTTTTTTTCTGTGATATCCTACAATTTTTTTGCAGCCTGAAGTTTTAGTCAGGCTTAAGTATTGCTTTATGACCTAAATCCTATTCTGGGTTTGTGTCCAGTTGCATTCCCACAAACTTCCTGTGTGACCCTGCATCAGGCATTTCATTACTTTGTTCCACAGTTTCACTTGTGAAGCGAGTGGAATAACAGCCCTGCTCCAGCCAGATGTTCTGGGGATGGATTCGTGAGTCCTTGTGGGGTAACATGGTGCTGGGTCACAGAAACGCTTTTGTGCTCCTGCCCCAGATGTCAGGATGTCACCTTGGGCTAATATTCCTCACGAAATGAATGTCTCTCCAGTTTCAGGTTATTGTGTTGTGGCTTGTGTGCTAATGGATTAATCTCAGATGTTTTCAAGTAGTTGGTTGTTTTCTTTGTTTCCAAAGTAGTCCTAATTTATTTAACAGTATTTGCCATTCAAGTCAACTGATTTTAGACAGATGTTTGTCTCTTGTGTTTTAGTCTAGACATTTATGATTTACAATCTGTAGCCCATCTGGTGAATTGCCATGGGAATATGCTTATTTTCAATGCTTGAAGTATTGCAACATACTCTTTGCAAGTGTTTTTGCAGTAGCGACTGGTGAGCCAACCATCAGAAAGGGTTTATTTTAGCAAAAGACTCCGACTTGTTTGCTCAGATTAGGACAGGAAAATACTCCACTTCTGTTCCGAACAACAATAACAAAAAATGTTCCACTCCAAAATGTTGCCTGTAAACTGAAACTCTACAGTGATAGATATCTGGGTCTAGTTTAAAAAAGAAACAAAACCCACCTGAGAATGTTGAAGAACAATAAGAAACTTGAAGAATCCCCATTGTCCAGATTCATTCTCTGTGGCTGAACAAGTTTGTCTAACCTTTTTGAAAGAGTTTAGTGAGCTTTAGATTGTCCAGGTTTCTCCTAAAGTGTAAATTTAAATGTCATCACTGCAGAGTGTGATCACTGATGTTTTATCACTTGTGTAGAGTATGCTCTGGGACCGGGTCCTTGTCCCCAGGTGCTTTCTCCTTCCCTTCCAGCCCCACAGCAGGAGGAGAAGCTGTGGATACACCAGGAGAGGATGTGCCAGGCTACTTAAACAGCCTGTTGACCTTGTCTGGACTCTTCTCTGCCTGTTAAATCAGTGAAGTGTGGTGAACCCCAAAACGAAGGTGCAGGATGGGCAGGTGAGGAGTGGGACAGCTCTTTATGCTCTCAGGATTAGTATCTCCAAATTCAAACTGCTTCATGTTTGAAACAACGAATGTTTGATGCTCAAAAAGCGATTAATTCATAGTTCTGTGATGGACAGAAGTGAGCATTTAATTAGAATTCAGCTCAAAATTCGTGCTGCTGTGTGACTGCTGTAATACTGTGGTAGCTTTGAACGGGGCATGTTTGGGGCAACTGATAGCTTTTAGTTAATTTCCTGTTTTTACAGGTTACTGCATTATTTCTAGAACATGCCCCAAACCAGAACACAACATCTGGGAGACACACATTGCAAACCAGCACACTGCTGAGCAGGAATCCTGTGGTTGTGCCATGAAAGCGTGGGGTGCTGTTGTTTAACTGCAGGTTGGCCGTGCTCGAGCCTCCCACTGTGTGCAGCAGGTCAAGCAGCAAACGCTTTCAAGAGGCTCCAGTGTAAACAGCAAAGGTGCTGTCATGTAAACAACCCAGAAAATGTTCCAGGAGCTGTCTGCTGGATGCGTTTGGCACGCGTTTCTGAGCAGTTTGATTGGATGTTTGGTTGAGTGAATTTGTCTGCGAAACTTTTGATGTTGAAAGCATCAGTCAAATGCTGGAGCGGGGCTGGTCCTGTCGGGTCTGTGGCTGCAGAGTCCAAGGGCTGAACGTGTCATTCCAGCGTTTGGGGTTTGCAGTTTGGTCTTAATAATGATTGTGCACTGAAACTCTTGAGGCACCAATGTGTTTTTTATAACTTGCATTGGTTTGGCATCTTATTTTTAATTGTATTTATGGCAAATCAGCTTGATTTTTTTTATGGCAAATCAGTCTGTGTGACTGAGTAAAGAACTGCTATATTTGTAGTCCTGGGATTTAGAAAAAAACATGAAGTGGTCATAAAAGTCACAAGGAGTTCAAGAAGTTGCCTACATCAAAAGTGCTTCAATCTCCACTGTCAAACCCTGTGTTTGCACGTACAGAGGTGACTGTGCTCAATGGTTAAGCCGTGCACCTGCAGGATTTCTCAGGCTGATTTTTCTTTTCTTTTATCTGTTATATTTGCATTTAAATAGTCATTTGTTGCAGGGTCTGAGATAATTTGCAATTCGTGAAGCCATTTCTGTTAAACTTGAGGATTTTGGTAAGGTTTTTGTACTCTTCAAAGGTGAAGGAATCACTTCATACTACTAAACTGTGATTTGAATGGTAAATAAGCAGTTGAGGCACCAGAATGTGAATGGGTGTGTGGCAGGCATTCTTTTATTCACATCTTGGTATGATCAGGTCATCTTAAAAATATTGACAAATCTGTCAATAGGGATAAGCAAGATAAAACTCTGCCTGGTGCCTATCTCAGGTGTGAGTTGGTGCCATGATTATGGCCAAGTGCTGGACATGTTTCTTAGCATTTATCAAAGCACAGGTAATGTTATTTTAGCACCTTTCACTACCCTGCCATTGGCAGGTTGAATGCAGCACGAGTGGGACTTTTTTCTACCATTTCATACTTCAAAGGTATTTTTTAAAGCTGTCAACCCTTCAAGCACTTAATATTGTTAAGGCTGCTGGCTACTCCTTTTCTCTCTAACGTGGGGCTGCTTTAATCTACAAATTCACACTGATCTAAGTATTTAGATCTTGATCAGGAGCAGATTTAAGACCATGTGTCTAGGAACTTGAATAGTTCCTGGGAGCTGACTCTGCCTTGTACTGTAGGTGATCAGAGTTAAGTTAGTGGCCAAATTAGCTCTTGTCTAGGAGAGAGTGCAGTTCAAAATTGTGGTGATCCTGCTATGTGAAAGCTCTTTACCTCCTGTTCTGAAGGTTTTTACAAAGTGCTCATATTTGCTTGCGCTCACAAAGAGTTCTAGGCTGTGGCCAAAAGGTTGGGGAAAATGCTCACCACAGCTATGCTGCAGAGGAAAGATGATGAATGGAAGGATCCAGGGTTGTTTTTTTTTTTTTTTTTTTCCTTTTTACCAACTTGTTTAGTCTAAATACTG
>VXBI01001397.1:232103-348376 GCA_013397375.1 Toxostoma redivivum
TTTTTTTTTTTTTTTTTTCCTTGTCATCACCTTGTTTAGTCCGTAAGCTGCTTTGAGAATAACCAAGTGGAGGGAGAAGACACGTGTGCCTGACAGAGAGCCTGTTTGTGCTTGTTTCATTGAGGAAATTGTTCCGGAACAGCTGCTCATCCATGTGAAAATGCAAACCCTTGGGTCCCAGCCAAGGTCAGCAAGCCCTGGGTCATTTGTTTTAGCAAAGCAGACCAATTTGCCCTTTAATTATCTCTCCTTTTCGTTCTGTCACACCTCTTGCTCCATAGATTTACTTCCTGAGAAGCACCATACATGAAAGATGTGATACCAGTTTTGTTGTGGATCAGGGAGAGGCAGAATAATTTTTCATGGGTTAATTTTAACTGTTAAGCTTTATAAAGCCTAATGAATTTACCTCCCTGGATTTAATTTTTCACTCAGTAGGTTCTTGTTATTAAAATGTACAGTATTCTTAGCTTTCAAACTCAAATTGCAAAATCACTAAATTTCATATTGTTTCTCTGCTAGTGCAGATAGTGTGGTGTGAAATGGTAAATTGGTGTGTGTTTGCTGGAAACAGGGCTGAGAAATTCCTGAACTTCGGGAAATTTCCAGTAACTGCTCTCAGAATGGGAACTTTATAACGAAGCCTGGTAGAGTTTGGTAATTGCAAAACTGGAAACTCTGTGTAAAACATATGCCCATGTGCTGGAGCTGGATGTAAAAAATATTCTACAGGGGGCATAATAAAGAAAAGCAATGCTCTCTAAGCACTCATGAAAATGGTGTGGTAAAATGACTTCTTTGCCTTATAATGTTACATGGAGGGAGAGAAATAGGAAAGAAGTGCTGCTGTAGCTGGAGGAACTGAAATGCCAGATTCTGGCTTTTGTAATTTAAGGAAAGAAAACTGATTAAAGTGATCTTTAATGCATGCATTAAAGATCACTAGGGAACAAGAAAAAAAGCATACTTATTCCAAAACTGGTTTTGTACAAGAATTTTCAAAGTGTCATGAGTTGCAACCCCAGGCTATAATTAGCCTTGAAAATCTTGGGACAGAAGTTTCTCAAGTTCATTGTGACATTACTCCAGAAGGAATAAAAATGACCAGAAGAACTGTCAGTCTCTGACAGGAACATCCTCTTGCCAGGGCAAGTGGGAGACAGAGGTGGAAGGGAGCCCTGTTTTGATGTGCCATAAAATTACCCAATAAAGCATGACACAAGAAGGAATAGAATGATTGTTGTTGTCATTTTTGTTGGACTGAGTGTGCAGGTGTTCTTTAAAAAGGCAATAGATTTACAAAACGTTGGTTATCTGAAATGGTTAAAATAATCTGAAATGGTTAAAATAATCGGGTCTAATGCCATCAGAGGAGTGACAGAGCAGCACAAGAGAATAGGTGTTTGGGAAGAGGAGGAAAGGCTCAGACTGGGGTGTCAAGGTGTTAATTAGTTCTGCCACTATATGAGACTGAGTTGCTTCTTTTACTTATTCAAAATTTTATTCTGTTAAATATTAACGTGTTAGAAATAGGAAAACTCTGCTCTGCCAGCTGGGGACCCTTGGGGTCTGTCTCCTGCCTGGCGAGGTGGACATTGGTGCCTCCAGCCTGTGGCTCCTGCTTTTCCTATTCTTTCAGAGGAGGGGAAACAATTTCCCTGCACCTGCATTTTGGACAGGGCAGCCCTCCAGGAGTCAGAGGAGATGTGCTGTATTCCTGGGAAAGGAGCTCGGTGTGGAATTTGGCCACTGCCTTTCTTAGCAGAGGTGGCCAAGCACTGCTGGCTCAGTTTCATTAGGAACTCAGCAGATAATCTGCATTTGTTAACAGGTTTGCAAAGTACTCCAGGGAGCTCACTTCAGTGTGCAGCATCTCTGATAGAATGGATGGACGTTTTCTCATTCAAAGTAAACTTTCTATTGAACCACGAGCTTCAATTAAAACTTGCAAGGTTGTGATTCCCAAGAGTGTGTGTTACTTACATCCATCCTGTGAATACAAGCAGCTGAGGAACATCCTCTTCTGCTTTTTAACAGGTCAAAACTATTTGAAATAACCAAAAATACTAAAAAAAAAAACCCCAACCCCAAAACTAAATAAACAAAACTCAGGGCAAACAGAAGGTATGGTTTTGTTTTAGTGTTAATTAGAGAATGGTTTGATAACAAGAAGAATTTTTAATAATTGTTGGGACTCGTTGAGCGGTGGAGGTGGGGAAATCTTTATTTTACTACCACTTGAAGTTGTTTTGATACCATTGATGAGAGGAATGCAATAATGTGTGCTAAAGTCATTTGGCTAACCCTGAAATCAAAGCACTGGAAACAAAATCTAGCTGCAAATCACCAGGCTGTCAGTCTTTTAAAACCTGTTATCCAAATGACTTTAACAGTTTGTGGGTCATATGCAAGGTTAAGACTCATCTTGCACGGTGCACGTTCTGATGATAAAACACAATATTACTTTTTTATATTGAAGTGGAAGTGTTACAGTCAACAATATCAATGTGGGAGTTTGATTTCTTCCTGCTAGTAGATCACTACTCCATATGAGCAGTTGGCACAAGGTTTGGAGGGACAGATATGAGGCATGCCAGAAAAGTGCTGCTTATTTGTTGTGTATGTATGCTGTCTATGTAGAAACTCCAAAACTGTTCAATTTTTAAGTTTATTTCCAAGTCAGAATAGCTGTTTTTGAGAACGGCTGGCCAATAAAACTATAAGAAGTTTTGGTGAGGGGCTGAAACAGGTTATGCATGAAGCCTCATTCTACTGAGCAACATTTACGTGCAATATTTAAATTATTGTCTATTTAAATGGTGAACTCAGGATTTTAAAATTCATATCAACAGTTTTTCGTGCAGTTTTTGGAGTTTGAGGAATCACTGTCAAGGAATGTGTCGCATAACCATTAACTATTCATTTACATATTTTCAAGCAAGTTTTTCTGCCCTGAAAAACTGAACAGCTCTTGATAATCCAGTGTGGATTAAATCCCGAAAAAAGCATCATTGCATGTTCACGATATCAGCCTTTACCTTTCATGAACTGTCCAACTTACTGTGGAGCAAAACTTGGCAGTGTGTACAGGCCAAAGTGGAGTCAGAGAGAAATAAAAAACTCAAAAGAAGTTTGCAGAGATTTTTTTTGATTGGGAAAACACATTTATTCAAACAATATTTCTGTTCTGAACCAATTGTCACTTCATATTTTTGATGGATTTAAATAAAGCCATTTAGATGGCAGCTCCTTCCCAATAATCACTTACTGTTCAGGCTGAATTTTTTCCATTGACACTAAAATTACTGGCTGTCTGGGGAGACAAATATTGTTGTGAGTGCCATAGGGTAAGAGAGAAATCCATATGAGCGGAATAGTAAGTAATAACTTTTTTTCCCCCTTACTGGGCCTGTAGTGTAGGTAAAGTTCCCCACATATTTAAATGTAGGAAAGTATGAAGTCCAGCAAAACCAGATCTAAAATATTTAGATTTAAGCTTCAGAGTTCCCTTTTGCCTTTTACACTTGATGATGATTTACCATATTTGAAATCTAGATGTGAGTAGTAAAAGCTGTAGGGGCTGGTTAGACTGTAAATAACTGGATAGAGAAAACAAACCAAGATAAGATGAGGTAAAAATAACTCAGATGGATTCCTGCATGTAACTTGGATTTTGGGAGGTGTGAAGTTCTGCTGATTGTACCAGAAGCAGCAGGAGTATAAAAATGCAGATGGATAGGGAATGACTGCTAATTTAACGTGGACTGGTTTTGCTGATATCAGACAACAGACTGTGACTCAGTTTGTTGTTGGAGATTTCATTAGATTAGTCTAAATTTTAGGAGCAGTCACTCCTACAGGCCATTGCATCCCATCTGTGCCTGAAGTGCTTCATATGTTTTAGTGTTCAGCTTCCTTCCCTAGAATATGATATTGTTGGATGGCTTCTCCATCAGAGAAGGTGATGGAATTACCTTTTGTGTTGTCAGTCAAAGCTGAAATTCAATTTGCAATGACAAGGAGCAGAGTCCTGCTGAGCTCCTCTCAAGAGTTTGACAATGAGGGCAAATGGGCTAATTAACAGTTCAGTGTCAGATTTTAATATGTAATAAGGAAGGAATGAAATTAATTTTTCTTTTCCAAGCAGTAAACTCTGATGGCAAACATCTGTCTGATGTTTGGGGGGTTCGTTTTACTGGCTGCTCCATGTGATGTTCCTGAAGTTAATGGTTGAATCAATGAGCAGTTGAGAGAACTATTTCCATTTTATCTAGACACTTTCTTTTAGCTGTGAGGCTCCATTTCCAGAAGCACAGTGGTTATGGCACTCACTTTGTTGTACTTGTACTCAGTGCCTCAAAATGGAACTTGCATGTTCAGGGCTGGATTTCAGAGTGGAAACCATAAGCTTCTTGCTTGTATAACCACATTCCAAGGTTAGTCTGAATAGCTGAGATAATGAATTTGGTCTTTGTGCATTCTTAAATAGATAGATAGTTTTTCACATATGTGACTTTTTTTTTTTTTTTTTTGCTACAATTGGACGCTTTCCTTGGGAGCTGCCTAATTCCAGGCTGCACAGTTTCTGCTTTGTTCCGTGCTCCTATGTCTTCGACAAGAATAACTTAAACAGGGTTCAATACAGGAATTGTGGGCTGCTAAAGGACATATTGTGTTACTGCTTAATGCTGTATAAGTTGATCAGTGGGTAATATAAAGTCTATGTTCTAGCTGTTTTATGGTGAAAATATTATTTCAGCAGAATATATGGTAAAGTCATTGAACAATGATCTTATTCTCAGAATGATGGCACAAGGCATTTTCCATATACCAGAAATTAGTGGAGTTGCTAATTTTGTTATTGCAGGCGTGAAAAATTAAGCTATTTTTAACCTTTTCTAAGCAATTATGCTATTTTTTTAACTGGAAAAAAACCCTGATATATTATTACTCTCTTTCTGTTAGGACCAGCAGAAGTTCCCATGATGTCACCCAATGGATCCATTCCCCCTATTCATGTGCCTCCTGGTTATATCTCACAGGTATGCTTCTTGAAAAATTCAAGTTTTTATTATTAAAATAACAAAAATGGTAAAATGTAAAAGCAAAAGCATTGGTCCACGTAGAGAAGTCTGCTTGGTTGGAGTTTAATTTGGAAGTTTCAACGAAAAAGGTAAACACATCTTCATGTTCATGCTCTTTACTGATAGTACACCCACATTTGCACAAGTGAGCAGAGATATGCACCTTCACACCCTAGTATTTGTGGTAGAGTTGGGGTTTGAGCACCAGCAAAAGCTCTGAGCCTATAAATTCAACTTGTATTGTTTGAGGGGGAGAAGTCCTTGATGTTGAGTAATGCCTCAAGTTCTTGTGTGACAGTCAGCAGGGGTAGGAGATTGTGGAAGTGAGAGAAGGAGCCACTATAGCTATAAAATATGCAGCTGATCCTTGGTATCTTCCCAGCAGAAATCCTGAAGCATACCAAGAACCGGGGGATTTGGTGTGTTTTCAGGAATAAATGTGATTTAACTATCTATTTATGGAAAAAAATGGAAAAGATTTCACAAAGCTGTTAGGTTTTGGAACTCTTAAACAGCTACTGCTCTTCTGTGTAAATAACCTCAGATTACCAGTCTGTTCCTTCCATCTTCTGCTAAACTGAGACTCCTTCTGAGGCAAGGAAATAAAAAACCTACAAGATTGATATAAGGTATAACAGCTGTGAACAATACAATAAATCCAATAATTTCACTTTGATTGAGACCTAGACCAGAAGCTTCCTTAAAAGTGCACAAAGTACTTCATATATCCTTGATGAATAGCGTAAGAATTTTTGATAGATATAGTTTGGCATCTTGTTAAGCAGAAAATTGATGATGTCCTGGAGTCTCTTCCCCTCCCCAGGAAACATGTGAGCTTGTGTAATTCTGAAAAATTGTGGATGGCGTCATACTTAAATCCCACAAAATACTGCAATCACTCTGTGGTATTTTGACTTCTGAACAGAGTGAAAACACACTTCCAGTAAGGGGGAATTTGTTAGCCAGCCTAGGAGAGAGGGTGTCAGGGTGGTCCTCCTGCTCTTCAGTCCTCCCAAGGGGAGTGGTTGGAGTTTTGAGACAGCATTTGCTGCTTAATGCTCCTCACGGCCTCACCTGATTTAATAAACTGGCCTATATCATGCAGAGGTTTATCTAAAGATTTATTCTTCCTTTGAAATAACTTTAACACCTTTTTAATATTAAAATGTTTATGCCTCTCCACCTCTGTGCTGAGATAAATTGTTGGGTATAATTGCATTGCTTTCTAAACCAGAAGGATGAAAGTCTTCCAGCTGTATCTCTGTCTGAACCCAGTTCTTCTGTACAGCTTTTTGTGGGGTACCGTAATAATTCCACTAAAGAAGCCTTTAAGTAGTTTCTTAACCAGAAAAAAAAATCCCTCTTCTGAAGCAGTTTTTCCAGGGAGCTGGAAACACGTTGTAAAGTTTTAGGGGGAAACTGTATATTTGGCACTTCTCTGCAGTGGAATGTGTGCTCTGTTCTGTGGTGGAATGAGACTCTAGCCTTTCAGACTGCTTCATATTAAATAGTAGTTGAAATTCTGTAGTAATGAAATTAGCTCTTCGTTGTAATAAACATCTCTGCTTTATTTGCTCTTGCTTTTGTCTATTACTTCATAGTTAAACCTAGTATTTTATGATGAACAATTATAACACAACTTAAATTTAACATGTACGCCATAAAGCAAATTAATGCACTCTGGGATATGAAGCAAAATATATTCGATTTTTGGTTTGATTTGTCCCCAAAGTGTACATCTAAGAGTCAGGCAGAAAGTAATACCCCTGCAGAGAAACAACAGTACCTATTAAAAGAAGGCATGAAATCTTATTTCCATTTTGTTATGCCAAGCCTGTGTGAGCTGTGTTAGCCCTGAATATTACAGGAGTTATCGAATGATTGCAACCCTGGATTAACGTGGTGCTTCATCACCTCTTCAGAAAAACTGGCAGGAGGATGTGAGCCCTGCAAGGTCAGCCCCACTGGAAGCAGCACAAACGCAGATTTTGTTTCTAGACTTCAAGGACCATGTTAATAATTGTGACTAGAAGCTGGTTTTGTTGATGTTAAGGAGATGCTCCCAATGATGAGGCTTAGCCAGGGCAGGAAATGATCCAGGAAAATTATAGAAAACAAACACACACCGCTAGTTCAAATCTTCATGCTATGGTTTTGCTCTCAAAAGACCAGCTCTTCAAAGAGCCAGTATTTTGCATTATCTTTTCAGCAGACAAACCTCTGTGCCCCTCTGGCAGATATGAGCTATCAGATCAGGGTTCATGTCCTGCAATTCTCTATGGGCTAAGGGTTAGTTAAATATAGATAGACAAGAGGAGAAGTTCCGTGCTGTGCTCTTGGTGTGGACAGTATCTCTGCTGTAAAAGTTGATTGTGGAAGGTGACATGGCAGAGAAATATGCATTAAATGTGTGTGATGTCAACTTTTTTGGGCTTCAGTTGTTAAGTGAGATTAAGGATTTGGAGGCTAAGGTGTTAAATTTGGGGACAACCTCATAGGTTGTTGCTCCTGCTTTTCAGTGTATGTCTAGGAGGAGAGAAGGAGGGTTTGAAGTGTTCTAATCAGGAGAACTAGGAAGATGAAAATATCAAAAAGCAGAATTGTTAACTTGTTTGTTTAGTGCTACTGGCTGAGGACCACTCTCTCTGAAATAAAACTGGAGCAATTCCACTTGAATTTGAGAAGTTACTTGTCTGCAGTTGAATATAAAATTTGGCATGGGACTCCATGGTCCTGCGGTTCAATATTCCTGCACGAAGCACATGGGATTTGACACAACTAAAGCATAACTTCTGGCAAGAGGAATGTCTCTAACTGACATTTAAAATGGTAGAAAATTTATCCCATCTTTGAAAACCAGGATTTTGGTCCTGGGTACATCCTGTCCCCTAAGAGAGGTGTTCTTTTCCAAAAGCATGTTTGGCTACTATCAGGTTTCATTGACAGTCTCCTTGTTTTTGTGTGGCCAACTGCTCACAGAGCTGCTTTGGGTATTTTGTAGACTGAAGTCAATAGAGGCATCCTTTAACAGGATGATCCTCATTAAAGCTTTGAACACGAGGAAGGTTGTGAAGATCTCACATGGAGCAAGCTGTGAAGTGATGATCCTTCTGAGTTCATGGGCACTGGTCCTGAGGAACTGTATCATTCTAGATTTAAAGTATCCCAACATGCTTGCCAGCATTCTAGTTATTTATCTGTCTATTTTCCACACTGAAGGTGTAGATTTAATTTGGTGTTTGATTTAATACTGATGGATTCTAAGGGTAGTGATGCAAACTTGCCACGACTGGCGTGAACTTGGATTGGCATCTTTAAGAAATTAAATTAATAAATAAAATGTTGACATCCAAGTGCCTCGTGGATGAGCTCATTCTGTACTGTTTTTGGGTACAGATTGATTTATGAATGAAGGTTCAAATTAGTTTATGAAGTTTGTGAAGTACTGGTTATAGTCCATCCAGTGGCCATGCTCCAGATGTCCTTGCTGAATCTAGCACATAAAGCTGAAGTGAAATAAGGGTTGTTTGGAGGTTTTTTTTGTTTGTTTGTTTTTAAAGTAAGTGGAAATTACTTGCATATTACCATTTAAACACATACAGTAAGGGTGTGTTACAAAATGAGGGTGGTTGTTTCTGTAGCTGGGTCTCACAAAATATAGATATGATTGACCTGTGCACAATTAACATGCCTTTTTTCTTAGAGTGTAATATTAAAATTCAGAGGAGAAAAATGAGACAACATGGAGCAGTGTGCTGTATTTTGAATACATGAATTCTCTAGTTACTACAGTGATATCTGCACTGGAAAACAAATAACATTTAAAATGGCATTCCCAAAATGTGGCAAGCAATGGGGGAGGCAGTTTTATTGTGCATGAGTAATGTTAACCCAGACTGCCCTGAAAGATCATCACCTACCTCATGTAGCAATTAAGCTCCCTAAAATATGGGAAAAAACCCACACAGAACTATGCTATAACAGTATTGTTATTGAGGTGGCATGCCAGTTTTGCTGGTTGCCACCAGCAAGCACAAAAAATACCAGCAAAAGCAATTTACCTACTAACTGTTTGAAAAAAACCCCACAAAATAATGAAAGTTTATCTCTAAGCTCCAAATGACCAGAGATATTTGTTTTCTCTAAATATAAAGTGCTAAAATTAGTAATAGCAATTACTTTTAATATTCCAGTTGCATCTAGAGACCTCAACAGGGATTAGGATTTTGTTGATTCTTGGCACTGAAGTAGAGACAGTTTAGCAGTGTGTTTCCAGATGAATTTATGATCTTTGTGACAAATGGTTTTAAGCAGATACAAAGAACTGCAGATTTCTCCTTAAAATAGCAAAGTTGAACCTCTCTGCAAAGTTATGTTTTTTTCATTAATAGATCAAAATTGATTTTATCTATCTTTGATGAACTGAATGTTGTCTCCCAGAATGGCACTACTACAATCTACACACTGCAGGTTTTACAGATCAAGGGATATCTCCAGTCTTTACAGCTACCTAATGCTTATAACACATAAATCAGATTACCAACTTTGATTTGTTAAGGACAGAATAATTTAAAGATTGTACAGCTTCACAAAGGTACATGTGTAATCAATAATTCCTAGTTTAGAGAAAAAATGCCCTATAGGATTGGGAAATAAAGTGGGTTTTGCAAGGTCCCCTGTGTTTTTGTGTTCGTTTGTAATGTGTGCACACGGAATAACAAGAATGCTATTGACGTTCGTGGCCTGGGAGGAAACAAATAAAAGAGATTAGTGCCTTGGCTTTTTGACTAAAGTAATGTGGAAGGCTGGCTCATCCTTTGAGTTGGACTGGTTGGTGGTTGTAGGTTCCTCCCAACTGAAGTTTTCTACTCTATCTCCTCATCTCTGGCTTCTCTCAGTCCTGTTGATATTTTATAGCTTCATCTAGCAGGGTAATTTCATCAAAAAGGTCTTTGACAGGACTGAGCTTTCCTCCCTGTTTTATAGATGATAGTTCAGGAAGCTGAATCCTAATAATTTTAAATATGGTTTACATTATGTGCTGCTCAGTGTACAAGCTTTCTGTCTAAATCTGTTCCTTAATATATTCATCTTTCACCAGAGCACAAAAGGCATATGTAGCTGGTCTAGATTCAGAGATAAGAGCTTGGAGTTGGCTTTGAGGCTTGGACTAGTTTAAGCCACGATGAAAACCTCTCACATCAGGATGTAGGAACTTGCTCTCTCAATTAAGTTCCTGCATAATCCAAGTCTGAGAGTTAAATCCAGCATTTCTGTGCACAGTCCTAGATAAGTAGTTCTGTTTTTCAAATATGTGCTGAATGGAAAACGATTTGTCTCCAGGTTTCAGAGTGCAGGTTTGAGACCTGGTAGCAGGATAAGAGATGCTGTGGAGCAGAACCAGTAGCAGAGATGGGAAGCCTGAAAATGCAGCAGTTGAAAGGATGTGATAGTCTAAATCTCTGAGGTTCAGCTGTCTTTTGAGGACTCTGTAAAGCCTTTGAAATTTAAAGCTGGCAGCTGACAAATTGCTAGTGGAAGTCATAAATTTTGAGGGTATAATCAAGTATGTTAAGCCAAACAAATACTATTTTGGTTACTCAGCAAGCAACACATTTTTAATGTGAAATGCTACAAGTGGATGAATTAACTTTCTATAGAAAATTACCTTCCAGAGAGGCCAGCCAAGCCACAGAAATTGTGTCCTGGTCACATCCCTTAGCTAACAGGTGTAAATGCCTGTAGCCTGAGGGTACACATGGCCTGGGGAGGAATTGGGTCAGCTGTTCCTAGGTGAATTTTCCCCTGTGATACCTTGCTTAGCTGTTGCCTGAGGCAGGAGCTGGTGTTTGGTAGAGCAGTTTTGTGCAGGGCTGGTCCTGGGTGGCATCGGTGGCACAGACACAGCCACCTGCTTGTGCCTTTCCTCTGCTCCAGGGTACAGATTTTTCTTTGTGGTTTAAAGACACTGGGATGTGATGAGAGCTACTGGAGTGTGGGAAATCCACAGCAGAGTCTCTTGTGCTGATGCTGCTGGGGGTGGATAATGCAGCTGATGCTCTGGTAATCAGCTGGGAGTGGCAGCATCTTGCAGCAGGTGCCTTTGGTGCATGTTCACTTATCTCATACAACATATTCATCACAGATACTGCTCCATCTGTGTGCCGTCAGTCAGTTTAGAGACAACGGGATTTTCAGCAACCTGTTGGTTGTATGAAATTAAATTATGCTTCCTTCATGCTCTTCTGCCTTGTGCATGTCAGCATACAGAGTCAAAGGGATAGTAATTGTTCTTACGTAGCTGTATTTTTTAATTTAAGAAATGGCAGAACTTTTTTTGAATGAGCTTCAAGAAAAGCTTGGTTCCTAAGTCTGGATTGAAATTTGGCTGGTTGACTGTTCTCCAGAAATACAACTCTGGAAAAATTATAACCTGAAAAACATTTTTCAGCCTAAGCACATTTCCACCTTCCTACATCTGTTTTTACATGCTTTGACTATGGTATTAGGGGCCAAGTTATGCATATCCCAGAGGTGATTTGTGTGGATGTATAGACCAGCTCTGCAACAGAAACAAACCCTCTGCCCTATGATTTGTTGTGAGCAGCTAGCTGTTATGAACAGAGCAGCTCCTTTGCAAATGTAGGCCAGCACAGCAGGCTCCTGCAGAGTACATGGCTGTGTGCACACACAGCCTCTCCACAATAGCAGTGCCAGCTGCTTTCCAAAGTATTACTAACTCCATTCTCAGGGTGCTGTCAAAATCTGTGGTAGAAATTTTATGGGCAGAATGTAAGGTCAGTCCCAATGAGTACGCTTATTTTAGTGCTTTGTGTTCCTTTTTCAATTGTTTTCCTCTCTAAATGCAGGTTATTTATTCTGTCCCTTAACCCACACAGTTATCACTAGCAGCAGTACAGCTCCCAGTGATTAGTGTGGATATCTGAGTCTGCAGGAAAAGCCACATCACCACCGCGGTTATTTCTGCTGATATTAATTTTAGAATTGTGTTTATTCATGAAGCTAAACCCAAGGACCAGCTGATTGCCAGTGGGAGGACAAGCTGTAAACAGTGCTGTTTTAGAGGTGTGCCTGGTTTAGATGCTGCCTAACGTGCTCCTTTCCCTGCAGGTGATAGAAGACAGCACGGGCGTCCGGAGGGTGGTGGTGACGCCGCAGTCCCCGGAGTGTTTCCCTCCCAGCTACCCCTCGGCCATCTCGCCAACCCACCACCTGCCCCCCTACCTGACACACCATCCCCACTTCATCCACAACTCCCACACAGCGTTTTACCCTCCTGTCACTGGACCTGGGGACATGCCACCACAGTTTTTCCCGCAGCATCATCTTCCCCCAACAATATATGGAGAACAAGGTGAGCTGGGAGGAAGGGACTGGGACTGGCCTTTCCCACCTGTATTCAGCAAGTTTTAAGGGCTGGGGGAACTAAGGGTAGGAATGAAGTGAAGAAAAGAAAGCTTTGTTACATGGAAAGAGCCTCCTTTAATATCCTTAGTGACGTGCTGTAGCTGTCCACAGTATCCATTTTTATTTTGCCAGCAAAGAAAAAACTGGTTTGGGCATGATATTTTCAAGGTTCACACTCAAAGTGAAGCACAAAAAGAAGGATTGAATTATAGAAAAAAATCAGGAAATACTGTGATCCCTGCAAGCTAACCTGCCTTAGGTTAAGAAAGAGTCATCCTTGGAGGGGGAAGTGGGGATTATATTTAATGAAGTGTATCTGAAGAGTGTACATGATATTTATGATAATTCTCAAACTTTTTTTAGCTAATTTTAATTCCCAAAGCTTCTACTTCATCTTGCAGTTCTCTCCTTAGGCAGCACAACTGACACGATTCTAAGGTCTATTTATACTGGGAAATTAAATTGCATGTGATCCAGGGTTGGCAATTTGAAACCAGCACATCTCACCTTGTTCTGTCCAGTCAGGCCCTGAGGAAGAAAATGCTAAATTGCTCTGAATTTATAAAGGCTTTTTCCAAAAGATCTGTTCTGTCTGGAATTTTGCTTGAAGTCTGTGTCTCTGAAAAACAAAGACTTAAAAGCATCACCCTAATAGTGGTATTTTACATCCAAAGTAAAATTCTGTCATCAAAAGAGCCCAATTAATACAAAATAATTGCAAAAAAAAAGGTTTTCTTTTAAAAATCTCCAGGAACAGCTGGAGCAATTTCATTTGGAGATGTCCAGGAATTTGAATTTCTGGTAAAAATAAAACCCTCAGTGATTTTTGTTGTTCCGAGTTAATGCGGGTGAACCGTTCCATTTCAGAAATCATACCACTATATGGGATGTCCAGCTACATTACCAGGGAAGATCAGTACAGCAAACCACAGCACAAGAAGCTCAAGGACAGGCAGATTGACCGCCAGAACCGCCTGAACAGCCCTCCCTCGTCCATCTACAAGAGCCACATAGGCAGCTGCACGACGGTGTACAATGGCTATGCCAAGAGCCACAACGGCGCGAGCAGCGGCGGAGGAGGAGCCCCAGCCCTGAAGAAACCTGAGCGCAGAGCGAGGAGCAGCCCAAAGTCAAATGAACAAGACCCACACGGTAAAAAGAGAGGTTTATTTATTTTTAATTCCTTTTTATTGCACCTTTCCAGCTTGTGACCTCCTCTGTCTGGATCCAGCAGCCGTGCCAAGAAATGCTCCCACCCACACGTTAATATGGTGTGAACTTAAATAAGAACGCTGGGCTTGCTAGGCTGAGTTTGTTTTGTAAGGTGAACCCAGTGCCTCCCCATCTTTTGTGACTGCTCCCTTGGTAGATGCAGCATTGTTCTTTTTCTATCTGTTGGAAGCAGAAATGCATTTTGTGGGCGAGCTCTTGGTTTTATTTTGCTTTTTGGAGAGGCATCTTGGCACTTCACAAAAATCTTCATGGACAATTAAGCTATAACCAAAATCTGACTACTAGGAACCACTATTTTACATATCCTAGGTTAACCTGGTGAAGTTATTACAAAGTTTAGAGGTGATGACTGAAAAACCAAGGGTTTTTTTTATGTGAAAATTCAGTGAAAGTAAGATTACTTGAAAACAAAACTGAGAAGAAATTTCTTAATGTTAGCCATTGGAAATAATAGTCAAATCTGGCTACTTTTGAAATAATTTTCTTTGGCACTTTCAGAGACTTGCCATTTAAAAATTTAAAACTTGATGAACAACCCAATGCTTTACTGTAATCAAATCTCATTTATCACAAGCCATTCTGCATACAGCCAGTTCTACCTAGATTTAGTTAAGTAACTTTTTATAATCCCTTTTACCTACCTGCCTTTCTCCTCTCTCCTTGTCTCTTTGCTGACTGCTACAGCAGCAGCTGCCTGAACAAACTCTGATATAGTAACCAAAGCAGCATGTCCAGGATAATGTAGCACACTCTGAAATATCTTGAGTTAATTTGTGCTTAAAGCATAGGTTTTCCATTATCTATCTATAGTGTATATTTATATGGCTCTATACTTTACATGTGAGACATAACTGAAAGAAATAGTTGTGAAAATTAACTGTATCAATAGCCAAAGAGAGGGAAAAAATGCTGCTGGCATGGTAAGGAATGAGGATTTGCAGACGTGCTTCAGGGTCTTTAGAATTAGCAAGGACCTGTATTTGGGAATGCTGTAATCCAAGAAAATGAATCACTGCATTAGACTTTCTAGTTATTTCTTGCCAATCAGCTTATGTGAACTTCAGTATTCTTACTTATGTTTAGGTGTTTATTTGAGGTGGAATATATGAGGTGTTTGAAGCATGTGTGTGAAAGACCTGAAAAAAAGTATAGTCTTAAAATGTTGGTTCAGTGGATACTGAGTCAGCCTGGCCAATCACTTCTGAAATAATCTAGAAATAATTTAAAAGCATCTTGTTTAAGGGTTTCCTGCAACCCTTGTGTTTGTCTAATTTGTTGCCTTGGACTGATCTGCTGTGCTGCAGCTGAGGAGCACAAGCACTTTTAAAATGCCAAGAAAATCAGTGGAGTCAAGGCTACAGCATGTCCAGTCTTGTCAGCCAGAGAATGCCTTCAGACTGGGAACAGCAAGGGATGGAGTCCTCCCCAGCTGGGGAAAAGTCCCCAACAGGAGGCTGTGCAAAAAAGCATCCCTTGTCCCACCCATCTTTTAAAATCAGGTTCTGCATCTGCACCCACCAGTGGCAGCCCTGGAGTCGTGTCAACTGCTCTGCAGCAAGTCCAGGGCCAAAGCAGGAATAGGAGAGTTTGTTTCATATTAAAGATAAAAAGGGATACTGTGGGCTCAAATGTGAGGTTTCTGACATCAATGTATTATTATAGTCATACATGCAAACTTACATGCAAATTTCTGCAGCAAGGTCACAGAGGTTTCTTAAAGGCTCTCATCAGGCAGGTCCTTAAAATAAGTTCCTGTTTGATATTTACAAGCTTGTAGTCATATCTGTCACTTTATGCTTACCTTTTCTGTTTCTTCTTTAATTATTTGGGGATTTATTGATGAATACCTGACTAACCTGGCCATACACGTAATTAGGGTGAGAGTTAATAGCAGTCTGGGCACAGTTGCTAATTTGATTTATGCTGCTAAGATGACAGTTTTTAGAATAGCCAGAAAAAATGAATGTGTCAGAAGCAATAAGTAGCAAAGGGGTTTAAACTTACAGGTTTTGTGGATGTGTATCTGTTCAAGCCTGCTAATAGTTAAAAACTTGATGGTGCTGTGACTGCTTCTAAAATTGCAGAATAGCCTGGAAAACCTATTTTTAGGTACATAAATATATAAAAATGTGTATATGTATGTATAAAACTTGTGGAGAAATCTTTATTTAGAAAACCGCTTAACCAAAAAACTCTTTAGGAGAGAAGAAGGAATGTTTGAATCTGCAGTAAAACTTGGAGCAACATGGAGGAGAGCTGGAGCTGAGGGCTTTGTTTGCGTGAATTATTTAATTGGGATTGTGATATGCCTCACAGCCTATCATTTCCTATCTGGCTGTGGGGTGTGTATGCTCCTGCAGTGGAGCTGGCTTCTTTTGGGTGTTTGGCTGATGGAGCAATCCCAGGATCCAGCTGCTGGCAAGGGAGGGGGCTTTAGGAGCCCCGGACACAGCTGGAGCAGGCACTTGCACAGCTCAGCTCTGGTTGCTGCAGAGAACAGCCTGTGTCAGTGCACAGTGCTGCAGCCTGACAGTGGTTGCTGTCCTTGGGATGGCTGGAGCAAGGTTTGGGAGCTGCATCAGTGCTGGGATCATGGGTGGGAGCTCACCAGGGGCACCTCTCCCAGCAAGCAGTCCCAGCTGATGCTCAGAGAGGCAATTGGAGTGTCTGCTTTCATCAGCACGCAAAGATGATCCACACAGGGATGTTTGTGATGGGGAAGATGGGAGTTTCTCTTCTTGGATCTGCTGCCCCTGTGCTTGGAGTGATGCTTGTCCTGTTCCTTGTTTCTTGGTAGTGATTTCTCTGATGAGTGTGGTTCTCCTTCCTTAGCACACCCACTCGCTGTGGCTGAGATTATTACAGTGCTGCAGGAATAATAAGGGGGTTGGAACACCTTCCTTATCAGCACAGACTGAGAGGGCTGAAGCTGGAGAAGGGAGGAGACCTTAGAGCCCCTGGACAGGTTTCAAGACAGCTGGATAGGGGCATTTGACAGGACAGGGCAAATAACTTTAAACTGAAAGAGGGCAGGGTTAGATGGGAAATATCCCATAATGTGTGTATATATATATAATATAAGAAGGAGTTCTTCCCTGTGAGAGTGGTGAGGCCCTGGCACAGGCTGCCCAGAGAAGCTGAGGCAGCCCCTGGATCCCTGGCAGTGTCCAAGGCCAGGCTGGATGGGGCTGGGAGCAACCTGGGATAGTGGAAGGTGTCCCTGCTCATGGCAGAGGGTGGAATGAGAGGATCTTTAAAGTCCAACCCAAACCATTCATGTGAATAATATTGAAGAAAATGTCCACTGTACCATGCAAGGACAACTCGACCCTTTTCCCTGAAAAACCACAGTATGTGTGGTATGTAATTTAAAAATGTACTTTTCCATCAAAATCTATTCTCATTTTAATGTATTAGGCCTATGAAATTTGAGTTAAGTGCTCAAGGAAAATTCTGCCATGTGTCAATAATTTCCAGCTTCCCTCCAATATAAAAAGAAGGAAGGATTCCCCAAAAAATCTGCTTTACCACTGGTAGAAGAAATGGGGTTATAGATCATCAGTTCTAAATGTTATCAGTACTGAAATTAAGTAAATTACTCTGGAGTACTTTTGTTCAGTCACCTCTCCAGTTGTGGATACAGCCTATGCACCTCTGTGTTCTGTACAGCATGACGGTACATTAAGTTAGTGTGTCTATAACACAGCCTCATCCCAGGGTGATTCTATAACATAGCCACATCCTCTTTTTACTAGGAGGCTTACAGTTTCAGATTGAGGTTATAAGTGCAATTCTGACATTTCCATTGACTGCATCATGCTATGTTGGATGGTGCACTTGTAAATAAAGATTTCTAGGAAACAGGCTGTTTTAAGGCAAAAAAAAAAAAGAGAAATGGATTGCTTATATTTGATTGAAAATTTGGAACTTCTGAGTGTTTCTCATAGGATGATAGATGGTGTCTTGTAAGGTAGAAGGCTTGGAGGTATGATACTGGGATTCTGATTTAAAATCCATATTGGAGCTTTTCCACAGAGTTGTTTCAAAAACTGAATGGGAGAGGAGGGAATAGAGTTGGGTTTTTTGTGGGTTGGGTGGTTTTTTTTTTTTTCTGTAAAGAGCCTTGCCATCTAAAAAGAGCTGTAAGCGGAAATCCTGTCCCATTCATGCTGTCCTTTATGAATTTCAGTCTGAGTCACTTCCTTCTCATGCACTCAGTGGCTCCCTTCTTGGTCATGCAGTGATCTGGTAGTCCAAGAAGTTCTGTGTGTGGCTGCAAGTACTGTGGGAACACAAGCAGTTTTGAGCATTCTGACCATGCTTTTGCCTATTTCCTTATCATAATTTTTTTTCCTCTCTTCAAATGAGGATTTTTTTTAAAAGTCCTTACTGAAGCTTGAAGAGCTCAAAACAGCCCAAACTAAAACATGTCCAATGGGTAGAAGTGGGAAGGGGGCTGGATTGTTGCGTGCATCCTGTGCAGAGCTGGGTGCCAGAACAAACAGACCCAGCCTGGGCAGGGAGTGGCTCCAGCCCTGTTGTGTGTGCCTTTATGGAAGCGTCCCTAAAGAAGTTTTTGTCCTCATTTGAGAAGATCTGGCTTCAGATCAGGGGCCTTTCCAGCCCAAGAGTGTGATGAAGATGATGCTGAGGAGAAGGCTGAATGTGTCCTGTGTGCTGCTCCCAGCTCTTCCAGCAGCATCCAGACCTGCCAGGCACCAGGGAGTTTGAGTCCTGCCCAGTCCTTTGGGTGCCCACTCACTGACCTGTTCTCTGTGAGCTCATCTAACTCAGTTTTGTAAAGCACTTTGGCTTTCCCAGTGAGGGGAGAACTGACTTTGGTGTGCACTTCACTGCTCTGAGCAGCTGCTTTCTTCCATGTGGCATTGATGTGCTTTTACTCATGGAGAAGGGAGGAAAAAACATTAGAATCAATTAGTAGTTCAAAGAGTTGTTGTAGACTATTGACAGATTATAAACTTCCATTGTCATATATGTACAAGCCTCAGTGTTGTTGCTTTCCTGTTATGGAGGTTTTGTAAATCTGATTTTGTGCCCTGAAGGAGCCTCCAGCTACTCTGAAAGGTGAAAACCATGGCTTCAAATTCCTGCTGCTTGGAATTCCTCAGGAGATATGGGTAGCTCTGTGTGCTCAGTTTATTTGAGGGAAATCCATTGGGAGTACACAGAAAATGGGCTTGCCAAGAGAACTTCCTGACAACGGTGGCTTTAATTTGAAAACATTTTAAAATAAGTGATTAACTTGGCAAAGCAGAAGTTCTGAGTGAAGAAGTACTCTCAGGTATCCCTGAGTGGGGTGGGATGTGCTCTGCAAGCTGCCAGTAAGTGATGCAGAGTGGATGACGTATGAGAAACCAGAGCTGAGGCATTCTTGGTACAGCCCCATCCTGTTCTCTCTGAAGCTTCCATGCAATATTTAAATATACTTAGGAAAAACGTGGGGTTTTTTCTATTTTTGTTTAACTGTATCAAGTTGTTGTTTTAATCCAGAGACTGTGAATTAAAGGTAAATTGTAGGAGCTGTGATTCAGTGCAGACAGGAACCAGGCAAAGTTCCTCTTCTTACTCATTCTAGATCCTGTCAATTCTTTTCTATTTTGGTCCTGAATCCATTTTGCTTATTGAGTCATACATTTATCTGTGCCTGTGTATCCTATAGATTTAAAGGCTTAAAAGAGTAGTTTCATCACTTTTGGTCCATGTAAGCAAAGAGGCTGAGAAACACTGGCAATACATGTAGATTTTATGTTCTATTAGCCAGGAACTGATGATTTGGTACGTGCTAATAGACATTTGTTTTACAGTGTAGAAATGTTCTACTGACAAAATTGGTCATAAATGTTTTTCTGCTGCCATAAATAATACCCCTATGTTAAATGCAGCTTCTCTGGTGTCCCTAAATGTATTTGCTTCTATAAAATAAGACTTTCAATAAGATTGTCTCCTGAAAACATCCTGTCAAAACTGACACAGTGATTTTATTAATAGCATTGGAAAAAGCACATGAAGAGTAAAATACATCTGTCAGGTTAAGTGAATTTTAGTATTATATCAAATAATGCAATGTGAAACATAATATTTAGTGGAACCAGAGAAGTGTTGAATATTGAGAATATAGATCAGCATTGTACACGAAATCTAAATGGTGTTACTGTTCCTACTGCATTTTTTAATAGTTTTAGCCATTAATACTACTTGTCTGAATTCTTCAGACTTATATCTCATTAGAAATAGATTGTGTGCTTTGTGCTGTTTTCCTGTAAATTTTAATGTATGAGAGGAAATAGGATGCATTAATTAGGGCATAGTCTGAACTTGAGAAACAAATATTCATTTGCGACACCCAGAATTTCCAGTGTGATATTCTCATGCCTTGACCTTATCTTCCACATCATGACTGAGCTTGTGCTTTTGTTGGTTTCTATTTGGAAATATGCCTGCTTCTTCAACAGCCTTTATCTTTGGTATTTTCGCTAAAATAATAGGGTGTGAATTGCTCGTTCAGGCAGTAAACAAAGTGGTTATGAGTGTCAGCTACACCTTTGTGTACCAGCTTGAACTCTATTAGCTGGGCCACACAGATTCTCACCAAATAATATTTTTGCCTGATAGTCAGGTAAAGTAACCACTTAAGTGAGCTTTATATAGACTGATGGCTGTATTAGAAACATATTGCAGGGTTCAGGTAGAGTACATTCCCAAGTTCATGTCAGTCTGTGTGCCTGCAAGAATTTATCCAGATCAGGCTTAATTTGTGACTTTGCTTTGGCAGAAAGAATGGCTAAAATGTTTATCCAGCATCATTGAAACACCTTCTGTTGAGGAGGAGAAACAAATGTTTTTTCTCTGCTGTCTTGAAGCTTAACTCATATCATGGGGGCTTCGATGGAGAAGGGTGAAAGCTAAATATCATAAATGGTGCTGGAAAGCAAGTCCATGCCCAGAACACTCCCTGCCTCTGCCATAGCTTTGCCCAGTTCCAAACCCAGCAGTGTTTCGCTTTGAGCTGCCTGTGGGCGCTTCCTTCTCAGGCATCTTGACCAACTCTTTCCCAGAAGTTGCCTTTGTGCAAATAATTTCCAGGAATTTGCAAGCCTGTGAAATCTTGTCTGCATGTGACCTGTCACAGTCAGGGAGGTATTCTCTCTATGCTGTGTCCATAGTGCAGGAACAAACTCAAGATTTATGGGGGTCTGAACGCCATGGCAGTCCCACCTTCTTTCACACCAAGCTGCTTTGTTAGCACAGAGAACCAGCTTCATAAGTTCAGCACCAGAAATTGTAGATAAGAGATTCTCTTAATCAGCTAAGTGGGAGCATCTCCTAATTTAATTGCACGATATTCTCCCATCTTCAATGTCCCCTGTTCTTAGAGGCAAATGGAAATGCTGCAAACTTGGTTTTGTCCAGGCTTTTTGTACCTAAAAGTGCAAAGAGAACACCAGGGCAGTGTGGATACAAATGATGCAGCGTGGTAATGAGGTGCTCTGAGAACTGGTGGTCTGGCCATCCATGGCTCTGAGCTATCCATGGGGCAGAATGGGTCACTCCAGTTCTGCTTACATTTTTCAGTCTCATCACAGCAGCTGTGACAAAATAAATCTCATTAGATGCTCCCTAATCTTCCTAAGTGTGCTAACTACAGGAAACACAGCTCAAAGTCCACTGAGGAACATTCAGGGCATATCTAGTGAAGAGTGGGGGAATCTGGCTCCAGTGCTCGTGTTTGACTTTCTTAGGGCTTGTAAGCCCTTTTGGCAGAGGCTGGTGTTTTACCTCAAAGCTGTTTTCCTCAGTCCTGATCAGTTTCTGTAGGCTCTCATATTTTTATTCTCATCTGCTTTATCCCTCCCTTGCCTCATTTTGCCAGCAGGATCTCCTTGGCAGGCCGAGCTGGATAAGCTGTCTGCTCCATCATTTATCAGGAAATCAGTGCTAAATGACGTAAGGCACAACCTCTTCCCCCAGAGGATCTTCATATTATCTCAAGAATTTGCAGCTTCTGCTGCAACTGACAGTCAAATCCAGAAGACTGAAATCTGAACCTTTTTCCTAGGACTTCACATAATTTATGGATACCCACCCAACAGAAAAAAAAAATCATACAAAGTACATTTTCATCCTGCTTAAATACTCACTGATTAAATGCCTGAGACAGGGAGAAGAGTTACACCAAGATCTCAGAGCTTCAGAGCAAGATAAGCAGTGTATCCTCACCAGTCAGGAGATAACATGGACCACCAACAAGGGAAGGGAACTATGTTTCCCTTATTTGGCAATATCTGGGACATGGAGCCAAAAGGGAGAGGGTATTTATAGGAAAGAGGTAGAACATTTCCTCCCTCCAGACTATAAAAAATAAAACGTATTTAAGTCTAATGATTTAATGAGCAACACTTATTTGTGTAGCCAGATGTTCTGAACAATGTCCATCTGTATTTCCAGCTGGATTTGCAAAGGTGGTAAAATAAAAGTTCATGTCCCCCTGAAGTTAATGGGATTTGTTTATAGAACTCTTAGACTGTGCTTCAAACCTCATCAGTTACTCTTTTCTGAGGAAGGGTGGAATTTGATTTCTGAAGTTTTTGTGACTTTCAGTATATTTGCTTTTAAGAGGAGGAAGAATCTTAATGCAGGGTAATGCTTTGAATGTTGCAGTGAACAGAAAGGATAAACACTGTTCTAAAATGAAGCAGCCATTTCAATTTTCTCCAAGGTTTATTATAAAAGATTTTATCCAAAAGCTTGACTTTGGGTTTTTGTGTTGTTTTTTTTTCTTGGTTTTTTTTTTTTTTTATTTTATTCCCCTCTAAGGAGCTGTGCTTAGAAGCAGCTGCTTTGATTTACTGCAATTCATGTGACTTGTGCCTGAATTTCATCTCGGCAATGAAGTCCAGAATGAGCTGAAATTCCTGTAGCTTTGTTGAATCCTTCCCAGCAAGCAGTAATCAGGTGGATATTTCTGTGAAAGGTTTTAAATATTTGGAAGAGTTCTTGGGGGTGAAACTGGTTGTGTCAATATCCAGGATCACATTTTGCTCTTGTCCCATACAGAACTGCTAATTGCCCATGCACTTCTTTCAGCTCACTAGTAGAAAATTGGTACAGACATATAGATCAGGTTTTTAAAGCATTCTTGAGCTCCTTCTTCCCATCTCAGGCCTGAAAAGGCACATATAAGATAATATCAGCTTTTTTGCTTCTGCATTTTAGAAATTTAGCCCCCAGTCTTTATTAAATGTTCTGTTTAATATCCTTCTAGCTCATATAGTCACAGTTCATCCTTCAGACATGATTGCAAAACAATTTAGGCTGGGATTGCTTGAGTCAGTTGATTGTCATCTGTCATGAGGAAGATAATTTATTTCTGTTCTGCTGTCAATCTGTAGGTGTTTGGGTTGATTTAAAGAAGGGAGGGGAAGCTCTTTGCCTTCCCCCATCTCTGAGCTGTGGTGCCTGGGCTGAGTGGAAAGAGAAAAATGTTATTTGGTTTCTGGGATTACTGTGATCTCCTCCACCACTCATTGCAATTTCATTGTATCATACTTTTCATCTGGAAAAATAGGTCAGTGATTTACATTGGTAACAGAAGAGCTTAAGTTAGAATGTTGTAACTGCAGCCCCTCACTAGGTTGCCTTTCTAGCACCACAATTTGGAATGGTTGTATTCAAAATTAAAAAAAAAGAAAGCCCGAACTTTTTTTCCTGTGGAATCTAACATCTTTTAAAGATGTGCAAATGGTGTCAGTAATGCATGAAATACAATTTCTACTTTAATGTAAATGCTTACACAAAAGTCAAGAACAGAGAAAAGATGATACTTTTATCCTGTTTTAGGGCAAGTTTTCCCTGCTTACTTTCACATAGAGGATGAATAGCTTGCTTTGCTCTGACTCTATTCTTGAGAGTAAAATAGTGGTTATTGCTAAAACCCAGCATCCCCAAGCACTTTGCATTGCCCACCATGAAATCTAAAGAAGGCTTTTCTTCTTTGGTTTGAGCAAGGGTGAAGTTGTGACTTAGGGCAAAATTTGGCCTGCAGTTATTTTCTTTAAATCTTTTTAGTTCATGGTAAGTTCTGCTGTGCCTCTGCATTGGGGAAGTTTTCTGCTGCCTTCCTATTGTTGTAGCAAACTCAGTGGCTTTGTGAGGTTCACTGCCAAGGAAGTTGTTAATTTTGGCTGAGGTGGTCTGTTTAATCCCCAGCAAGTTTGGAACTCCTATGGAGTCTGTTTTGGCTGTGCTGTGTGGTTATTTTTCTGTGCAAATATGCAGTTCTGCAGGTTATTTTGCTAGTTTGGTGTTTGATCAGGAAAATGCTCTTATTGTGTAATAGGCAGATTAGCAAAGGTTTTTATGGCCAGAATTATCTATGGTCATATTTTTAAAAGTCAAGAAGAAATAAGTTTTATTTTGTCTTCAATACTGGTGCCATTGTCCCCCTATACTGGGGATGGTATTTCAGAGCAAAATATTTCCTCATTGGCATGGGGCAGCAGACACAGGACTTTAGAGGTCAGACTGGTACACTGGAGGCTTGTCACTCTGTGTTCATTAGGGATTGTGCTTTCCACCTCAGTTTCTTGGAGAGTGGAGGACTCACCTCTGCCCCAGCAGGACTTGGAGTGGCTGTCCCAGCAGGGACACTCAAGAGTGACAGAGACAAATCCACACCTGTGTGGGGTGCAATGGAGCTGCCAGTGACCCAGTTGGGAAGAGAAGACAAATCCTTGGTGCTGTCAAACTTGCAAACTTGTGCTTTTTGTCAGTGCTAGGAGGAGTTGTGAGCCTCCTTTCACTGTGTGTTCATGATGCTCAGGCTGCCACTTTGCCTGGCTGTGACAGGTGCCAGGACTGAAGGGAACCTTTTCTTTTGGAGAGGAAATCTGTCTGAAAATGCCAGATGGTGTAATTTCACGGCTGGTGTCAAACATCCTTTTGAGCCAGTTTCACATTTTAAGAAGCATGGGTATTTCAGCCATGCTGCTGACCATCCCCTGCTCCTGCTTGGAGCTGGGGAAGCCTGTGGAGTTTTTATGGCCATGTCACCTGGGGCTGCCTGGGGTGCTGGTGACAGCAAGGTACAGCTCTGCAGAAGTTACATCCCCTCCTGAATGGCCACTGGGTTCTTCAGCCTGGAGAACAACCCTTGAAAGTGGCAAAGGCTGGACAGGCAGTTACAGGGAATGAGGAGAAATGAGAGGGACAAAGCATGAAGCAATACAGAAATAAATGGAAGGAATTAAGCGTGAGGAAATTCCATGCATCCCAACTATTGTACAAAATTCCGAGGAGTGTGAAGGACATCACTGTTCCTAGGAAAAGGTTAGTGTTTGTTGGCAAAGTTTGTAGTGAGAACAAAACATCAGCCTTCTACCTGGAAACTGAGAGTTAGGAACTCCAGGAAAGTCTTAGGAGGGATTTTTGTCTTTTTGTCAAATACTTGACCAAAAGATGGAGGGCTGGACACTGCTTGGTTTATCTGCAAAGCTTTTATTGTCTTCCCAACCTCACAAAGAGTGCGAGCTGTTGTAACAGAATAGCAAAAGGGAAGTTGCTGAAAATAAAAAGAAAAAACATTTTGACACAGAAAATAAGCTCAAGCAGGTCGAAATGATGAAAAGAGAGCGCTCCATGAGGAGGTCCTGTGTGTAAGTGGTTTGTTGTTCCAGCAGATTCAGCTTGGGCTTCCTCTGTTTGTGTGGGTTATGTCATTGTTTGATTTGGTGTTCCTTCAAACCCAGGCAGCTGCAGCCATCACAGTGCACTGCCTCTGTTATCTGCTTTGGGAGATGTACAAAGCGCTCGCTCGAGTTGTCAGATGTATGTGATGGAGATGGGGGGTTGCTGTATTTTACTAAGAAAGCCCTTTTCTGCCTTCTAATGGACCAACTGCGTGTTCACAGCAGGAATTCGCTCAGATCTCCAGCCAGTAAAGTAGGAGTTGTTTTTGCTGTCTTCCAGCAGTAGCAGCGAAGAAGCAGAGAAAAACAAACCCAACATGTCACTTACCCTCCATTTGTCCCTTGCATCCAGACTTTTATTTCCCTTGCTGGTTGCTACTGATCTTATTTTCCTTCCTCCACCCCAATAAAAAACATAGATCCAAACAATAATGGGGGGCAGGGAGGATTGGTTCCTCTTAAATTTATTTTTAAAACACTTTTTAGGTGACTTCATTATGTACATCTGAATGCTTCCACATTTGATCCTGATCCATGTGATAGCAAGGGCCTTTGGTTAAAGAAGGATGAGCTGTGAATTTGCACTCCACGTATTTTGGAGTATCATGGACAATAGGAAACTGAAGCAGTCAAGGTGAAACTAGCAAGTCAATATGGACTGTGGCCAGGACATCTCTGAAGCATGGGATTAAATTCATGCCTAAATCACAGTGGTGTTGAGGCAAAACACTTCAGTTATCCTCTGTTGTCCCAGTGAATCAGGATGACTGGAGTTTGATTTTAGATGTGAAAAAATGCCTTTCTGGATTTTATATACAGGGGTTTTGTTCTATTTGCCTTCTGTAATTCCAGGAGCAATTTGAGGTTAGAGTTTTTTTGTTTGTTTGTTTGTTTGTTTTTGTTGTTTTGGGGGTTTTGTTTGTTGCTTTTGGTTTTGGCTTGGTTTTTGGGGGTATTTTGGGGGGTGTTTTGGTTGGTGTTTGGTTTTTTAGTTTTTTTTGTTTTATTACTATCTCTATATGGTTTGGTCTTTAAGGATAAATAATGAAGGATGAGTTTCTAGACAATAATTAAGGTATGCTAGTAGGAGAAATCAGATAGCAACAGGGGGAAGGCACTTAGGAATGGAAAAGTTGTGATACACTCATGCACAGCAATTTTTAAAGAATTGGAACATGTTTTAACAATTGTATCTGAAGTTGGATAACATCCAATTTCTCTGCCTTTGTCGGGGAGCCATAGTTGTGTTTTATCATTGGTGTTTTTTATTAGCTTTTATGTAATGAACAGAAATTCGAAATGTTTAACATTTAGAAATCTCATCCAGGCTTAATTAATAATCTTCTTTGGTGTATTATAAGTTCACATGGTGCAATTGACTGTTTTGAATATAAATATTTTTTCTCATAAGTTTAATATTCTGAAGGGCTCCCTGTTCTGCCCAGAGTGAAGTGGTGCTGGGAAGAAGATTTTTTGAAGCACTATGTGTTCAGTGTGGCACTGGATTTGCCCTCCTCAGTGTCACATCTGTCAGCCAGCAGTAGCCTGGCAGTTTATCCATGACCCTGTCCTGGGCTGCCTCCCTGACAGACTGGAGAGCTGCATCAAACTGGATTAGGCAGGAATTTGTCCTAAGTCTAATTGTATTCAATATTTTCATTAAGGGCTTGAAGGATGGCATAAGGATTGAGAATTATTAAATTATAGTCCATATCAGGCTCTCATAGGGTTGAGAGTGCTTGATGGGTCAGGGAAGGAGGACAAGACAGGAGGAGAGCTCTGTAATGGCCTTCAAAGAAAAAGTTTGAACAAGGCAAGAGCCACTTACAGAACTGCAGCCGGTTTTAATTAGGTTTTTTAATTAGGTGGTAGTTCTGGGAGGAATAGGAGATTACAAACCCCAAGAGTCAAGTTATTCTGTAGACAAAGAGAGGGGGAAACTTCTAAGCAAGCTCTGTAAATGGGTCCTTAGTTTTAGTGCTGCCAGGACCTCAGCTGGCACATGGTGGGCAGGGCTGAAGGATGGAGATCAATTTAAAACATGTGGCAGAGGGCAGCAGCAGGTGGGGTCCCTTAAAGACAGGTAAGGAGAAATGAGCTTGTTTTGTTAAAGGAAGAAATTCCTGCAAGTACATGTAAGGTGGCAACAAAGAAAGGGGTGATGAACTCGCCTGGGGCAGATGTGCAGGAAAGAAGGAATAAATTTCAGATGCAGCAGAGGTAGTTGAGATGATCTGCCCTGTGATGAGGAGTTAGATGCTGTGGTAGTTTGCCTAGCTGAGAATTTTGGAGGTTACCATGATCATGGGGCAGGCGGTCATTTATTTGTCACTTATTTTGGAAAAATGGGGTAGGGAGCTGTGTCAGAGAAATGGTTTGGGTATAGATGATCATGTTTCAGTGTAGGAGGATGGACTCGGTGACTGTGTCACATCCCCTCTGCTCCTGTGACTCAGCTGCTGTGTGACATCTGCAGCTTTAGGTTTGTTCTTGTACAAGGAGCTTGTTAACCTATATTTCTGCAATTCCCTGAAGTCTGTATGTGTTCTTGGTGTCTTCAGCTTTGACATCGGCAGGCAGCTCACAAAGGAACTGGGTTGTGTTTTGAAGAGTTCATTTTCGTGGGGGCTGTAGGTTGTGCTGTACGTGACTGATGAAAGATCTTTCCCAGCATTAAAGCCGGTCACAGCCCCGATAAATCTGGAACAAATTCTGAGAAAGCATGTCATGTTATGACTGGCATATCTGTGAGCATGGAGCTCTGCTTGAGAATTAGACTGAGAGTTTGCAAAGTGCTAGTGCTGATGTCATTCCCTTGGAATGGAAAGGCTGTTGAAACAGTAAATACTTTCTGTGGCCAGAAGCTAAGTCTTGAGCTGGACCTTTTCCTCTCTTCGAAGGAAAGAATGCAGAACAAACCTAAAATGTGTATTTGCAATGGGAAAATCTTAATTAGTTTAGAGCTTTTAGCTATTTCGAACCATTTACATACACAGCTGCTGTTCATGCAAACATGTAAACTATCGATGGAAACTTCAAACTTACCTTGAACTGACGTTTTTTTCCCTGTTTTTTAAAGCTGTGTTGGTGTTTAAAAGTATGGTTGGAAAGGTCTGAAAATGATATTTGTGCTGTACGTGCAGAAAGGAACATAGACATGGGCTAACAGAAGCATAGAATAAAAAGCTTTAGTTCAGCAAAACTTGACACTAAAACCCTGTTAGGACCAAACAGCTGCTGAGAAAGTGTTTAGATTTTAGGGGCATTTAATCCTGGTTGTATCTATAGAGTTTTGTTTATGATTCCAAAATTCTGAAAAAAGAGAGGACTTGATGTGGTCCAGGTCTTTCAGCTGGCTTTTCTGCAATAAAAGATTAGTGTGAAACATTGCATCTAAAGAACCCATGGCCTGGGAATTAGAACCTAATGCTGTAGCTTGGGAGTGCTGTAATATCTCTCAGACAGTGAGATTAGCAGGGTAACTCAGATTTTTGTACTGTCCCTCAGAGGACCCCATTGAGCATTCACAGAGAATTCATCCCCACCCCCAGCTTCCTCCTAGGAGGAAGAGTTTTGCCATGACAGATGTGGGGAACAGATGTTGAGAGGAAAAGTTAAAATGGGACAATGACCTGAAGTGTTAGCTGGGCTCTCCCTTGACGTGACTGAGCTTCTGTTCCTGATGGCAAAATCAGCTCCTGCTGCCTGCCCCTGACATGCAGAGATTTTCTGTCTTCTGTCAGATACTCAGTGCTCAATCAGCTGAGGGAGAGGAAGGGACAAAGATTGAAATGCAAATCAACTGTTAGTCCCAGGTAGGTGAATCATGCTCAGCCACCCACCACCTTTCCTGAGCAGTTCTAGGTAGTTTTTTTTTGAACCTGAATCACCTGTTTTACATCAAGACTTGCCCATTTCTTGCTGCTGTTCTTGCCCACTTTTCCACCATTGCATCTGTGATGTCCAGCAGATGTTCATGCTCCTTGTCTCCATATGATGCTCCAGTGAGCTAATTTAGAGAATAGAACTGGTGGCTGCTGAGTAACAGCAGAGAGCCAGGAGGAAAGGCCTTCCAGCAGCTCTGTGTTATCAGATAGAGCATATCAGATGGTTTCTTTCCTTCTCTATCGTCTTCTATTTCAGAAGGCTTTTTGCTCTTTGTTGGCTTGGAAGGAAGATGTTGAGCTTGATACTCGAGAGATTGGCAGGTCAGAGCAACGTCCCTGCTGAGGGAGGGATTTGGGACAGGTCTCATTCTCCTTAGCTTAGTCTAGCTCGGGAGACTGTGAATAATCATGTTTATTACAGAAAGGAAGTCAGCCATCCATAGAAACCTGAGACTTTTTTTTTATGGCTCTTGAAATGGTACACTTAAGTATTTGGAATACTGTAAATACTGTAATTCTTGATAATCACTCCTGAGGTCCCCTTTCAACCTGCAGTGATCTCTGATACTATTATAGATGTAATTTGTGGATATTTATTGCTTTTCTGCCTTTAATATTTGCTTTATTTTCACAGGGCATTATTTGTTACTTGTATCTGTTCCCTCTTTCTCCCCAAATTCTTTGAAGAAGACTTGTCTTCTTCCACCTCCAGCTTATCTGTATAAACACTTGGTGACATAAATGTCACACAAATGTCCATATTGACATCATAAATGTCCACATGTCTGTAATAACCCAAGGCTTCTGTATCTGGTACCCAGAGCCCTTCTCTGTGTGAACAAGATACATAGTTGGGACACTAATGTAAAAAATTCAAAATTCCCTGAGTGGGACACTTCATTGAGAAGTTTGATTGAAGTAATTAAATTATTATTTGTTTGCTGGGCTTACCCACCTCCCTTAAGTCTTGGAGTCAGTTCCTGTGCCTGGAGCAGTTTGAACCCTCAGCCCTGACCTGCAGAGGGTCAGAGGACTCAGTTACTGTACAAAGCAATCACCTTTCATGGGAGAGGGAAATGAGATTTCTTTGAGCTTCAGGGTTTGTTTTCCTCTCCTGCTCATTGTGACAGAGCATCCTTGCTAGAAAGCAGAGAGAGGAAAGAAAATTCAGTCCATATGTTTGGGATTTAAGGTTGAGAGTGAGTCAGGCTCAGCTTCTGGGGGTTGTAATTAGGGGTGACATAATAACCATAAACGTTTGATAAAATAGTAGCAGCTTTTTTGTTACACTTAGAGCTGTAGAAGCTGCTTCTGATTAGCATCCCTTCGAGATAAGCCTGCAGGATCTCCACAGTGTGCAGATCTGGCTCCAGGCTTTTGTGGTGCAGTTCAACTTCTTTACTGATGCTGAAAGGAACCCTGCATTCTGAAACGCCCCAAATTTTGACATTTTCACTTGGATCAGCATCTCAGCCTTTTCCTTAGCCATTTTAGTCCATCTGTGTAATTTTGAGATCAGTATTATCATATTCTGGCTCAATCCTGCCAGTCTATGCTCTTTATAATGCACTGTGAGGGTTATCTGCTATGGAAAAAAACAGTCTTGCTATCCTCAGCTTCTCCTGAAATATTACTACTCATTTCTTTTCCAAGTGGCTGAGACTAAAAGGAATCCAGGAATGTGTGCAGCAGGAGATCTGTCATTCCCAGTCCACACCAAGGTGCATTCTTGTAGGGAGAGATGGGCATTTACACTGGAATTCTGCCATCAGCATTCAGCCAATTCTAATTTTTGGCAGTCGAGCACATGGAATTTTTAAAAAGAAGATCTACTTTTTTAAAGCAGGTCACAGACAAAAATAAAGACACATTCTTGGGCTACGAGAAGTAGGTCAGGTTTTGGGGGAATCATTAGTGAAAGCTGTTGATCTGATCCCACCTGTTTATTAATGTTTTATGCTTCCTATGCCAAGTATGTCTGGCTCATTTTGCTTTAGGTGAGATATGCTCTTCTGCTTTGGTGAGCAAACTTTTTGCATTAACATTTTTAAAAAGAAAAATCTGAAAAACAGGAAAATATGTTCCTAGTTTTCCATTAGAGAATACTGTAGTGGAAAATGAGGCCTCTCTGTGCTGTCGTCCAAAAGGAATAAAGCTGCTTTGTGTCACCTCATTACTCTAAGCTGATGTTTTACCTCAAGATTGTTTTGAGGAGGGAGGATGAGGGAAAGGCTGGTTCCACTGCTCAGAGGATGGCCTCTGCAGCACCTTCTGCCCAATTATCCCTTAATTTAGGGGAAGGATTTCACAGCCTGTAGGTACCCCTGTGTAGCCCCTGCAAGAGCTGCTGTAGCAAGCACAAGGCTCAGGCAGGGAGGATGGATCGCTGCTGGGCAGACGTTGGAATTTGCCTGGCATCACTTTATTGTCTCCACAGCTGGAAGGTGGCTCTGAAGGAGCTTTGGGCATTCCCCAGTTTAAGGACAGGTGGCTGCAGGGTGGGTGCTGGGGCTCAGGGAAGGCCCCTCTGTGGCTCCCCTGGGTTTTTCCTGCATGGGACAAGGACACTTGTCCTCTCCAGAGCTCAGGAGGGCAGCCCAGTCTGCAGCTACTGGAGAGAGGGTGGTTAATAAACCAGGGTTAGGTTCAGCAGGAACTGAGAAACCCCTGGGCTTCTTTCACAGCTGAGTTCTGGAAGCAGCACCCTGATTTTACTCTTTGAATGCAGATCACAGTTAATAGCACTGTTTGTACAGGACACCTCTACAACTAGTCTCACATTTCTGAATATCTGCAATTACTAGAAGTTTCATTTCCTCCCTTTTCTCTTTTAATTTTTTGTAATATTAATCCCTGTAACTGCATGCCTTAAATTCACAAGGCAGCTGATGCTCATGTTCAGGTAATGTCTGTCTCTCTCCCCTATTTTTATTTATGTAACTGACATTTTTGTTTAATTTTGGTAATTTATTTCTCTTCCTCTTTCCACATTCTCTATTTTACAGAATTTGATTCAGAAACAAAAAGGGTTCAAGACATTCTTTCTGGAATGGAGAAACCACAGGTATGTGATCCCAAATTGCCACACAAATGTACAATAGCAAATGTGAAAAGTAGATTGTGTCACAACACACTGGTGATTTCACAGGGGAGCACCTCTGATTTTTTCCCTTAGCAGATTGTTGCCAATAACTCATTTTACTGGGATATAAATCTGAAGGATCTTTTGTGCTCATGGATGTTTGAGGGCTCTGCTCACTCCAGGAATTGTACCAGTTGTCTGTTTCCAGAGGACAATTCCCAGTATTCATACTATAATTCATGTTATGGGGAAACTCAATGCACTGGGATGACTTGCATAGCTCTTACCCCCCCTCCCCTGGGTTTAATTTTGTCATGAGCAATTTATGTCTTTAATCATGATTAAATTAAGCTAATTCTATTATTCAATGGCAAATTACTATAGTCTGTGTTTGTCTGAGCCATAAAAGCCCTTGAATTATGATGGAATTGAATTACCCTGTAAATAACCCTAATGCTGAGTGTGACTGCAGTCAGGTGAGGTTATTAATAAATCTGGTAGTAAGCCCTTTTCTAGTTTGGCATGTCAAATGAAAGCCAGAAGAGCACTGTGGGTCTGAATGAGTGGTCCAAGCCAGCACTGGAAGAAGCAGTGATGGGGCTGAGGCAGACAGAAATCCCAAAGCACAGTCTGTCTCCTTTGCTCTCCAGAGCTCAGGCCTTTCTCTGTCCAGCTGGAGACATAGGGTGCAAATAAATAAAAAATCATAGTGCAAAGCTCATGGGAAGACTTGGTTCAGCTGATAGAGGCTGATAGAGACACTCTGCAGTAGGAGCCTTGGCTGCAGAAGTGGCAGAGCTCAGGGAGAGCCACGTGTGAGCACAGGCTGAGTTTCTTTTTTTGGACTCTCTTCTGATAGATGCTTTTGTTCTGAATAAATACAAAAGGTTTTTGGTCTTAAGTTGCTCCATCATTAGGTGCTGGTATCCTGGCATGGGCAGGAGCTGGTTCTAAGCCAGCCACAATCTAAGCCAGGCCTGCAGAGATGATGAACACCAGCCCAAGTTCTGCTCACAAGGAAAAAGTCACTTCACTGTGTGTGGAAACAAGTGACAATACTGAGCTGAAGAATCAAAAGTTTCAGGGTGCTCACAAGGGAAGAAAGTGCACTTAGCAGAGAATTAGGCTCATTTGTTGTACAGAGGAAGTCAATATTTTTGTACTAAGGACCACCTGAGTGTTACTCATTTGGTCAATAGCCACAGCCAGGTGCTTTTACAAAGATCCAGAGAGCTGACAAGAAAAATGTGTTGTTTCATACTTTTATCTTTAGAGGTAGGAAGAGAAGCTGTTAGAGCAATTTGCAGGATTCTGAGATTTGGACAATTAAATTTATGGTAACCAGAGCCTTTAAAGCAGAAAGAAGCAAAAAAAAAAAAAAAAAAAACAAAAATAGTCTTCCTTTAATAATACCAAAAATAGGATTAAAAAAAAAATCTAAACCATGGCAAATGCTGGTTCAATAATAATGACATTTACTGAGGTGATGTTGGAGATTATCTGTTATTCTCTCTGTAACTTTGACATTTGTGAGTAATTAAACTCACAGGACTCTCACCAATTTTGAATTGCTGTGAATGATTGTGTGTGTGTAGTCAGTATTACATGTGATAGAAATATATCATAGTATGCATAAATAGTCATCTTGGTCATGTTTCTTGGCAAGTCTTATGCATATACAAGTGAACAATAAAACAATGTATAGAAAATACGATGCTAAGGAAAAGAACACAGAGTAGTGAGTCAGTGACAAGTGGGTGATGCTGTGTCTGCAGCACATGGATTTGATTTGTCCAAGTGGGCAGCTCCCTCCATCCTTGGGGGGGATGAAGCCATCCCAAGGGATTAGCCTTGTGAGCAACTCCTTCAGGACTGCTATCAGTGGGAGTTGTCTGGATCATACAGGTACCTCTCTGACTAAAAAATATACACACTTTAAAAATTATTAGTTTGTGAAAGGTCTGTTTTCAGTAATAGATATTGTTACTTGTTTGGGAGATGCGCTGCTGAGCTGTAAATTTAATCAGAGCTTTGTCCCTTTAACAGCCAGAATTTTAAAAGGCACCTTTTGCTTTCAATCCCCCATGGTTCTGTGTCAACTGAAATATGTTTTTAATTCACGTTATCACAGACAAAGTAAGCATTCTCTGAAACAAATACCTCGGTGAGGGGAGGGAAACTTGACTCTGGGTTTCTGAAATGGCTGCATCCGACAGCCAGGGGGCTGGGGAGGACATCACCCCCCATGGGGAATCACCAGGGCTGTGTCAAACCACAGCTCAGACATCAACCTAGCTTTCCTAAAGGCAGCCTGCTCCTGCTGACTGGCTCTGCAGCAAAACTCATATTTAATCACAGGGGTTTTTGCCTAAAATTGCAGGATTAGAGCCATAATTTAAAAGCAGAATCTCAACCCAGTAATAACTGTGAATTCATTTGACCCCCAAGCCTTTCAAACTGTGCCCTCAAGGGAGTAAATGAATGTTGCTTGCAGTGTAGTTCTCACACATACAATGAGCCCCCGAACCACACGATGCCTGTGAATGCTAACCCGGAATTTGAAAGATAATGGAAGTTGTACAGAAACATTTTTCATTACCTGAAAGACGGGAAGGGCCGATACTCATCAGTCTTGTAACCTTATTGAAGTGGTGCAGGACTTGGATTCTTTCCCAGGGGCTTTTATGGAATAATTATTTACACCACTGAGTTTTGATAGAGCAGAAAGGAGGCACTTACTGTGTAAACTGAGAAGTTTTCAGAAACTAATTAAATGTGCTTTTCACCAGACGTACAGAACTCCTTGTGGGAGAATCTTTTGTTAGGTCCCAGCTAAAAGGCCAAGCCAGCCCTCTTCAAAGCAAGCACAGTGATTTTGGGGACACATGAGACAGGCTGGGGGAACTCAGAAGCAGCATGAAGGTTTACCTGCCCAGCCTGGGAAGAGATATTCTGGCTGCTTATTTTTTCTCAGATGGAATTAATGCACTATCGATGAACAATAGGATGGTTTTTACTGGTGAGGTATTTCTGTCTGCAAGCTCAGAAGGGCCATCGAGCCCACCATCATGGTGGTAGCTGGGCTGTTCCTTACAGCCTGAAGAGGGCTGGTCCAAGTCTGCACCTTGGGAAAGGTGTTTGTGTAAGTTAGAGAAGTTGGAGGTAAAGATACTGAACTGTTTTACAAGTGCCAGCTTGTTATTCTCAGCATATCATAACTCCATTTATTTAACTTAGCTTTTTTCACAGCCAAGCTAGTGCCTCCTGCTCAAAGTAGGAGTTCCTTGGTAAGCTAAGTGGTGGCTTTGGCCATGAAAGGAGATGTTGGCAGGTGACTGTGATATGGTATCAGCCTGTTGGTCAGGGAGCAGCAGATAGGTTTATCTCCAGCCACACAAATAAATCCATTCCCAGCTGACGTGCACAGCCCAGGGAAGGAACAGATTTGCCTTTTCTGACTTATCTTGCAGACAGTGACCCCTCACTTGCTTCCCTGCACTTGCTGTGTGTGCTCAGTGCAGCTAAGACTGGTATTTAACAGTTTCAGGTGTTTATTTTTAAACCTCCAGCAGCAGTTGCTGTGTACCTATGATTTCCAAGGCAGCCACTCTGGGTACTCCTTCTTCTGAAATTAATGGAGCAGCTTAGCAACTGCCTTTGGACTTTTATCCTCTGTGTGCTGGCTTCAGAATAATAGTCTGACAGCTTCTAGCAGTTAGCCCACAAGATACTTTCTCTTAT
Source organism: Toxostoma redivivum (assembly GCA_013397375.1). Classification (NCBI taxonomy): domain Eukaryota; kingdom Metazoa; phylum Chordata; class Aves; order Passeriformes; family Mimidae; genus Toxostoma; species Toxostoma redivivum. The sequence continues at coordinate 268,264 of VXBI01001397.1, forward strand.
TTTAAGAAACCCAAGACCTAACTTTTTACAGATTGCTGAAGTTTGTGGAGGGCCAGAGTTTTGCCGTATGTGGAATATATACGTGTGTCCTTGGGAGTAGTCATAGAGAAAAACATTTCAAATAGAACATTGGCAGGATATCATGACTCCAGCTCCAAGGCTGTCTGAATTTATGAAAAACAATTATGCAAGCATATTTCCATAATAAAAGAAACTGCATGTTGATGGGCTGAGCTGGCATAGTAGTAATGTCTGTTAAAAAACCCTAAAATCTATTTGGATCTTGTTAATCAGTTTTTGGATCAAAATATTATTTTTAATGTGGATTTTAGTATCTTCAGTATCTTTGCTACAATTTAATTTACATACATGTGTGTATATACGTATATGTGCATATCTCAAAAAAACCCATCTTTTCTCACTTGAATCATTCAAGATTCTTACAAGGTATCTTATCTAGTATCAGAGTTAATTGCTCCAAGTTTTTAAAATAAACATTGATTTTATAACGTCAGAAAAATATTATAAGAAAAATGCCATGAAAGCAAGAAATGCCATGAAAATTCATAAAACAAATTTGCACATCCATGTTTTCTACAAAGAAAGCTTGATGCTACTTAGACCTTCTTGCCTTAAAACTTATTTTTCACATTAGGTTGAACAAAGGTTTTCTTTTTTTGGCAAGACTTGAATGTGCTGCTATAAATTAAAATCTCTAACTTTTGAGATCATGGTGTTTATGATGAGACATTTCATGGTGTCACCTACTTGTCAGGCTGTTAAAAATGGATTTATGACTTGCTCAGAAAGAATCTGGTTGATATATGGGTATCAGACTCAACAGTTGCAGTGCTCATCAGCTGGAAGCAATGTGTTTTCACACGAGAAGGTAAATATTCTCCATTATATAAAGATATCTAGAAGCTGGATTTGTAAACAAGCAGTCCCTCAAAGCTGATTGCTAATACTTCATTCCCAAGTAATTTGGGGTAAGGGGTTTCACTTGTCTCAACAAAAGTTAGGAAATGTGTAACTGAGCACCTGCAGCATTCATGTCACACTTTCTGAAATAACATCTTGCTCTTTGTGTTGCAAAAATCTGTGTTGCAAAATTACAGATGCAGTGAAATTTCTTGCATAGGGAAAATAAAGAATATAAACCCTCACTCTTTGATTCCTCCCTATGAAGGCTAACTAAAAAATATTCTTTATATATTCACTACAATTGAGAAGGAGAACCACCATTATTTTCTTCTCATCAAGAAAATAATGGTGGTTCTCCTTCTTAATTGTAGAGAGAGTTGGGCAGAGCATTTCAGGCTCTGGCAACTTTGAGGCTTCCCTGGGATATTTCAGCAGGCTTGTGTGAAAATGTGCTGCCTTTCCCAGATAACCAGTGCAGCTATTGCTTGTTATTTACTTTTCTTTTGAGACAGTGGCAGGGGGGAGTTTTTTATTCTTCCTTCTTGGCCTGATAACAGAAGGCTGCTCTCTGGGAAGCTGCTGTTGGCTGTGTGCAGCTGATGTGCCAGTGGCTCTCCTGGTGAGCAAGGTGATACTAGTTCTGTAAGCTGTGTGAACCTGGCTCTCCAGAAGAATACAGTGGCACTGGTGGGATGATAAAATAGGTTTGGTGCAGGAGTTGGAGGTACTTTTTCATGTTTTATTAAAAAAGATTCCTCATCCCTCTGCCATGGAGTGTTGCACTCAGTGGTGACTGCAGATCACACACAGTCCTTCTGTCAAGGCACAAAGTGATTGATTTCCAATGTAGTTTTTAATTGACAAGTTGGACTTCTGTTATGATTTTCCCTTGTGCTTTTGAGCCAGTATAACTTTCCAGGTTGAACTGGGTTTTTCTACTTCCTTGCTGTTGAGTTATTGAGGTTTCAAGTGGCGAGAAGGAGCAGGATGACTGAAAAAGCCATTAGAGTTTCATTGAAAAAGCTCCCCAGCAAAAACTTCAGAAAAATAATTGTGTAGGAAACAATCTATAGGTTAAATCTTTGTTCCACTTAGTTCCAGTTCCTTTCTGGGAATGGCCACAGCAGCAGGTACCTCCAGAGGCATCCTTGCTGGATGCTCAGTGACAAGCCAGTTCACTGCAGGGGAACCGCTCTCTGTATTCTCATTTGTCAGAGAATCTCTGGTTTTGTTTGTGTTGTTAATTATTTCTGACCCTTTACTTTTCAACTCTAGCTCTGAAATTTCACAATTTCTTGCAAAATGGAGGATACAAGCAAAAAGCAAATGCTTACAGAATAGCAGTTTTCCCTCAGATTTCAGATTAACTGATTTTTTTTTTTAATAGGTTACAAATATTCAAGCAAGAACAGTTCTGCTTTCCTGGTCACCTCCCACTGGCCTTCTCAATGCAGATAGACACAACAACGGTTTGCCTTACACCTGTACCTACGAGGTTGCCTTATCAGATAAAGGGAGGGATGGAAAATACAAGACCATTTACAGGTAAAAACCACCATTTTTACACTCTTTTTTTGTTCATTAGGTGTAAATTCTCTGAGCTTTTCAGGATGTATTCTGTCACAGAAGAAAGGCAAATTTGAGCATCCTGTTTCCTCACCAGAGGACCTTGCAGGGAGCTGGTGGAGTGCATGTCACAAGGTCCTAATTGCCACCCCATCCCACCTCCCCAGCCCGTGGCAGATCCTGCCTGCAATGCCATCACTCTCATTGCCAGTGAAAAGGTTACTTTTTCTTTTATGCTAAATGTCAAAACCTTTCGTGTACACCATGCAGGCAGGAGAGCTGCCTTCCTAATGGGCTAGTTTTGTGTGGACTTGCAGAATTTAGAACAGTAAAATCTTGTTATTTCAGCTAACGAGAAAAATGTGAGGGCTTTGCTGCTTTGTAGTGTCTTGGATGAGCAGAGGAGGGAGTACAGCAGTCAGTAGGTTACAGAGGCTCCCCAGAAAAACCCAAATACTTGGCTCTCAGCAGGCTTCAGTAAAAGTTCTGAGGGATTTCTCTGTGTCTCCTTGCAGTGATCCTCTGAGCTCATTCTGTGATCAAGTACATATGGTGTTATGCCTTTCTTTTTCCCTGCTAATGACGTCTAGGAAAGAGAATTTGGAGATGTGACCTTGGCTGTTGTGAAATAGCTAATCCATCCCAAATCTCATTAAATAAAGTCCAGGTGATAGAGCATTTAAGGAATTACCTCTTGAGACCAAGCCATCTCCTTTCTTAAGATGTCCTGTGAATTAGGGTATTCCACTTGGTGTGCTGAAGGCAGGTCTTGGATAATACAAAAAGGGTCTAGTAAGCAGGGAAAGGCTGCCTGAGTTTGCTCTTTTTCTGGCATTTACAGCAGCTGTTTGTGAGCCAATGTGAGCATCTCCATAGTCAAGTGTGTGTTGCTGAGCTTTTAAAGTGGGAAGGATGCTTTCTAGTACTTTTTGTGCTTGATGGCTGCACATTTTCCCCTGCTTATGAAATGTTGTGCATCTGTTTTAAAACTGCTGGTGGTGATGTGTCTCCTGCTGCTGGCCAGAGTGCAGCCTTTAGCCTGATGTGCTATGTTCCATCAGGAGCAGCAGTAATTGTTATTACTATAGGCAAAAGGGAGTCTGCAATATGTTGAATACATTGTCCTTGGAAGGAGGTGCACTCATTTCAGAGGGGAAAAACTGGATTTGCAGAGCATTGTATTATATGAAATGAAAAATTGAAGGCTTTCTGGTGGATTTCTGGCAACCCAGCAGGCATGTGCTTTCTGGTGGATTTTGTTCTATTGATTTTGAGACATCTCCCTGTATTTGTCCAGCTAGCTATGAAATATTTCTTTATGCTAAATTGAGAACTTTCTTGGTTCCCATATTTTAATAAAATCATGAATAAGCCGAGCTTTTACATGAGATGACTATTACTTATTAAGCACTGACCCATACCTTAATCTTCACAGATTTGGCAACACATGACTGAGCCCAGTGTTCATTTACCAGAAAACAAGCCAGAAGGAAAAAGAATAGCCCTAACTACGTTGGCTGCTTTTGAAATTAATAGATTGTATGCTGTTTTTTTTCTTAAAATGTCTAAACCACTTTGCTTTAAGTTGTCTTGGTATTGAAAGAGAGCTGGGTCCAGCTGTTTGGGTGTTAATTAAATGTCTCCTTGCTGTGGTCCTCACAGGGAGTGTGGTTCTGGAGGAGAAAGCAATAAGCGAAACAGTTGTGTGAAAAACTCTGCTTCTTCCTCTGAAGTTCAATGGGTCACTTTGTATAAAGTATTTTAAATAGGAAATATGCAGAAACTACAACAATAATGTTTGGGTTTTGTTTTTTTCAGCTCTGGGAGGGTTGAAAACCACAATGAGCTTTATACAAATACCAGCAAAATATAAGCATTGAAATAAACACATATATTTAGTTTACTGAATAAATTGCTGATAAATTCTTCTATTCATATGGAGCTTTCTAAAGTTTTCAACAAATGTGAAGTGTGTTGACAAATTGTTGGTATATGGTTTGGTATTGTTTCTCTTCGGAGGGATTATTTTTCTTCTTCCAAGTGATATCACTAGAAAATCACTAGCTGTGCTAAGTGTGACACTGCTTTTCATAGTTTATTAATTGGTTGGGTTTGGATTTCTTTCCTACAGTGGAGAAGAATTAGAATATCACCTGAAGGACCTTAGGCCAGCAACAGATTATCATGTCAGGTAAGTTAGCATGATTTGAATGTCACTTAATTTATAAACTCTTCAATTATATGAGAATAAATGTGAAAGATTGTAAAGTAAATACACAGTGTTGTTCAAGAATTTCATGGTCAGTTCTGTCAGTGTGTTTTTTCAGTGGTTTCTAAATATTTTACCATAGATTCTGTCTTGGACTCTGAGAGTTCTTTCTGAGCAATATCTTTCATTGTGTTGTTGTCACTGCTGTAGTAAGAGGCAAAAAGCAGATTTTGTATCTGTATTTCTGTATGGATAACAGGCCTGGAAGTGCTTATGTATGAAAGTAGGATATCTGAGGTCATCTAAAAATTTGACTCAAGCAACTGGTGTTTCTTCAGTTCCTGTAAGATGAACATTGGAAGTACCCCACACTTTTTTCATAAGTAAGCCACACTTTGGGAAGTAAATCTGCTGAATACAGATCCATCTGACCATAGTCAATGCAGCATTTATTCCAAGAAAAAAAAGGATTCACACTGAACTGTGTTGATATTTTCATAACATACCTCTCTTTGAATCTGGAGGTGTGTTTTACACGTTTATTAACACATTTTAGTTTTGCTCTCTCATGGGTTTAACACTGTGTTACCTGCTCGTGTTGCTTTTTTTAAAAGACTTTATTTATGAAGCAAGGCTTTGAATTTACATCCTGTTCACTTGCCCTCAATATCCTTTTTAAAAAAATGCTTTCACTCCTGTCTATTGTTCCCTTCTGTTTTTCCAGACAAGGGCTAGGTTTGGCACACAGTTTCACATCAAGGTTGCTCCTGTTTGTAAAACTTTAAAGTACACCTTGCCTCTGAGCTCTAAAAAAAAAATCCAACACCAAAATCATCTAGATTTAATCCTATAGATTCTTTTTATTTTTAAGGATTATTTCTAGTGGAGCCCTAAAATGAACTTTTCAAGTAGAAGCACAAAACCAGAAGGAACTTTTCATCAGTGAGGAAAAGATGCAGCTCCCAAGTGGGGCAGGAGCCTTGGCCTTAGCAACAAAGGGCTGGTAACAAGGAGAAGGTTGTAAAACACTGTTGAGCTTCCTTCTGAGCATTGAACATTTCTTTTGAAGCCAACTTCAAACACCAGAGAGGTCACCATGCACAGCTGGGCTGAGGTCTCAGCCATTTTTAGGGGTGTTGTGGGTATTTACCCCAGGTCCTGGCTGACTTCTTCCTCCCTACCTACAGTTCCCTCCACCTTCTTACAGGTTTGCCAAAATACAGGTTGTTTGTGAAAGGTTAACAATAACTTCTGTTTAAAAAGGAGTGACTAAATACCAAAGTCAGACTTGCAGAGCAGCAGCACTGTTTGTGGTGGAGCGCGCTGATACTGAAACAGCAGCTGTTCGCTTTCTACCAGAGGCTGTTTTTTTATTTCCTTCACTGAAACTGCATTATGTATTAATGACTGTAAAGAAATAAATCTGTTGAGTAAAGAAATATATGGGGCAGCAGTTACTTGGGTCTCCTTGACCTTGGCAGCATCTCCCAGGGCTTTGTCTCTACTGGACAAGGTGCTTGTGCTCATTGCTGTCCTGGGACTACTGGAACAACCTGCTCTGAGCCACCACCTGCTTCCCTTCAGGTGTGTTCTTTTGGTGCCCTCAGAGCTGGCTGTGCTGTGTTTCAGTGGCTTGCAGAAGATGCCCCCTGAGCTCATTTTCACATGGTTTTATTTCCCTTGGGGTGTGTGTTGGATGCTGGGCCACGCTCATTTCCAGCACACATATGTACCCCTTGCCAGATGCAGACTCAATTAATTAATTGCATTTCTTGTTGCTCCTGCCTGTTAACAGGTGATGTGTAAAGCAGCACCAGAGCAGTTCTTGTCTGCCTCCCCCAGAAGGTTTGATTCCACGTAGGTGGCCATTGTACATAATTAGTCTTATCTACTGAAAACAAATTTAGAAATTGCCCTTTCTTTAGTTCTGCATTCAAGCACACAATAGCTACAGCCAACTCAGAGGTCATTGTCTGGTCATGGCCTGAACTTTTTTTGAGTAGAAGACTCTCAATTTGCACTTTTCTTTTGCTGCATGGAAAATGTGAAGGGAAAAATGACATCATTACTTTTTCAGAGAAAGGCACCTTGTGAGGAAGTGCTCAACTATTTGCTTTCCCATATTATTTGGTCTTGTATGTTCTATATTGACATGTGGAAGATTTGCCTGAAATCAAATGTGCTTTGAAGACTTTTAGTTCATCACAGCAGTGTTGCTGACCTGTGTTAGTTCTGGTCCATGGAGGTCCACTAAATGTTGATGCCTGAGTTATTTAGGAGAAGATTGTACCCATGGAAGGAGACAGCAGACGCCTGCACTCAACATGGGTACATGTAGATCAAATGTAAACCAGGCATTAAAGTTGATACCTTTTTTTTTTGTTGTATTTCAAGGAGGGCTTTACCACAGTATGTGACAGCCTGGCAATAGGCAAGGAAATATTAGTGTAAAGAAAAGATAACGAAGATAACTCAGTAGTCTGTGGGAATATTTGCACAAAATACTGTTCCTCATCTGCTGTAATTTTTTTTTGCATTCTTGTATCAGTGAAGTGAAGTAAGGATAGCCATTGGTCTGTGAAATGTCTGTCATTAGTGGATGGTGTCATGGGTGCTTTGGGGGTCATATACTGTGGCTGAGGCAGTGCCACTGTAACACATTTATAACCCATTTGAATACTGTTTCCAGGGTATATGCAATGTACAACTCAGTGAAGGGATCCTGCTCAGAGCCAGTAAGCTTCACCACTCACAGCTCAGCACCAGAGTGTCCCTTCCCACCAAAACCCTCGCACAGGACCAAAAGCTCCTTAACCTTACAGTGGAAGGTAGGTAACACTTGGCTGGGGCAAAAGCAGGGAAAAAGAACTGACACTGAGCATAAATGTTGGAAATAATTGAAAGCTGAGACAGTCATTTTTCAGTAAGGGACTTGAACTTGCTATCCTCTGACAAATCCCTTCCTGTGCACCAACTTGACTTTTAAAATGTATGTTTCATTATGTCCAGCTTCTTCCCGGCATTCCTTAAGAGGTTGCCAAGCCATATGCAAAGCTTTGGTTTCACTTGAAACTCATTTGCCTGGGGGAGGTGAAGCCGTTTTCTCTTATTCCCCAAATCACCTTTTGTTTATTTTTGTTCGTAGGCACCCATTGATAATGGTTCAAAAATCACCAGCTACCTTCTGGAGTGGGATGAGGTAAGTAGTAACTAGCTGAAATAAATACACAAATAAATGGCACTCGGACTTTACAAGGATTTGCTGAGTAAAGAAAAGTAATTAAATACAGGAGAAAGTAGAAATGGGAAAATGAAATCCTGATGGCATTAGGTAAAGAGTTGGAGAGGTGAAATAGGCTGTGGGGGGAGCACTTTCAGTTCAGTGTATTTTACATAGTGACAGTGTTCTGTTTCTGTACCCTTGAAATCTTCTATCACTCATTTTGTGTCCTTTATTTGTTAATTAGCATTACTTACTATTTAATTACTTGGGATGTATCTTACAATTCTGTTCATGATCTCTTTCTTCTGCTGCTGAGTGCAGAATAAACACTTGCTCCTGCCTTAGAGGAGAGGAGCCGTGGTCTTGCAGACCTGTCTACAGAGAATGTACTCAGGGTCAAAATCAGTGTCCTTTGTGTAGTGGCAATTAGCCCCTTTCCAGACACAAAAGGAAATAAATTTTCTCTTAAATATCTTCCATGGTTAGTGAGCACTGGGCTGTTGGGAGAGTGCCCTGACAGATGCTGTGCAGGATTTGTTGGAGGTGTGTTCTTGTGAGTCCTCCCTCTGTCCCCCAATTTCTGCCCCCTTTCCTTTGTGCAAGCCATATTTCTGCAGAAAGCACGAGTCAGGGAGTATTATCTCTGAAGGAAATGAATAAATATTGGGTGACAGAAAGGGCTTGGACAGCATGTAAACAAAAGTCATGAGTCGGGAAATGAAGGGTGTGAAAGGGTGTTTGGTTGTAAAGTCTGAGAAACATCTCTTGAGGTCTTTTGTAGTCTAAAAATATTCTGAAGGGAGTATTCTGTTATGAATAGTTTTCCACCATGGCATTAGTAACACATTCCCTGCTCGTTCTGCTACATGGTGGGTGTTTGGAACTGCTCACTGTGCAAACATTTATTGTATGCACTGTCATAGCTAGTGGGGTCTGCATGGTGAGAAACCCTCAGAATCTGAACTAAAGTTGAGCAAGAACTTCAGAATGACTTGCTGTCCCTCTGCACATAATGGAAAGCCAAAGGTTGTCACTGAAAAATAGAAAAAGGGGAGTGTGAAGTCTGGGAAAGGAGATAGAGAGATTTCTCCAAAAGGATGGGCCAGGATGATCATGCCTTGATTGTGATTTCTTCCAAAGCTCCAGTCACTTGGAGCTGAAGGAACAGAACAGCACAGAGCAGTGGAAACATGGATGATTCCAGCCTGCACAGGAAAGGGAAGCAACAGAAGGACTTGTCAGATGAAGGAGCATCAGCAGATAATAAATACAGTGCAAATACTGTAATGTTAATTTTGACTACATGGAGCATTGGCATAATTTTGGATATATAGGGCAATTCTAAAATCCTTCTGTCCTTCAAACTGTTTAATAAGAGTTTTGTCTTCAGAAAGATTTGTTATGGCACCCATTTTTCACAAAGCAAAAGCAGTTTGGTTTAGGGCAGTTCTGCTACCAATGGGAAAAAATTAAGACATCCAAATTCTCTTAGTCTGTTTCAGTTACCTTTCTCAGTAACAGCCCTGAAATCTGAGATTATAATGGATAGCTAGCCAGCACAGATGAAAGAATAATGGCCCTGCACAAATTAATTTGGTACATCTCCAATGGTTTGACAGGACTCCTGGCTGAAATGTAGCTGTCAGGTTCTGAGACAGTTAATGCCACAGGTGTAGCTTCTCTAAAAATTTTTCCCTCTGATAAGAGACATGAATGCAGCTTTAAGCCACTGAAATTAAAGCCTGCTATTAAAGCTTGTGGAAGGAAAAGTCTGAAGGTGCAGGCTAGCTGTGCCTGGGTTTGCAGGAGCCTCATCACATGCAGTGGTGGGCTAGCAGGCTGCTGCACTCACTTTTCCATATGCCATGGCTGGCTGTGATGTGAAGTGCATTTAGCTACTGGAATTATTGCACCCAGGTACAAAAGAGAATTCACTTGCAGTGCCCTGTAGCCTCATGCTTGGTTGTGTAAACTCCACGTAAGCAAAATGTGTGCCTTCTCCACAAGGCCACACTGTGTCCTGGTGAAATCAAGGAACACATACATCCAGGCAGAGGAGAAGGCTTGCCAGGCAGCACTGAGCACCCTGCCAGATCTCAGCTAGAGCAGCATTCATTAGCTGCGAGGCACAGGATAAAATATAAACACGGGAAAATCAGTGATCAGAAGGAAATTAAATCGTGGCTGCAAAGCAGAGAGGGCTTTGCAAGAGCAGAGAGCAAGAAATCTGCCAGATGATAAAGGTGGGAAAACACCCTAAAGTGGCAGCCTGCCTAGGAAGTTGAGTCCCTTCCTAGGAAAGAATGGTGCGGAAAGCCCTCGCCACACTCACAGCACACAGGTCCTGGAAGGTTCTTGTGCAAAGGCTGCTGCTCATACTCTGGAAACAAAGCTGGCATCAGGCATGGGAGGTGTGGAGAGTGGTGGAGACATCCAGGCAGACGCTTCCAGTTGTGTACCAGTCACACCAGTGTGTTACCCCTCCAAGGGAGGGGCTCCTACAGCCCTTTTGTGCTCCTGGCTGGGGGTCATGGATGTCTGTCTGTCTGTCTCTGGGACAGTTCAGATCTCAGAGGGTGTCACATGCTCAGCAATATCTCACCTGGTTCTTCCTCCTGTTTTTATGGGGCAGAGGCACAGTTTGTAGCATCCAAAGTGCCACCAGGAGTGTAGGTGGCATCACTGACGTGTGCAGAAAATGAATTGTGGCTGTAAAGCAGCAGCAGAAGTGCTGTGTTTACAGCCCCAGGATTAGGTGAGGTGGGGTTCTTCTCCAATTCTGGAAGGTTATTCTGCTTAATATGTCACTGTGCCAGCCCTACCTAGCTGCTGCTTCAGTTTAGTTCTGAGGTTTGGGTTTTTTCCTGACCTGCAGACTCTGTAAGATTGTCAGTACATAAAGCTATTCCAGTTATCCTACATTTTTCTATCCCAGTTTGGTTTAAATGGTTTGTAATGTAACTGGTGCTGCATGTTTAGTTAGAAAACACAAAAGCTTTCCCTTTACTGATCCAAGTCTTTGAATTAGAGTTGTAATACCTTGCTAATAAACTGTTATCTCTTAAAATGCCTGAAGAACTATGAAGGACACTTAATTCTTTAATAGGAGAGTAAAAGATCAGTTCAGCAAATTGTCACTGAGATACACTGGATGTACCCCAGGAAAATTTCCACTTCTAAAGAAGTAAGGATCAGATCCTGTCCCAAGTATTCTGGATTTCATTGGGATTGGAACATGCTTGCACCACAGGTACATTAGTTGTCTGGCAATAAAATCAGTTAAAATTAGTAATTAAGGAAAGCTTCACCTTCTGGCTCTTTTGCTATGAACTTTTGAACTTACAAACCTGAATTAATCAATTGATGTCTTGGTGCCAGGATTGATTATTCAGGGTAAGCAAAAAGCTAATCAGGGAAAAAATAGCATTAAAAATATACCAAACAGAAAACATGACTGTAAAGGAGGTGATGCTTTCCCTGATGCCAGCATTCATCAAAATCAGTAAACTGTAACTGCATTGAAAAATGCTGCTGGCACTGCTTTAAGAACCAGGCCTTTGTTACTAATTAGATGTGAAATGCTCATTGTGTGATTAAGTGGTAGTAAATAAATGTTTCTCTTGTGTATATGGATAGCAAGAGTGTCCCATTCATTCTTGATGGGAAAGGGCAGGAATGTTCCTGAGCTAGAGACCAGGACATCCCTCTCATGCAGTTCTATGTAGAACTCAAAGCAGCTTTAATTCTTATCCAGTAAGCAGCTCATTTTAATTTGCTTGAGTGAGACTGATACAATACCACACTATTTAATGATTTGATGATGGATAGTTAATAATGAAGTTTTCGTCGAGATTAATGAGGATAATTTTGTTCTGCCACAAAGTTTTAAATTCCTCGAGGTAGCAGAGATGTGCCTGTTTATAGCAGCTGATAATCTGAGCCAGGCATCTCAGTGGTGATCCACCAGAGTTGGATACAGGGAGCTCCATGTTTGTGTTTGTTCACTTATCTGCCCTCCCAGTTTGTTCTGTGGCTGTGCCACTCCTGTGAGACATGCAAGAGGAGAGCCTTGGATAAAATTGGGGTTTGTGCATAATTTAGGGACGTTTTGTAGGTCCTTTGCTGTCTTCTAAGTGTTTGTGTATAGAGAAAATTCAGTAACTTGCATAACTGGCACAGTAAATGCTCTGCAGAGGTCTGAGGGTGTGTTGCACTAATTGTTGACAGTTTGCTCTGCAGCTCTGTGTCAGATTGAATTTCAGTCTGTTCCTTTTTATTGCCAACATGACCCAAACACAGAAGCCAGTGCTGGTGTGGCCACAGCAGATGTCAGTCCTGCATCCTGGTCACAGATGCGGAGCTGAGCTTTGCTTCAGTCCTGTGCAGTGAGGTTCTTGTGCAGGACTGTGCCCCATTCCTGCATTGCTGTACCTGCAGTGGCCCCTTCCTCCTCTTGTGTTTATTTACTGGCTCTGCTGCAGGGAACTCAGTCAACAAAACCCATTTCAAGCCTCAAATCCCTTCTTCAATAAATACACTCTCCAAAGATAATCAAGAACCCTGTGTTAAGTGAGTGTGCAACTTGAAATATTGCTGAAATAGCAGGCAGAGCTCTTAATTGTGTTTAAACACTGAGTTGAAGCATTGTGCAATGTAGAATGGATTTGTGGAGCTGAATTGTCCTTGTTTCCTCAGACAGGCACTGATGGTCCATCACAGGGTGGGCTGTCCTGGAGAGGAAAAGGGAACCCAGGCTGGAGAAGGCAGGAGAAGACATCCCCAGGCTGGGGAGGTCCGACAGCGCTCTCCCTCCCAAATGTGGGGATTACAAATACTTGCAGAAATGATACAGTGTATTTTAAGCAACTTATGAAACATTATTTGAAGGATTAAAAACTTGGATGCCGAGTATACAAAGAATAGGAGAAGGATTCTGGGAAAGCTGTAAGACTCTTGGGTGGCAGCCAGTACCAGCCTGCCAGTTGTTCCTGTCTATAATTATGCCAGCATTAGTGCTTTCATAAATCTTGGGAGAAAAGGAGCGGAGAGGCTATTTCCAGGCTATTAATGCCAGGATAATTAGAAATATCGGCCAGCCTCTCCAATTAGTGCCAGTAGAATCCAAAATACCAGCCAGTCTGAGTAATCTGAATACCAGTTGGTCTCTGAGTGAGTCTGGGGAATGTACAATGCCAGTTCTAGAAGGGAAATATATACAAAATCAGGGTTTATACTCTTATAAAGTTAAGGATACCTTAAATGTTTGGCAATCTTGGCAAAGTTTTAACCTACCAGTCTGACAAATGAGAGTTTGCTTGGCCCATTGCTCTCAGTTCAAGCATTGTGCTATAGGTGAGATTTTCCATGATTTCTCTTTTTAGCCATTGTTTTATTGACCACATGCTTAGCAATTGGTCACTTTGTTCTCTTGGGAAAAAAGCATAGGAAAATTATTTTTTAAAAAGGCATTCTTAAACAGAAATCAAAAATAAATGAAATGTTTTCAATTATTTATAAGCAGTGAAGTCATTAAAGAATTGAGGAAAAATGAAATCAACTCAACCTGTAAAAGAGAGTTTGCATGGGGGGAAAAAATCTATTTTTAGTAGTGCTGCACTGATGAATGGATATTTTACTGAAACATAAGGTTTCTAATTAGGTTTTGTATAGTCTGCATTTTAAATATATTACTGCTGAGCTGAGAAGTATGCTGTCCTGTTACTTTTGTCCTAAAGAAATTCTGTCATAGAACTCTGTAACTAAGAATTCTATCATAGCACTCTATGGGTAGGGATTTTAGATCTGAAAAGGTTTTCCTCATTTACAATATGTTTTTCTTTGGGTTTCGTGATTCTTTTCCAATTTGACTCCTTAATTTACTTGAGCTGTGCAGTAATGCTACAGCTGGAGCAGGTGGGTGAAGCTGAAGGAGATTGTGTGTAAAGGAGTTCTAGAACAAGTGTAGGCTCCCACTGTATAAATAAAAGTTCTGGCTGTTTGCCAGTGTGCTAAATGTCCCTTCAGTGCCTCCACATTGTTGTGCAGTGCTGGAGATATGGGTGGTTGTTTCTAGCCTGATAAACACATTCTGGAGATTCACCTCAAATGTTTCAGGGAGTTTTTCCTTCTGTGTCACAGTCTGAGGGAGAAGTAGAGAGTGGCAAGGGCTGGAGAATGGACCAGTGGAAAATGCGTGTCCCACTCAGGCATTTCTGACATGTTTAGAGGTGATGCTCTGAGCATGGAGCAGGGACAGCGTGTGGGAGGGCAGAGTGAGCCCAAGGAGGCACAGCAGGTGAGGCTGCTGGTGGGGATGCCTGTGTAAATAGTAAAATAAACATTAAAAATTGTACAGACATGTGCCAAAACTAGTAAATGGCTCAGCAGAGCTTTTCAGTCAGAAGTTGCAGAGATGGGCATAAACCCTTCTGCACATACTGGAGCCCATGGATGTGCTTTGTCAGTCTTCCATTCTGGTGTACTTTTGGGTACTTCATCATGTAATTGTCCAATAATTTTGTATTTTCAGCTGCTTCAGTTCTGGTAGATATTCTTTAGGAGGAGCTGAGCAGTCCATGCCCTTTCTCCTGAAAGATTTCAAGCTAACTGTTTTCCATGTGTGGCCTAGAATGAGTCCAGATACTCCCTGTTACTTTAGGGTCTCTGTCCTGCAAACAGCTTGGCTTTATTTCTGCCCCAGGGTTTGCCAAGCTGGAGTGCATTGACTGATAAGGGTTTGGTTTTGTTTTAAATGTGGTGGGGTTGGGGAGAAAACTTCAGAGTGTCCTTGTGCTGAATGGTGCTGAGGTACAACCCAGTACCTGAGGAAGAATTTGGGAGCTGCAGAAGTGTCTCAAACCCTCTGGGCCGATGCCTCGTGCTGTGTTTGCCAGGATGGATCCTTGCTCCAGGTCATGGTAATGGGAAGCTCCCATAAATCATCCCTTGGCACACAACTTCCCTAACAAACTCCCTACAAACCCTGTTCACTCAGCACATGCTGCGTGCTCCGGGCAGCGGGGTGGGTGCAGAGCCTGGCACGTTCAGTTTTCCTCTGGGATGGGTAAATCTTGTCCCAGGGAACACGGGGAAGGTCACACCCGGCTTGTCCCGCTGGCTCTGGCCGTGCTGGACCGTGGGGAGCGAGAGCCCTCTTGTGGGATAGGGAATTCCTGAAACAATCCCAGCGAGGGATGCACGAGTGGAGCACAGCGAGATGTTGGCTGCACTTTTCCCGTGCTCCTGTGTCCGAGCAGATTCAGGGATTCATTTCTCATAATTCTCCCACTTTCTTGCTCATGAGTGGGATAAATTGTGTTTCGAGGTGGAGCTGTAGGTACATCTCCCAACTACAAGAAGATGAGGAGGGATGTGACAGCAGGCAGACTGTGCTGTCTGTGTGATTTTTCAGAGCACAGCAGTGCTGTCAGGGCTTGCACAGCTTCCTTTATGAAAACATCCAATTCTGATATCGTTTAACAGCTCCTTTTCAAATGAGCATGGCATGGTTTTCATTTTTTTTTTTTTTTTGTTTCATAGCAATCTGATGACAGATTTGTCTCTTTCTAGGGAAAGAGGAACAGTGGTTTCAGAGAATGTTACTTTGGGAGCCAGAAGCATTGCAAGCTGACCAAGCTGTGCCCAGCTCTGGGTTACACCTTCCGGCTGGCGGCCCAGAACGACATCGGTACGAGGTGAGTTCCCCAGGGTACATGCCTTCTTGAGAAAAAGTGGTAGTTGAAAAGTGTACCTTATCAGTGCAAGCATAAAGAGGAAATTCTGGGGGATTTTTGTTTCTTTTCTCTTCGTGGTTTCGAGTTCAATATCTGACATTTGCTCTGTTATTAATGCTTCAAGGTAAGCCACGCTTTCCTTGGTGATATCCTTCATTCCCCAGGGAATTGCTGTGTACTTTCAGCATGATGAGATCAGCCTAAGCAGATAGACTCCTTTTGAGGTGTTAAATGGTGTTTTGTGGTCTATTCCTAATACAAAAAGAATACATCTGTTATGTAAAATTCCCACTAGGGACCTCTGTGAACCAAGAAAAACAAGCAAGGGGAAGTTGAGTTACAGATTTTGAAAGGAATCTTGATATATTTATTTTTCTGGTTTAAAGCAAAGCCCTTCTGTCTCTTTTCAGCAGTACAGTCCCTTCCTTCTTCAGGACTGGCAGGGCTGGCTGATGGGGTAGGAAAGAAGGGAGAGACAAGGCGGGACTGAGAGAAGACAGGCACATCCAAGGCACTGAAAGATGGGGTTTAGCTTCTGCTTTTCCTTGCACATGAACTGATGCACTCACATGAAGATGGGTGAGAAATCAGACTTAGTTCAGTCCTCTGGGAGCTGCTAGGGAGCACTGGGATGAAATGTTCTGCAGTTGAAGGGTAGAGTGTGCCCAGAGAGACATTGCTCCAGGGGCAGTCAGTGTGTGCTCTTGTGCTCAGGCAAGCAGAACAGGCGAGGAAAGGTTTAGCTGTGAAGAAGCCAAACATCCAGTGCCCTTGTGTGCTCCTTTATTGTCCTTCTTAGCTAAACAGGATCTAATCATTATTACAAGGACACAAAAGAAACACCAGTGGTATGTAACAATGTGTTTTGTGGAGGGAGACTCCTGCATTGTTCTGTCTTCTAAAACACAAGCCTCTCAGTAATTTAAGTAATTTATAGCTTTAGAAAGCTTCTTTACTCATGTTCCTATGTTTACCCTGACATGGACCGAGACCACTCATGTATGCACAGAGTCCCCTTTCCCAACTTCTTGCAAGATTAATTCCCTCCCCATTGAAATCACACTCAATGTGGAGATAGAGGGGGCTGAGCTGGAGCTGCTGAGTGTAACTGGAACGGAATTGAGTCTGTGCAGATTTCCCAGTTCTGGCATCTCTTTTCTTTGCCAGATTCCAGATTTTTAAAATATCTTAGTGCTCCTCCCCCACCCCTCCTTTTTTTTTTTTTCTTTCTTTTCCTTCTTCTTCCTTTTTTCTCTCAGTCAGGCTATTGAGGAAGGAGTGAGCTAAAAACTATTTATGGTCAGCTGCTCTGTGCTAATCTGTGAGATAAGCACCAGCAACACATGCCTTACTTTTATAGACAGCACTCACAATTAAGGCATGACAATGTCACCTAACACTTCATGTCATGAGATGGTTTTGGTTTATTGCAATGCTTGTGGACTTACCATGTATGATGATTTTGTCCTATTTGGGTTTTAGTTATAGGTGGTTTATTTAAATATAAGTGTATTTCAACAAATGGGTTATTTTTGAGAAAGAAGATTCAGAATAAGGAGTGTCTTTTTCTGTGTGTTAAGTTCATGATGTGACTTTAAGGCACAAAATATGTTTTGTACTTTGGAAACAGATTTGAAAATTGGAAGAATGTCACCTTCCATTGAGAGCTTGATCAGAGTTTATAGAATTTGTATTCTGCACATCTCAGGTTCAATATCCAAAAGTTGAACACTTGAGGCTTTATTTCCTATATTTTAATTCCCCTTTGTTAAATGAGATTTCCCTCCACAGTTGATACCAAGGTAATAATTTTAGGCATTCAGATATTTTTTTCCAGCATTACTGTAGTGAGATCTGTAAAAATGACTGTGTGGACACATTATCTTGCATTTTTTTCTATTTTTAGTCCTGGCATTTCCTAACTGGGTGTTCATCTTTTCCACCTGAGAAATCTGAACTTTGTCCAAATTTTTTAAAAATATGAAATATTTCTCTAAGTACATTGAGGTTTACATTTTTTTAGCTTTATGTTTTTGTGGTGGAGTTTTTTGGGGAGTTTTGTTTTGTTTGCTTTGTTTCTTTGTTTGGCGGGGTTTGGAGGTTTGTTTGTTTGTTTGTTTTTAATATTCCTCTCTCTCTGCTCTGTCTCTGAGCAGTGGGTACAGCCAGGAGGTGGTTTGCTACACTGCAGGCAATATTCCTCAGACCCCTTCTGCACCACGGCTCATTCGAGCTGGAGTGACGTGGATCTCATTGCAGTGGAATAAAGTGGAAGGATGCACACCAGAGGAAGTGATTTCCTACACCCTGGAAATTCAGGAAGAAGATAATGTAAGTACTGTGTTGCTGTAAAGTGCATGACTTACACTGAGTTTTGATTTATTCATTGGAGATCACAGAGAAGCAGCATGGACTGCTGCTTTGGAGGGCCTTCCTGGAGTCCTGGGTACTTGGCAGGGTGGAGATGTGTGATTTGCTCTGCTGCACAGCAGAATTAGGAGTCCTTAGCTGGAAATCTCTGCTATCATCTGTGATTACTTACAAAGCCACATAGGATTCTGTGAAATACAGGGCAGCTTGTCCTTAGCTAGGTCAGTCTGCCATGTCCCCCTGGCTGCTCCTTCGTGGACTTGTGTTCTATCATCTGTCACTTCCAATTCTGTAGCAGGTTAAACTGCCATGATTGGTTTTGTGCTTATTTTGCAGCAAAATTACATTATTCAGGGCAACCGCAGCATGTTTCTTCTAAACAAAAAGTATTATGGCCTTACAATTTAAAAGCTGTAATAGTAATAATAATTAATATTATTATATATCTATTATATGTTTATTTTTTCTTTTTTTTTCTTTTTTAAAGTACTCAGCTCTAAAGCCCCTTTGCTATAACGTGTTGTAGGTACAGACTAGCACAGTCTTTCTCAGACTCCTCAGTTATAGGAGTTTGTTTGGTTTTGTATTTTTTTAGGATAGCGTGTTTCACCCAAAGTACACTGGAGAGGAGCAAGCCTGTACTGTGAAGAATCTCAGAAGAAGCACACAGTATAAATTCAGGGTAAAGTCTTTTTCCTCATGTCGTTGTGTGGTGTTTTCTGTTTTGGGTTTTTTCCAGGCATTACAGGGATCCTTTAGTGCTCCCTCTAAAACTGAGTTAAAAATTACAAATTTGCTTTACATACTGTGACCTAATAGATTGAACTGTTAGTTGTATTTCTGCTTTTATCACACAGGAGATACTATTGCTCAGACTTGGGGAAACAATCATAATTCTCAATACCATTTGGGAGGATGTTAAAAAAGTGTAACTCAGGTAGCAAGATGGTCATAGTGGGCTGCACTGCTCCCAAAAACCTGGTCCCTGGTGGCAGATCCCATCTCACTTGTACAGAATGCAGCAAACACTGTCAGGTGCCCAGCCAGCACAGCTGCCCTCCCCAGCACAGGGGCCTGTGTTCCCTGGCAGCCACAGATTGGAGCTTTTCTATCTCATATGTCAGTGTGGCTGGTTCTGGAGATGGTTTTTAGCAGGGCTGGTGTCTTCTACTCTATGGATGCTCGTAAACACAGAGACCCTGAGAGATGCTCTGGAGTCTTCCTGCAAACACCAACTCAGTGATTTTCCTCTCTGGTCTGAGGTCTCTGATCACAGCACAGTGCTGGGTGCTGCTGTTGAGGAGGAGGCAGTGGGGTTTATCCAGGATCAGCTGTGGTGCCACTGCCCATCCATCCCTGACTGTCCACTGCAGTGGCTCCACAAGATGTGCCACCCAGAGTGTGGTGTCCCTCTGGAGATGGCCAGAAGCTGTTTGTGAGGCCAACACCTGGCTTCTCTACAGGAGCAATAAAAACAAAAAGATCATAGTCATAGAATGCTTTGGGTCAGAAAATCACCTGATTCCAACCCTCCTGCTGTGGTCAGGGACACCTTCCACTAGACCAGGGTGCTCCAAGCCCCGTCCAACCTAGCCTTGAACACGTCTGTCCCTGGGGCATTCACAGCTTCTCTGAGCAGCCTGTGCCAGGGCCTCACCACCCTCACAGGGAACACTCTTTTCCTACTCCGTGGGACAGAAGACCTTGTGAAATTGCCTGAACTGCCTAAAGAATTGGGAAGTTTTTGTGTCGTCACTCTGAGATGATGCCTTTTAGCTTAGTGTTGTAAAGGCTACTGTGGCTGGTGAGAGAAGAGAACCCTTAGTGCTTCTTTACAGCCCTGCTTTCAAATTAAACATGGATTTTACAAAACTGCATTGATAGCAGAACAAACTTGTAGCCTGATGTCACTGGCTACAGGCACAACTTTGATCTGACTTTTAATTGTGTGACTACTGATACTCTGAAGTATTTTGTAAATAGCAGTTAGAAATACCTCCAAAACAAAAATAGAAAAGTTACTATTATAGCCCTCTTATTTTTCTTCTATGAGAAAAATACTGAAAGTTGACGTAGTTATTTCTGAAAAGTGACTTTTTCTTTAAAGGGAAAACCAGCGTTCCTTTTATCTTAAACATGTCATGATCTATTGCTGATGGAGAGAGGGAAAGAAATCACTGTGGTTTGTAAAGAAACACAATGACAATCTAATATCTGTTATTACAATCCCACACACTTTGGGATGTGACATACCTTCCAGTTTGGTGACATTTGTGCAATTACTGAAAGAAGAGTGATGCAGAACTGCCAGAAAAGCAGTTGCAGTGAACAAGGGCAAACTCATTGTGGTTTTGTTTCAGCTGTTTGCTTCCAACGTGGAAGGGAAGAGTTCTCCCAGTGAAGTGTTGGTCTGCACAACCAGCCCAGACAGGCCAGGACCTCCAACCAGACCTGTCATCAAGGGGCCAATAACATCTCATGGCTTTAGTGTCAAGTGGGGTAAGTCAGCTCAGATTGCTGTGGCAGAGTTTTCTGGGGTCATAAGAAATTCAAATAAAATTGCATAAATGTGTGTTAGAACTTAGATTTTTCATGCTCCTTCTCAGTCCAAAGTTGAATGTGTTTGGAGAACTTGACAGCTTAATTTTTTTAATATTCTAAAAGGTATGTAGAGGCTCTTGTGTGTTCAAAAGCAAAAATGTTTTGTTTTTGATTAACTCTCACTCAAGTGCATCTTCAGGCTTTTCACTCTCCATTTCATGTCCCATTGCAGCTTCATTCCAGCTGCTTCCTTTATTAATGGGGCAAACCTCCACACAGCTTCTCTTTCAGTGCTTTTTCCATACATTTTGTTTTGGGTCATCATTCCAGCAGCCTTAGTTTGATTCATGCTGAAAACATCTGTCTCCCACTTCTGCACATAACCTGGTATAGTTAATGTGGAGGAGTTTGTGGAGAAGGAGCTGGGTCAGAAACAGGTTTGGTGAATTGTTTTGTTATCTCCCACTCCTATTCTTGTCTTATTTTTTCAGATCCTCCACAGGATAATGGTGGTTCAGAAATCCTAAAGTATCTGCTGGAGATTTCTCAAGGAAGTCCAGAAGGTAAACTTGAGACAAGTTGTCTCAATTTCAGAACACTGTGGCTACTGTGTGAAAGTCCTGACTCTTTATGTTATTATTGTTATTATCATTAATGCCCTAATAATGTGATTGAAACAGCGTTATGTACTTTGCAGGATTCCTGGGTGAGCTGGGGTTGGATTTGGGGAAGGTTTTGTAGTGGATTTTTTGGGTATCCTCGTTTTACTAGTAATGGCAGAATTTTAGGTTATATGGCTAAATCTAGAATTATTTTTATTTATACTTGTGTGCACATATTTGCACATTTATATATTATATATGATACTCATATTTATTTATATTTGTACATATATTTGTATGTATGTCTATATGTTCAAGTGGGAAATAGCATTCACAGTAATACTAATGGTTTTCCTGAAATACATCATTTGTGAAACACCACATTGAAGATTTTCCTTTCTCCTAGACACTCATAAATGTGTTACTTTCCACTTCTTTAAACTTGGATATATCTTCTTTTTAGCAAATCAATGGGAAGTAGCCTATAGTGGCTCAGCTACAGAATACACCTGTACTCACTTGAAACCAGGCACTTTGTACAAACTCCGGGCGTGCTGTATCAGCACTGGTGGACACAGTCAGGTGGGTATTATCTAACAATAAGGGCTGTTGGGTTGATATTTTTCAGAGATTTATCTGCTAATTTTGGTAAAATACTTCTGCTTCCAAAAAAAGAAGGGAAATTTTTCCCTGTAGCACAGTAAAATGACACTGATTGCAGTTGATCTCATGCTGCAAGTTGCTGAATTTTAGATTTCTATGTGTACATAATTTTCTTTTCAGCAAGCTGCAATTTAGTGAGACTTGATTTTCTCAAAACCTACATGTAGTTGTTTATATTTACATTACATATTTATCTGATGTAGCCACTTGCTTGAAAAAGGCCACAGACTCTCATGTTGACTGGAGGTGCAGAAAGAGTTGGTTTGTTGTAACAATTGTCTTTCACATGGCTGAATCCTTTAAGTTTTTGGGTTTCTTTTTTCAGACCCCGATTCCTGTAATTCCTCTCTTTGATTTAAATTCACTTCAGTACCTCTACATTTATTCCTCCTGCTTTGATAAGTTTTTTCTCATTTAAGATTGAGTACTTTAGGCCTTGACATTATTTTAAAACCAAGGAAAATTAAAGCAGAGGAGCCCAGTATTGAGAATGCTAATGAAGGAACTCTATTAATTGCATTTGTACTAACATGCTTGATAGCATCTCCTCTCCTTTACCATTCATATGGATTTCCATGAAGTGGTAGGTGTAGAAGATAATTTCCTGTGCTGCTCTGGAGCTATGGCTCACGTTGAAGGTCGTGGCTGTGCCAGAGGAGTGACTGGGCTCTGATCCTGTTGGGTTGTGGTTTTCTTTAAAAGAGCTGAGCAGCTATTAGCAGCTTTAAAGTTGTTTATCGTAAAGGCACATCAGTCTTGAGAGGCACAGAGTCACAGGCGTTAAAGTCCATGTTAAAGCTTTTAGTATAGAGTTCTAATGGAAGTAAAGTCTTAATTAGAAGTAGAAGCCACTCCTGTCAAGGTCCCAGCAGGGCCGATGTTGCTGTGGCAGCTTCTCTCTTCTTTGGGTGATGATGATGGTGAGCAAAGAAGAAAAGAGAGATAGGAACAAAAGCAAGAGCAAAAAAGCGATTCTCTCCCCAGTGTATAGATTTTTATGTACAAATTAGTCAACAAGCTAAAGACACGAACTCAAACCATTACCTCTTAACCTATTAGAATTGTAGTTTCTTAGGACGCCAGGTTACGTATAAACTGCGCATATGGTCTGTCTTGTTCTATTTAAAAAACGTAAGCAATATTCTTACTATAGTTTTATTTTGTCTAAAACTATGTTCCTGGAGCCTCTATGGAAGCTTATTTTTAACACTAGTATCTAGGACTATGTTTTTCAACTTTTACTAGAACTCGTGCTTCTACACTAGTATCTAAGACCTTTATTCTCTAAAACACTTAAAACATATTCTTACTTAATTGCTTGCTTATTCTAAAACTTAAACTTACGCCTCTAATTTATGTGTGAGTGGCTTAATATACTTCAATCCATCCAAAGGTTTTAATTCAATCCCTGCACTCTGATTTCTCTCTGAAGACTTCAGAGAGACTCTTGACTTACGAATTCCAACAATCCTGCTAGAGGGCTGACTGAGCTGTGATCCCGCCAGGGGGATGACTGAGCTGTGATCCCGCCAGGGCGATGACTGAGCTGTGATCCCGCCAGGGCGATGACTGAGCTGTGATCCTGTCTGTGTTCTCCTGCAGTGCTCTGAGAGTTTACCTGTCCGCACGCTGAGCGTGGCGCCGGGTCCCTGCCGCCCGCCCCGGCTCCTGGGCAAGCCGAGGCACAGGGAGGTGCAACTGCAGTGGGGTAAGCCAGTGCAGCATCCTGCTGCTCCAAACCTTTGGTTCTGCTGCTCAGCTGCTGGCCTTGAGCCTTTGTTTCTACTGCTTGTGTCCTGTTCACTGGGAAGCGCACAGCAAAGTCCAGTGGAGTCTGAGGAAGTCAGATGTGCAGCTTCTCATCAGGTGTGGTGGCTCAGTGTTGGATTTCTGAGCTCAGCTGTACTTTAGGTCTTACACTCTGCTCCCATTTTATATTTTTTAGCCCTGTTCCTCTCAGGGCTATTAAGTATCAGCTTCATTAGAATATCTATATTTTTATTTCAAAAACACAGTGTGATGCAAATTCTTTTTTTTTTTTTTAATTCCATTGCAATATTGGCTTGGCAGAAGTGTTTTGGTACTTCTAATATGTAACTTTCAAAAATTTGAGTTGGAACATATCGAGGGGTTTGGGTGGCATTTAAATCCTGATCCACAGTATAACACATGTAATCTATTGGACCGCTGTTATTTTGCAAAGATGTTGGACTACAGTCATGGCACTAAATTGTCAAAAAATTCACATTTTTTGAAATACAGGCATATGCCAGTTTCCAACAGAGTGCTTTCTTTACAGTGATAATCTTTCAGCATCCAAGTATTTTTGTGGCATCATTTGTTAAGCCAAATTCTGGATAAGTAAAATTTCTAACTGCCAAATATGTTTCAACACCAGTATAGAAATTCACCCAAATGCTTGCTGGAAGTGTTTTTGGTGGCTGCTGTTTTTCTGATCCCCAGGCAGTTTGATTCTGTGGTACTAGCTTGTAATACAACATGCAGGTATTATCAAATATGTGGTTTTCATGGGCAAAAACAAAGGTGCCCACAACAAAAGAGAGATGTGTGTGTGTATCTATACACAGGCTCAGAAATATACATTTTTGTGGTATATGAAGTAAAAAATTGCCCTTCCTGGCACACACCCTAATGTTACTAACAAATTTAACAAATTTCTTTTAGATGTCCCTCAGTCAGAGGGTGGCTGCCCTGTCTCTGAGTACAGTGTGGAGATGACAGCCCCTGAAGAAGTGGTTTCTGAGGTGTACCACGGGCCTGAGCTGGAGTGCACCGTGAGCAGCCTCCTCCCCGGGGCCACCTACAGCTTCCGTGTGCGCGCCCTGAACGACGGCGGGGTACGTGCACTGCCCCGGCCCCTCTGGGGCTGGGCTGCTGCCACTGCTGCTTGCCAGGAGGGACGGGGAGATGGGCAAAAGAAAAACCATGTGATAAAATGCTTGAAAGGAACTTCGGAGGGAGAGCTGCAGTTCTAGACCTGGGTCCCTTTTAAAAGGAGATTTCGGCTACTGATGCGATTTGACTGGCCAGAATCAGCTGCTCCCCAATGTGCAAAATCCCTGCTAAAAGTCATAGCTGCTTGCAGGGAGCACTCTTTATCCTCATTCAGTTGCATTTCCTTCTTTTTGTTTTAGATCTAAAGTGTGTAAAAACAAGAACTGCAGTTTCACCTAGGGGGTATGATTTGAGGGAAACTCACATTCTTAGTGATATTTTTGTTTCAATTTCAAAAAAATGTGTGCTTTATAGATTTGATGAGATTTTTTTTTTTTAATTAAATTATTTCCTTGGAAGAAGTTCCTTCCTAAATACATCAAATTCTGTTTGATGTCCATGGAGATCTGCAGAAAGATCTTTTTCATTGAGGTTGTTTTGATTATGCTTGCCTTTGTGTCATTCTAGTGGTATTACATAAGGTCTCAGCTAAACTACATGTATTGATGTGTTTCTCCCCAGGAAATCTTGATGACAAACATAACACAAAGGTTTAAAGTTGCTCACTCACAGGGAGAAGTTCTGTTAAAACTTAACTTGGATATTAGAAAAATACCCACTGTTTTGTTTTTGTGAAAAATTAATTAAATGCACATGGAAAGATTAAATTTGCCTATCTGATAGCTGTGAATATATAATGCCTTGCGCTTTTTTTTTTTTTTTGGCAGAGCAGTTGCAAAGCATTTCTGGTTCCACCCTTTGTTAAATGAGGGGGCTGGTTCTGTTCTGGGTTTTTTCTTCCAGATGCAAAATAGGAGAGAATGTCCTTTACCAGATTCTTCCTCAAAAACAGCAGATATCAATAAATGACATTTTTTGACATGTACGTTCTTTGTAAGACAAAGCAATCGGTGTTGGCCTTTCTTTGATGGCAGATATCGACACATCTGATGAGAAGTTTTCTGGAGTTCTTAATTTCTGTGTCATTTGGCCTTTTTGTAGTGGCTCATTTTTTTTCATGCTCACTAATATTTCATTACAAAATAAGTAAATATCAGTGGTTTTCCTCTAATTGCTTCCAAGTGAAGCTCCTTTGTTCTGGAGAACGATTTCTAATTAACTTGGGGATGTACTGAGCAAACTTCACTCTTCCACTCAGGAAGCCTCAGGAAAGCTGTTCCAATGCTATCTCCTGTCCTCACACTGCTGGCTGAAGCCAGGTTCCCAGACTGCTGAA
Organism: Toxostoma redivivum; assembly: GCA_013397375.1. Lineage (NCBI taxonomy): Eukaryota > Metazoa > Chordata > Aves > Passeriformes > Mimidae > Toxostoma > Toxostoma redivivum. Next base: position 294,287 of record VXBI01001397.1, read on the forward strand.
AATTGGCTTTTTTTTTTTTTTTCCTAATCTGCATTTAATTTTTTTTCTTGCCACAGGCNTCCAGATGCAAAATAGGAGAGAATGTCCTTTACCAGATTCTTCCTCAAAAACAGCAGATATCAATAAATGACATTTTTTGACATGTACGTTCTTTGTAAGACAAAGCAATCGGTGTTGGCCTTTCTTTGATGGCAGATATCGACACATCTGATGAGAAGTTTTCTGGAGTTCTTAATTTCTGTGTCATTTGGCCTTTTTGTAGTGGCTCATTTTTTTTCATGCTCACTAATATTTCATTACAAAATAAGTAAATATCAGTGGTTTTCCTCTAATTGCTTCCAAGTGAAGCTCCTTTGTTCTGGAGAACGATTTCTAATTAACTTGGGGATGTACTGAGCAAACTTCACTCTTCCACTCAGGAAGCCTCAGGAAAGCTGTTCCAATGCTATCTCCTGTCCTCACACTGCTGGCTGAAGCCAGGTTCCCAGACTGCTGAAAATTGGCTTTTTTTTTTTTTTTCCTAATCTGCATTTAAATTATTCTGCTGCCACAGGCTCAGAAGTTGTCTGAGCTGAGCTGCCGGTGGAACGGAGCATCCACAGCGTGTGTGCAGCATGTCCCTGCACGTTGTACCAGGCTGGGGCTCCAGCACATCCTGTCCTTCTACAAGTAACTTGGGGCAGGCGTTTTATGTAAAAGAAGCTGGAAGTGGACTCAAATACATGCTTTGCTCTTGCTGTGCTCCTCTTTGTATCCATGAGAAGCTGGTTATGATATGTGAACACACTGTGCTAAGGTAAGGCAGAGGGGCACAAACTGTTCCTCAATTACTGTGTGCTCATTCTCACTTTTGGGCAAATTGGAGGTGGTTTCTGCTTTCATGAGTACTTGCTGCCACACAGGAGGATGCACAAAGGATGTACATGCTCTCTGCTTGTTCCTGAGCCCACCTCATGCTTCAACTCTGAGTCATTTGTGTGGGCTCCTCCTGAGCTCTGGTGTTTGATGCCAGGTGTTGGAAGCCCCGTGTGTCTTTGAGAAAGTTTAGCGCTCTGAAAAAGTTCATGTGCTGCTCTTGCAAAGTCCTTGAGGGCTTTGAGATGAATGTACACCTTTATATTAATAATAATAATAATAGTAGTAATAATAATAATAATGCCTTGTTCCCCTGCAGTATGGGCCATATTCAGAGGCGACAGAGGTGACCACAGCAGCAGGACCCCCAGGCCAGTGCCGAGCACCTTCCCTGTCCTTCCTGTCTGACACACGAGTCCTGGTCAGCTGGGAGGTAAGGCAGGTCCCTGCTGCTTTGATTCCACCTTGCTTGCCCAAACCAGTGTGTTCACCACAGAACTCAAAAGTGAGCTGCAGAGCTCTTTACTGGTCTGGAGCTATCTTTTTGTGCAAGGAAACGCTGTGTAGAAACTATTCTATTGTAGAAAACCATCTTCTCTGCTTTGCTCTGAAGAATTGCACAAAGTTGATCATGAGTCTTCCACACTAGGATTCAGACACAAGGTCTCCTGCACTGGCATCAGATGATAGAAGTGCTCTCTGCAAGCTTTTCACACATCAACATGTTCTCAGCTGGAATTATGAAGACAAATATTTTGGCTGAAACTGGAGTCTGATGTGAAATTAACTCTCCATAAATGCTTACAATGTAGGGCTTTTTCCCCCCTCAAAGCTTGTTTGTCTCTTCCCTAAATATTTACTTTTATTTTGGTTTGTGTGCATTCCTCCTCTGTTCTCCAGCATCTTAGGCATTGGGCTCAAGATAAGTTTTAGCTGAAGTGCTATGGGGATGACTGGTACCATTAAAGAAAGAATGTTGTGTAATTAAAGCAGAAAAGAAAGGATGCTACCATAAATAATGGTATAAAAATAAGTAATATTGTGATGTGGTTCAGTGTGGCTGTAGTTCTGCCACAGACCGTCAGTGAAAATCTACCAGCCATTCCAGCCCTGCTTTTACTGGGCTCCTCCCCAAAACTGTGCCCCTGTTGAGAAAGAAGTCACTGACATTCACAAGATGCTCAAATAAATTGTGCTAACAACATATCTAGATACAAACATAATCTGCATTTAATTTTATAAAAAACAGGTGTATTTGGGGCAGTTTGGGGCTATTAATGTTTTTTGCGACTAGAAATTACATTGAACTTTCCAATGTTACCTTTTAATGGGCAGGGATTAGCTCTCCCCAGCCATGAAGCAGTGGTTCTGGTAGGTTCTCTAGTTATTTGAAGGGTATATTTGTTTATTCTATCTAAAAATGGAGCTGTGGTTTGCAGTGGTTATGTTTTCTTAAAGAGTGTCATTTTTTGGCTGATATGAATAAGAAGGAAAAACAGTGAAGTACTGTGGAGTGTGGCTAGAGAGCACACTGTGGTGCCTATTATGATGCTTTTTTTTACACATTGTTCTGAAATCTGAATTAGGAGCTCTGAATGTTCCTANCAGTTGCAAAGCATTTCTGGTTCCACCCTTTGTTAAATGAGGGGGCTGGTTCTGTTCTGGGTTTTTTCTTCCAGATGCAAAATAGGAGAGAATGTCCTTTACCAGATTCTTCCTCAAAAACAGCAGATATCAATAAATGACATTTTTTGACATGTACGTTCTTTGTAAGACAAAGCAATCGGTGTTGGCCTTTCTTTGATGGCAGATATCGACACATCTGATGAGAAGTTTTCTGGAGTTCTTAATTTCTGTGTCATTTGGCCTTTTTGTAGTGGCTCATTTTTTTTCATGCTCACTAATATTTCATTACAAAATAAGTAAATATCAGTGGTTTTCCTCTAATTGCTTCCAAGTGAAGCTCCTTTGTTCTGGAGAACGATTTCTAATTAACTTGGGGATGTACTGAGCAAACTTCACTCTTCCACTCAGGAAGCCTCAGGAAAGCTGTTCCAATGCTATCTCCTGTCCTCACACTGCTGGCTGAAGCCAGGTTCCCAGACTGCTGAAAATTGGCTTTTTTTTTTTTTTTCCTAATCTGCATTTAAATTATTCTGCTGCCACAGGCTCAGAAGTTGTCTGAGCTGAGCTGCCGGTGGAACGGAGCATCCACAGCGTGTGTGCAGCATGTCCCTGCACGTTGTACCAGGCTGGGGCTCCAGCACATCCTGTCCTTCTACAAGTAACTTGGGGCAGGCCTTTTATGTAAAAGAAGCTGGAAGTGGACTCAAATACATGCTTTGCTCTTGCTGTGCTCCTCTTTGTATCCATGAGAAGCTGGTTATGATATGTGAACACACTGTGCTAAGGTAAGGCAGAGGGGCACAAACTGTTCCTCAATTACTGTGTGCTCATTCTCACTTTTGGGCAAATTGGAGGTGGTTTCTGCTTTCATGAGTACTTGCTGCCACACAGGAGGATGCACAAAGGATGTACATGCTCTCTGCTTGTTCCTGAGCCCACCTCATGCTTCAACTCTGAGTCATTTGTGTGGGCTCCTCCTGAGCTCTGGTGTTTGATGCCAGGTGTTGGAAGCCCCGTGTGTCTTTGAGAAAGTTTAGCGCTCTGAAAAAGTTCATGTGCTGCTCTTGCAAAGTCCTTGAGGGCTTTGAGATGAATGTACACCTTTATATTAATAATAATAATAATAGTAGTAATAATAATAATAATGCCTTGTTCCCCTGCAGTATGGGCCATATTCAGAGGCGACAGAGGTGACCACAGCAGCAGGACCCCCAGGCCAGTGCCGAGCACCTTCCCTGTCCTTCCTGTCTGACACACGAGTCCTGGTCAGCTGGGAGGTAAGGCAGGTCCCTGCTGCTTTGATTCCACCTTGCTTGCCCAAACCAGTGTGTTCACCACAGAACTCAAAAGTGAGCTGCAGAGCTCTTTACTGGTCTGGAGCTATCTTTTTGTGCAAGGAAACGCTGTGTAGAAACTATTCTATTGTAGAAAACCATCTTCTCTGCTTTGCTCTGAAGAATTGCACAAAGTTGATCATGAGTCTTCCACACTAGGATTCAGACACAAGGTCTCCTGCACTGGCATCAGATGATAGAAGTGCTCTCTGCAAGCTTTTCACACATCAACATGTTCTCAGCTGGAATTATGAAGACAAATATTTTGGCTGAAACTGGAGTCTGATGTGAAATTAACTCTCCATAAATGCTTACAATGTAGGGCTTTTTCCCCCCTCAAAGCTTGTTTGTCTCTTCCCTAAATATTTACTTTTATTTTGGTTTGTGTGCATTCCTCCTCTGTTCTCCAGCATCTTAGGCATTGGGCTCAAGATAAGTTTTAGCTGAAGTGCTATGGGGATGACTGGTACCATTAAAGAAAGAATGTTGTGTAATTAAAGCAGAAAAGAAAGGATGCTACCATAAATAATGGTATAAAAATAAGTAATATTGTGATGTGGTTCAGTGTGGCTGTAGTTCTGCCACAGACCGTCAGTGAAAATCTACCAGCCATTCCAGCCCTGCTTTTACTGGGCTCCTCCCCAAAACTGTGCCCCTGTTGAGAAAGAAGTCACTGACATTCACAAGATGCTCAAATAAATTGTGCTAACAACATATCTAGATACAAACATAATCTGCATTTAATTTTATAAAAAACAGGTGTATTTGGGGCAGTTTGGGGCTATTAATGTTTTTTGCGACTAGAAATTACATTGAACTTTCCAATGTTACCTTTTAATGGGCAGGGATTAGCTCTCCCCAGCCATGAAGCAGTGGTTCTGGTAGGTTCTCTAGTTATTTGAAGGGTATATTTGTTTATTCTATCTAAAAATGGAGCTGTGGTTTGCAGTGGTTATGTTTTCTTAAAGAGTGTCATTTTTTGGCTGATATGAATAAGAAGGAAAAACAGTGAAGTACTGTGGAGTGTGGCTAGAGAGCACACTGTGGTGCCTATTATGATGCTTTTTTTTACACATTGTTCTGAAATCTGAATTAGGAGCTCTGAATGTTCCTACTCAAACAGCTGGAAGCTCTAAGGCAGAGCCAGAGGAGCCCCTGTGCCTGTGCAGAGTTGTTGCTGTGGTTTGCAGCAAGGCTCTGGATCCTTGCACTGGAAATTACATCTTGCCTGTCAAAATCACAAAGTCCTTGTAGGCCACACTTCAGGCAGAGCACTGCTTCCCTGTGCTGCTTCAGGCCACACAGTACAGCTCTAGGTAGTTCTGTTAAAAACACCAATTATTTTGGTTTGGGAGCTGTGCTGTTTTGCCTGTATTGGCTCATCTCCAGCACATTCAGGCATTAAATTTGTTTCCCTAAATAAAGGGATTTCTGGGGAATATGTGGAAGGGGACAGGTTTAGATTAGATATTGGGAAGGAATTCTGTATTGTGAAGGTTGTGGGACACTAAAACAGTTTGCCCAGAGAAGCTGCCCCATCCCTGGAAGTGCTCAAGGCCAGGTTGGATGGGACTTGGAGCAGCCTGGTCTGATGAAGGTGTCCTGCACATGGCAGGGGGTGGAATGAGGTGAAATTCAAGGTCCCTTTCAACCCAAACCATTTGATGATTCTGTGATCCTGTGGGAATGTCACTGTGGATGTGAATGTGCCAGGATCCACACTGCCAGGTCCCATTCTGGGACTGATGGGTGACTTCCACAGAGAGCCTCAGGCCAGCTCCTCCCTTGCTGAGGTGGTTCTTTTCTCAGCACAGGAGTGACTGCTTCAGGCTCCAAGGCCAGTGCTTCCAGAGCTGTGTTTTGATCTCTAAACCAGGCTGCACTAGATTGATGCTTTTTTTATGTTCTCCACTGTTGAGCTTCTGCCAAGCCAGTGGAGAGACAATTTATTCCTGAGTGTCCTGATGGAAAGCAAAGTAGCTGCGTACACTCATTTCTCTGAATTTCAATCAGGTAATTTTTGTGCAGAATTGTCCTGTTTCAGTAACCTCTTAGGGAACATTAACTCAGTACATTTCTATTTGCAGCAGTAATGGTGTATTAATTTAAAAATAAGGGTGGTTGTTGGGTTTTTTTTCCATGTACTTTATTCCTTCCCCAGTGAAACACAGCGATCCTAGGTGCTCATTTCTGAACTGAACCACATAAATATTTGTGTTGCAGAGTCCTGAATGTTCTGGTATTGACATCTCTGAATACAGATTAGAGTGGGGAGAAGAGGAGGAATCTCTACAGCTTGCATATAGTGGCACAGAAACCTGCTTTGAAGTCAGTGACTTGTTGGCAGCAGCGCATTACTGCTGCAGGCTACAGGTATGGCAGGACTGCATGCATTGCCCTCTGAGATCCAAACTGAGTTTCCTTCCACTGCTGCTCTTATTTTTATCATTACTCCCCTCTCAAATCATGTGCTCTGTAAGGCAGGAGGAATGCACATTTATTTTAAGCTATACAGACTGATGTGCTGCTTAAAAATTGCTCTTGTGTTTTGTTATTTTTGGTGACTAATGCTTGTAACAGCCACCTTGCTCTCTGACATCAAAACAAAATGATAATGGTTTAGAAAAAAATATTTTCTTCGTGGTTAGGAGAGATAAATAATATCTACCTCCCAACTGGATATTGAAGATTTCCTTGGCTTAAATAATGAATTCCAGCATCTGTTTATTTTATCAAGTAAGGCAAAGCAGAGTAAATTCCTGTGTGTACAGGAGATGGTACCTGCCAGAAAGTGAATTCCCATCTTTGCCATTTTGTCTCTTAGATATGTGAGATGAAATCTCATGTAGAGTCTCTACATGATTTCTTTTTCTTTGATCTCCTATTATTTTCAGTATAGCAGTTAAAATATATTTTGTATATCTGTATGAAGAAAAAACAGAACTTTTCATCCTTTATTTCTACTGAAAAATAAATGGAAGGTAAAGCAACTGGGAGTGAAGTAGAAATATTTTACCTAAGATACTCTTCCACAAGATATATTTGCATGTGAAGACAGAACACCACCACTAATCCAACCCAAATACCCACCCAGCTGGTAACATGTGGACCACCCAGGGTAATCTCTTTGATCAAGGACAACGTGCTTCTGTCGAGTGTTTCCTTCTTGCAGTTTTTTTTCAAACAGGATATTGAATTTTTTTCATTTTTTTGGGGAAGGTTTGGAGGAGCTGGCCAGCAGCCCAAGAGCTCAGACCCCACAGCTCTGAGGGCACTCAAATGTATTTTGTGTCTTGGCCAGAGCTGGTTTGTACCTTGCTCTGGCACTGTGGGGGAAGGAAAATGAGGGAATGTGTGAGTGGCTGGGAGGTGTGAGCCAAAAAGTGCCTCTTGTTTCTGCAAGAGGGAGAGCATTCAGCATCTGCTGGGTAGGGAGGAGACTCTGAGACCACTGCTGTGGGGAGCCCAAGGAAAATTTTGTGTTAAAAATGGAAACAGCCAGCTGCATGGCATCTTTGATTTCCAGTGGGTGCTTATTTCAAACTACCTGCCACAAAAATGTTGCACAAGTCTACTCAGTTCTTAATGCAGCCAGTATAATTTAATCCATAGACAGAAGTTACAGGAAAGGCACAACAGCAAGAAGATATTTTATTGAAGTCCATCAGTGACTCAGGTATTACTGTCTAGAGAACTTCATCCTCTGGATTTGATCCTCTCTATTATGTGGAGAAGAATTTCTTACCAGATACCCTGTAATCTTCAAACAATTATACAAAAATCTCACCACAGAGTAGATATAACAGACAAAGAAAGGAAGTTAAATAGTGTCAGAAATTTTAGTTTATTTTATCTGTTACCAGCCTTAACAGAAAAATTTCTTTTTTAAAAATAAAGATCCCCCTAACCACATTTATTCAGCCTTCTAATAAAAACACAGTATTGCTATCTCAATCTACAGTAACTCAGTAAAAAAGAGCAATCAGGCATATCTAACTGCAGGGTAGATAATTGTCTTTACTGTTGCTCAACTTTTTTCCTGTAATGAATATTCGTGAAAACAGTAGTGGCTTCTGCAAAGGGAAATATTGTGTCATTTGGGGGTGGCAGGGGAAAGCAGCTAGGCAGCAAAGCCCCATCAGTTATGGTGATGAGATTGTCCAATAAAGCAGCTAAAAAACACCACTGACAATCAATTGCTTGGAGCAAGATACAAATGGCCAAACACTGGTTTAGAGGCAAGACAAATCATATCATTGGCAGAGCACAAAACAGGGCTCACTTCTAACAGCTCCAGGAGCACTGCACTAAATAGAAGATTTCCCTGAAGCAGGATTTGTTTTGAAGGGCTTTTTAAAGGCTGACAAATGTAACTTTATTATCTCTTTCTTTAGTTGAACAAAACGTCTCCTGGAAAAACAGAACATGGCTTTGTGTTTGCATTATGCAGAGCAGAAATAAGTTATTTACTGCAGTTAAGCATAGATTAGAAATCAAACAATTGTTTGATGTGTCCTGTCATTGCCATCAGAGTCCTGCTGGCAGTATTGTAAACCTGGATTTTTTGAATTAATTGTAACTTGATGGGAGACTCTGGGCTAACTTTTCCAAATGTAAAGGAAATGTAAAAGGTGCTGGGCAACATCAAAGCTGTTTCTGGAGGTCTGTGCCTTCTGGACTCCTGTAGTTTCTCCTGTGCCACGTTCTGTAAGCTCTCCCGATGCTGTGTGTGCTGGCAGGATGCTGGGCTGTGTCAGGAGGAGCCCAGCAAGCAGGTCCAAGGAAGGTGATACTGCCCATTACATGCCATTCCTGACAACTTGGAGTGCTGCATCCAGTGTTGCTCCAGGCTGAAATAGAGATGTTCAGATGAGATATAAAGAAAAAAATCACTGTGCAGGCAATTAAGGACCTAACAGTGTTCCAGAGGGGCTGTGCAATCTACATACCTGGAATTTTTCAAGACCCAGCTGGGAAAAAAGCCTGATCAACCTGGTGTGCATTGTCTGACCCTGGCTAGAATAGCAAGTTGGATGAGTCTCACAGTCCCTTCCAGCCTGTGTGGTTCTGTGATTGAGTTTTTAATAATCCTCAGGAGGTAACATCAGTCATTCCCTAGGCAATTCCAGTGCAATTGGTACAGCTTTTGCCACTGGCTGAGCATCAGCTGATAAAACCCCAGGCCTGTACAACCTGTGCAGTGCTGGGGTTGCAAAGACAACAGCCTCTTATTAATGAGCAGAAAGGGGCAAGGTTTTGAAACTTGGTTTCTCCTGGGATTCAGGATCTAGGACATAGGATGAGAAGCTTGATAAATTGTTGCTCTCCTGTTTTGTAGGAGCTGTGTGCTTTGGTTGTGGTTTGGTAGTGAATTATGACTTTTCCAACTTTAATGGTTCTGTGATTCTGGGGAAATGTTGAGTCACAGGCTTAATGCTGTGCTGAGGTCCTATATTCTTATATCAGAAGCTTTTTAGCATTAAATTAGTTATCCATTTTCCAAATTAGGAACCAGGGTCGTCTTTAACAAGCCAAATATCCCTTATATTTAGGGATATTTTTGCTTGCATAAAGCATCTGTTGGGCCACCCTGCATACTGGGGAACTTTGTACTAGGTGGCTCAGTAATTCTGGGTAGCCAGTTTGCTGATGTGACCTGTCACTGGCAGCATGACTATGAAGTTTTCCCTTACTAACCAAAGTTGCCACTGATAAAAAAGCTATTAAATATCTGTTAGGGAAAAGATAAATATTCTCCAGTTTTTTGAGACATTCCTGAGTGACAAAGGCACTAATTCCCTAGGATAGCAGAGGTATGAGTCATGCTCTAGAGAGGAAGCCAGCAGTGCGTACCCTCTGAAGAATTCATGCAGCTCTTCCAGGCTGAACTCGATACACATGTGAAAGAAAACACTGGTAAATATTTTTTGTTTTCACACCCAGGCCATTAACCAGGCTGGAGCTGGACCCTACAGCGAGCTGGTGACCTGCAGAATCCCTGCCTCCGTGCCTGATGCTGTCTCCACCCTGTGCGTGCTGGAGGACGAGCGCGTGGGTGCCTGCCAGCCCTCACCCTCTGTGTGCCTTGTACTGAGCTGGGAAGAGCCAAGCAATAACGGGGCTGAGATCACATCCTACAACATCGACCTGGGGGAGCTCAGCATCCCCGTGGGGAACGTGACGAGTCACGTCATCGAGGGCTTGCTGCCCGAGACCTCGTACCGGTGAGTGCTGGGGACACTTCACACAGCTCAGCTTCACACTGGGAATGCTCATGGCATGGAGAGTGCCTTCAAATGCAAACCTGCAACCCAAACAACCAGCCTAGGGGCACAGGAATCTGCAGTTGTTGTTCTCTGGGGTGGATTGTGGTGGTTCATGTTCAAATACTGTTTTCTCCTGCCTTTTTTTCCTCTTTTGTCCTCTCCTTACGTTATTTCTGACCTCTCCTTTTTGAGTTGCTCTGCTAAGGAAAGGTTACACTGGTAATAATAAATTTTAAAATAAATTTTAAAAATAAGAAATTATTAAAATTTCAATGTTACATCTCATGTTTTTTCAGCTACTTAGAAGTACTATTCCAAGGGATTAAATTGAGCTATTGATCCCTGAGTAGAATTAGCAATTTTCACACAACGAACTTTTATTTGTATAGCTACAGCTATTTTTTGTCTCTGGTATATGGAGATTAATGAAAAGATGATCTGAATTTAAAACCAATTTATATTGCTTCAGAGTCTAAATTGATAAGTGGCATTGCCAAAATTTTATTAGTTTAATGTTCAGGCTTATATATTTTCTCCCCAATTGCTAATTAAGAAAGAAAAATGGTTCCATGCAGGCAGTGAACAGCAATACAACAGAATATGTGACAAAAGAAATTCTATTTTAAGTACTGTTCTAATAAAATTTTATCACAGAGTTGTAAAATTAGATATGTCATAGACTTGCTGTACCATTTTTCTTTTTTTTTTTTTAACTTTATATTCAAGGTCACAATCCTACAGATCTTGTAAACGATAAGTTTATAATTCAAATTTTACGCTTACCCAAGGAAAGAGAACTTGTTGTAGCAAGGATACAAATACACACACTAGAAGTTCTTTAAAGTGAAGAGCAGACATTGCTTACTCACAGATCATTCATATAAAGTTGAAGTTTGACTGTGGATTGGTCATCCAGCTGTGGAAATGCATCATCTTTGGGCAGTCTCGTGTTCCCTGTTTTTTCCTCAAATGTTTGTTCAACCAAGACCCAAAAAAGCTGAAAACAGAACTTTGAGCACCTCCCTCAAGACAGAATGTGCCATTTAAATTCTTCACCAAAGTCTTACTTCAGTCTCTTTTTTAGCTGGTTCTTGATTGCCTACAGTTTCCTTAAGGGAAATGTCTTCTTCAAGGCTTAAAAATGGAGATTGGAGTTTTGTTTTTTTTTTTTTTTGCATTCTTATTTCATTATTTTGTAAGAAGCACCATATTAAATTACATAGTTTTAGTCTAGGATTCGTCCTGTCTCTGGTCCAAATGAAACAGCCAAAGCCACGAGCATTAACTGTTCTAAATATTGTTGTAAGACTAAGTTCCTACCAAAGAGCCCCCACTTGAAGAGCAAAGACACAGGGGATGGCTAATCAGAAGTAATAATGTAGGAAAGCTCTTTTGTTGAATAAAATCAGAGAAAGAAACCCCAAATCTTGCATCTCATTCCTGTAAGGGAAGACAAGTGACTGCAGTTGGATTGCAAATGCACCTCATCAGTAGTTTCAAGTATTATTTTGCTAATCAGAAATAGATTTGTCAAAGTGTTTTGATCGTTAACTTCTTCACTGATATTTCTTCAATCATATCTTGACACCTGTCTTTGATCAGGGAATGTCTGCCCAGATAAACAAATCCTTAAGGAACAGGTTTAGCAGACTGTGTGCTGAAAACGTTGGTGCATTTTCTGCCCTCCCTGGCTGAATCAGAACAATGTTTCAGAGCATTACTGATCTCATTCTCTTCATTTCTCCACTCATCAGTCTTTTTTTCTTGTCGATTTTGTTTAACACAACTTACTCTTCTCCCTCTCAAGTGTTTATTCCATGCTGTATTTAAAAACAGTGAACATATTTTTCCCAAACAAGCCAAGTACTACTGAATTTGAGGCTCTGAACTCTCTTGCCAAAGTTTCAGCAGAATTTAAAGTAGATCAGCAAAGGGTTTATATGTTTCAATTGAGTTGGAATTCCACTGTCAATGTTTTTGGTTGTGGGCAAAACTGAAAGCAAATCTTGGTTGTTACGAATCCAGCTAGTCTAAAATTGGAAATTTGAGTTGTTTTGGATAGGGGGTGATTGTGAAAGCCTGTCCATGTGGGTCCACCCTCTTGGAGCTGTTAGCTTGGGTCTGGCACTGCTTTGCTTCCAGCTTCTCTGTGGGAATGGCCATAGCAGGAGCAGCCCAAGAGCACAGGGAGGAATTCCAGGCTCTCTGCAGAGATGGGCTCCAAGCTGACAAGTTGGATGCTTTGTGTCTGAGCAGCAAATCCAGCCAGCATGCCATGAGAAGGATTTCCATCCCAAAATGCATTTAAGGCAGGAGGAGCTGAAGATGCCTGTGTCACACTGTGGGTGACCATCACAGGGCTGAGTCAGGAGGATTCCAGCTTGCACACAGCCCAGCTCTGCTGCTGCTGCAGAGAGCAGATGCCTCCCCAAAGCACTGTGTAAACATCCTGGCTGCTGAGCAGCTGCAGAAATATGTCTGAGTTCTGCAGTCTCTCTGCTTTATTGACATAGCCACGAAGCTCTGGAAACTCAGATTATAGGGTAATATACTTGGCCTGGTTTTCTGTGAACTGATGTAACTAGGAGTGAGTTAATAAATATTCCACAATAAATAAAAATTCAACAGTCACAGAAACACCAATTTTCTATTACACTCTGTTCCCAAGCTTCACTTAACACATTCCGTAGATAATTGTGTTCTGCTGTTGAGATACTTCACTGCAAAACAATTTCCAATTTTTAAGAATGCTTCTTCTCTTCTGAAGTTACACAGTGTACAGAAATATATAGTACCATTATTAAATTTTAATAGCAACACCTAATTTGGTTTAAGAACAAAAATTCAATAAATATTTTTCGTTTTTAAACAATATCAAGTAAAAGGTCATCCAAGATGGAGAGAAAAATTCATGTGGATGCTCAAATTGGCAAAGTTTAAACAGGCTCTAAAACAAAATATATTTCAGAGTGTAGAGCTAAGTCTTCTTCTAGTAGTCTTGAGTGGGGATTTGTGAGCCACTGTGTGATTGCTATTTATGGTGTCCAGCCTGCTGGTGATGGTGGAGGATAATGCTTCCCCTCCCCTTTGGAAGTCCATGGCATTTTAACTCCCAGAGGTTTCCACAGGCACATGCATTGCAACTGCTGGCATTCCTCTTATGGGAACGAGGGAATCAAAGTCTTCTCATGTCAGACTCTAAAATTAATTCAAAAGTTGATTTTCCAGTTTGTTGGAATACTATACAAAGGATTGTGTGACCGATCTGAAAATAGCATCCTGTTTAGTGTGTTTATTTCCCTGGGTCAAGAATCTTTTAAGAGAGAATGGTCTGTTAAAGATCATTTTGTGGTTTCTTAATTTGCCTAGTATAATTTATGGTTTTTCTTTCTAAATGTTTAAAAGTTTTAGTGGGAAAATGTAAGAATGAATGCAAATATTATTGGTCCAGGGTCTGCAGAATTAGGCATTATTCTTAAATACAATCTTTACATTTTCAAAAAACTTACTGTCAAATTGTGATTGTAGATTGTTAAACCATCTTTCTTTCCAGGAGGATGTTTGGGGTGTTTTCACTTAGAAACCATTAGTGGAAAAGTTGAAAGGAATTCAGGAAGTGCTTTTACTGCAAATATTTCTACTTGTCTGTACTATACTCTTACATGAAAATAAAGAGTTGATTTTTCCCAGTACCAGTTCTGTAAACAGTAATTGGTTTCCACTTAATTGTGGATGTTCTCTTGCCCACCCTGGCTGTGCCACCCAGCTGGAACAGCTCACTGTCACAGGCTGGGGCAGGGATACTAAAAAGCACCTGAGCTGGAGCAGAGTGCAGGACAAGGTGCTCTCCCACCACCATCTGCTCTCTCCCCTTCTCCACATGGTCCTTTCTCCCTTTTCTGTTTCCCTTTTTCCTTCTCCCCTTCTCTTTGGACTTCCCAAGGACTGGTACCCATTGAGCAGACACTACTGGCTTTCAGAGGAAGGTGACACCTGGGTTCTGGTTGCACTGCCATGTGCACAGGAAACACAAAATTGGTTGTTTGTGTATGTCTGATGAATCTCAGACCTTGGGAATGATAGTGGCAATTTACAGGGCTTTATGGTGGTGCAATCAGCAGAAAAGAGTGGCCACATCAGCCATGTTAGAGTGGAATAAATCAATTCCTGCTTTCCCAGTGTCATCACTCATTTGTAAAGATGTCTGTCTGTATTTTAAGGCTTAAGAGCTTCCATCAGTCTTACTGTGCTCCAGAGCCAGAAGGGGAGTGTGTCTGTGCATATTTGTGTGTGTCAGAAGGGGGGAGCAAGAACTCTGTGCAGCAGAGGAGAGCAAGAAAAAAAAATGAATGAAGAGACACATTTTTGCCTTGTGCAAATACCTGGCAAAAGCAAGTCAGGTTTCTGTTCATGTATATATCTAAAAAGTGTGATATTGGAGAGAGATGCATTTCACTGCTTGTTTTCAGGTGTGGTAGCTGCCAGTTGGAAACCAGCTGAAGTTATCATGCTTGAGGAGAGGAGAAACTTTGTTGTTACTGGTACTTTAAGTAATACCAAACAAAACAAAAGGGTATATGCTCTATAGAGTATGCTGCTGTAATCAATCTGCAAAAGCAGTAGTAGCATTTTGTTACTGTTTATGTGCACATGCTAATGGATAGCTTGTTAGAATCCAGTGAAAATATAGGCAGGCTTTGTTTTTTTTTTTATTGGAAATACCATTAAATATTGATGTGATGACTCTTCAATCTAAAGCAGACCAGTAACATAATATGAAGTAAGATCAATGCTTATATTAATTACACTTCTTCGGGTACTAGAAAAGCCTTTCCATGTCAAATGCTTGCAAGCAGCAATTGAAGAGGAGGCTCCCACTAGATCTTTGTGCCATCCACCCTTAGGGAGGAAGAGGAGGAGAATGTAGTGTTATAAGGTGGTCAGGATGCATTTCCTGAAGCCAGAAGGAAAGTCAAAGGGAAAATGCAGCTCACACCAAGCAATACATTACATGGCTGAGTCAATAAACAAAGGTTTTTTAAGCACATATTTGCATATCACTGTATACACACTGCATTCTCAGTGTGCAGTGGCTCTAGCTGACTAATCAATAGATCAGACATCATTATTTTAAAATATGTTTGTTAAAAATGTAACCTTTTCTGTTCTTGAAAAGCAGAAAATAAAATTTTTGGGTTTTTTTTCCAATGGGAATACTCTCTTGAGAGGTTTTTTACCCCCTATCCCTTTTACATACTCTTTTCCTGATGCTAGAGCTGAAAACTTGCTGTTCAAAGCAAAGTAATTTTTCATACGTTATTTGTGTGAACTTGCATCACTTTATGTTCTTCAGTCAAAATAAGTAGCTTTGCCAAGTAAAGTCAGTTCTGGTAAGGAGTCTTTATCCATGAGAAAATGCAAGCCTGCTGTGCACAGGATTTCCAAAGTAAATGGCATCTCTCCAGCTAACTAAACTAGGCTGAATTATCTTAAACTTAATTTATTTTCTCCATCCTGATTTTTTGTATTTAGTCTTTTATTTAACAGACTTTTGAAATACTTCAGACTCATCTGTACCAATATTTCTATTTACACAGTCCTCAAAACTGTTTGGAAATGCAAATTTCCCATTTTTGTTATGATGCTGTTGATATTACCATAGTCAGACTGCTACTCCTCACTCATCTCAGTGTTAGACTAAAGTGCACAGGTAAGAGAAAATTACCAAAGCAGAGGGCAGGAGTCATTATCTTAAAAAAGTAACAGAACTTAGAAGACTGGCTCAGTCTTAAGAACATTTCCAAATTCAAGCTGCTGTGACCAGGCAGGTTGTCTGCTTTTCTTTTTGATGTCCTCAAATGGCTCGAGGGCTTTTGTGCATCTTGTGAGAGTGACTTGGGTCCAGCATTTATTTGATCTAAAGGAGAGTTCACTGGCAGTTAGCATTTCTGCACTTTGTGGCACAGTGTAGGAGGTTTGTAGGTGGATTTAACCTTCATTAGTTCCTCCCAGCAGAGTTTACTGTGCTTAAATAGTGTGCTGTGTGAGACACTGAGAGAACGCTGCTCTGAGTCTTCAGGGTGTTTGCCAGCCTGGGAATGGGTTTCATGGCAGTGACACCAGTGCTTTCTCTGAATGGTTTCATCCAAATTAGTCCATGATCTTTGTTAGACAACCATAACATACTTTTGCTTTTTATTTACCCATGGTTGAGTACTTCATGTTTCCCAGGCTGTGCTTGTTCTGTGCTGCTGCCCCTTGTTTCTGTAGCTGAAGGGGCAGTCAAGAGGCCCTGAGACCCAAACCTTCCCCTCTGCCTTGCTTAATTTCTAACATTTTCACTGCAGCTCCTACAGTCTAAGCAGGATGATCCTTGTGGTGTTAACAGAACCTTCCGGTTTGGCACAGAAAGCCTGGGAGCTGTGTTGGGGCACTGGGGCAGGGATGGAGCAGCTCTCTTGTCCCTTGGGATGTGTTTATATCAAGCACCTCGTGAAAACACTTCATCTAACATTCATCTTCTTGCTGTTCGTTTTAGGATCAGGATCCAGGCTGTCAATGAAATTGGAGCTGGACCTTTTAGCCACTTTATTAAAGCAAAAACCAGGCCATTACCACCCTTACCTCCACGGCTGGAGTGTGCTGCAGCAGGGCCCCAGAGCCTGAAGCTGAAGTGGGGAGACAGCAGCTCCAAGCTTCACTCTGCTGATGACATGGTCTATATCTTGCAGATAGAGGACAGAAATAAAAGGTAAGAGACATGAATCTTTTCCTTGTGCTAATGAAGAAGAATTCTGGTTCATCATAACGCAGTTGTGCATGAAGGAAAATTCTGTTTTCCTGATTGCTTCATGCCTACCATTATGTACAAAATACTGTTTTAACAGGTATTCTGTGCCCATAATCTGATCAAGTTATGCTGTAAGTGATACAAAATCACAGCATCACTAAGGCTGGAAAAATCTCTAAATCGTTGAGTCCAGCCCTTAACTAACACTGCCAGGTCTAACAGAAATCAATCCTGTACTGGTGAAATTTCAGCAAAACCCTTGCCTCTCTGCCAGTAATTTTAAAATAAAGTTTCATGGCCATAGTGCTTTACCTTTTGGAATATATGAAGCAAAGATACTCCACCCAGCTTGCTGTGTATATTAATAAAGTCATGAGTTACAAATCAGAGGTCTAGGTAAGGTAAAACTGAGCAGAACAATGTTTTTTGGGCAACATGGTGGTCTTGATTTTATAGCTGTAATGTTTTACAGCATCAGAAAATATGAGCTTGGCATCAGCTTAGTAGCTCTACCACAATAATTTTGAAATAAGGGGTGCAAGAAACAAAAAAAAAATATATGTTTAAATTAAACTGCCAGCCCTAAGCAAAAACTATCTTCCCATGTGAACTTTGTATGGGAAGATTTACTACTGTAGCTCCGAAGTTGTGATGAGACATACTCATTTAAATAAGGGAAGGAAAGAAAGACAATATGCAAGTAATACCTAATAGTCTGGGCTCTTCAATGAATAAATATCATAGATGGTTCATTATTTACTATGAAACACTCTCAACTACTTCAATTAGCTAAAATAAGAGACTTATCGAGTAGATAATCCTTAGAGGCCTTCAGCACAGATGATAATTTGATGTAAATTAGCACAGTTCCTTTAATTTAAATAGAGCTATGCTGAGTTTATGCCAGCTGAAGATCTGGCCTAAAAGCTCTAATTTTAAGTAATAAACTCACCATGAATAATGCCTTAATACTTCCCAGTATCTCAACTGTACTGATGCAGAGAGGGTACATGCTCCCCTGTATTAATCCTGAGAAGTGTCCAATGAATATAAATACCCATTTGAAAGTCTGGCAGGTAAATACAGTTCCCTCAGAGTGCAGTGATGCTTGGCAGGAGCCCATCACCTGCAGCACCCTGAGATTCAGTCAGCTCTAAAGACACATCCAGCAGGCTGCTTTGCTTTGCTTTCATGTAGCACTGCAGGTAGGATGGTGAATAACTGTAAATTGTTTTTAACCTGTCTTCATACTCAGGAAAATAGTAAGTTTCCTTGTAAGAATAAAATGTTACCTCACAGCAGGCAAGGAATGTTTTTTTTTTCTTTGCTTTGGCACAAAGCTTTAGCATGATCCTTTGCTTTTGCACAAGCTTTTCCCACTGCAGATGGTCTCTTATGAGCTTTTAACTGGGAGCCATTTGAACTTGATACTCTGCTGGATCTTCTTAGCTGTGAATTTGACTTAGAGTCCACATGAGCTCCCAGAGATGCAGAGAAACTGCTCCTCTGCACTGTGCTGTCTCCTTCTGCTTGGACTGATTTTTGGTGGTTGGGTTTGGAGCAATTAACTCAGACAATTCCTGAAATGAACCAGAGCTGGAATACTGGAATACAGCTCTCTGAGCATCATTGGCCTCTTCAGTGGTACAGTAAAGTGTGCACATGTGAGGGAGTAGTTAAATAAAATATTTTAGCTGGAAGGGACCTGCAGTTGAGCAGTGTGACTGCCTGGCCAGTTCAGTGCTGGCCAAGGTGTTCTTAAGGGTATTGTAAAAATGCTTCTGAATCACTGACAGGTCTGGGACTGACTACCCCTTTAGGAAGCCATTCTCTGGTGAAAAAATGACATAAATGATCCAGGAGGATGTTTTGGAGTATTTTATGGTTTGAAATAATTGTAGGAAGGTGCCATGGTGTCCCCTCTCTTGGGAGGAGAGATAGTACTTGATTCAGGGAAAGAGGTTGTGGTTTAAAACGTGGATAAGTGAAAAGTGACCTCTGTCCTATCCCTGGTCATTCAGAGGACGTTTTTACTGTATTCCCTGAGACATCTGAAATTACTGAGTACAGCTTTATATTGAAATCACTCAATTCAGTATCACAATTGCCCCTTCCTTGGTTTAAAATAGAAGTTACTTCTAAAATGCTATTGAAGCATTTTCACAAGCAGAAATATAAAGATGAGTGAGTTCTTTTAAGAAAAAAGAAATATTCAGTCAGTCCCATCCTGACCCAATAGCTTTAATGGCCTTTTGGTAAAGACTCAGCTCTGGTTTTATGTGATGATAGTCAGCCAGTGCTCTCCAGTGTGTCCTGGTCATTAAGGATTGTTTTCAACTTTTCCTTTGTGTAATGAGGAGTAACAGGCCAGTTGTTGGAAACCAAATGTTTCATTGATTGCAAGACCTGTGAAGCAAAATACTTGGAAATCTTCTGGCACTGATTAGTGTAAGGGCTTGAAGAGGTGTGCACATCAGAGATGTACCTGCGTTAGCTCCCATTAGCTCTTCAGGGTGTGACATTTAGGAAGATGAAATTAGCATCACTTGTCCTTTCAATTATGGGTAGCACTGAGTGGAAATGAAGAAAAATCTGTTTCTGGAAAGCTCAGTACATAGAAATGTTAGTTGAGAGTAAGTGACCTTTATGTAAGGACTATGAAATTCCTTTCTATTTTAAATAAACTATCAGTGGTGACTTCATTTTTTAATTGTGGTAATGTCAAGAAATTGATGTTAATCACGTTGCACTACTTTCCAGAATACTGTGGGTTTTTTCCTCTCTGGAACAAGCGAACCTAATTAATGGTTTTAGTTTTTTCCTGCTGTACTGGTAATTAATCTTTAGTTGTTCCCACAACTAATTACACCTCTTAGTGTCTTGAAATGTTCACAAAATCCAGTCTGAAAGGGAAAATTAGCAAGTAAATTAGTAGTGGGTCATTTATCAGTTGCTTGGTTTTATTGTAGATGACTGTGTGTTGCATTTGAAGTAAATTGTGTGATTTTTGTGTGTGTACAGAATCACCATCAATATATACACATTTAAAGGGAGAGTCATGGGTATGGTTGACTAAGAAACATCCTAAACATATTCTTAAAAAATAAAATGTAAAGATCATTGACAATTGTCCCACACTTCTGTTGTCTTCAGTTGGTGGTAGCAGGGAGTTGGTTGAACATATGAGCACATTGGTCTTTGCTCTGCTTTAACTTGAAGGCAGAATAGAAACACAGAGGGATGAGTTACTGAATGTGCTGCCCTTGCCTGATGGCTTTTGTATAATCATTCCCAGGTTACTGCAAGTCTCAAGCAGTCTAATTTAAAAATTGTTTACCCTCCTGATTTGATCAAGACAATTTGCACCCATTTTAACAGCAATTACTGTTATGTATCAGTCCTACTGGCTTGTGAAATTCTATTAAAATACAAAATCAGATAAGTTAACGTATCCTTGCAAAAACCTGCAGGAAAAAATCATTTTCATATTGTGTAAAACAGTGATAAAAGGAAATTAAGCATGAGCACCAAGACAGATGGCATGCTACAATTTCCACTGCAAGCCTGGCTAGATAGAAAGTTAATGTTCAGGAAAGTTTTCAAGCTAACCTGTGTTCATATTGCTGCATTGTGTAGGTGAGTAATGCTATTAATGATAGTGGTATTTATATTAGCAACATTCTGATCGGATACATGGGGCTTTGCAAATGAAAAAGAAGAGGGGCAATGTTTCCAAGTGTAAGAGTGTTAACTTGTTAATGCATTTTACCTTTCCCTGGAAGCATGAGTAAACCAACACTCGTAGTAGGTGTGAGTTAACTGTATGGGTGTCATTATTTGAGACAAAGTGAAGCCTGAGAAAACCATGTTAAATGTGTGAGATGAGGTGTTTCAGCTGTTAGGAAGCTGGCAAGACACAGAGTAAGATGCTACTCCATAAGTATATTCAAAAAATCCCTACTTTGGTAAGAAATAAAATATTCTCCTTTATTTTGATCTGTGCACATCTGCAGGTACTTCAGACTTCATGGGTAACTGAATATTCCAGACAGCAGGTCATAAATAAGAGCAGCATCTAGACCCAGGATTGTCACTGTAATAAAAACTATTTTCTGCACATTTGTAACAACCTTATAAGAAAAAAAGAGCACCTTGATTAGAGTAATGACTCTTAATATTTAATCTCTAAAGTATAATGGAGGCTCAGCTTAGTGCAGCAGGATCACATTGGCCAGTTTTCCAAGAGCACATTTTTACGTTCCAGCTTCACTTTGCTGAAATTGGTGAAGCAAAGGCTGAGCTTGGCTCCTGTTGCAGCTCTGCCCAGGTTCCTGGGGCTGGCACAGCAGCAGCTTGGACACGATGTGCTCAGTGAGCATCATTGGAAGGCCCATAAACTGTTCAGTGCTGCCACACTGGGAAAGTGCCTCTAATGCTGCACAGGGAACAGAAACATGTGTAAGGCTGTAAGAATATTGGTTTGCTGCTCTGAACTGTGTTTGTTCTCTTTTGGTTTTAGCTTTAAATTCATTCTTATTTATATCTACTGTTGGTTGTTGACAGGGTGTTGTAGCTGCCTCATCATCTACTTCTTCCTGACTGTATAATTTGACACCACTGGGTGCTCTCCCTGATTTCTCCCACATCTTCCATTCAAATGCTGTTAATTCCCATTTAAGCTGTGCTCAGTATTGTCCTCCCTGCCTGTTCCTTGTCCCCCAGATGTGGCTGCACACAGCAATCTTCAGTCAGGCACTCTGCTGTTCTGTCATCCATTCCTCCTGAGTGTTCCCAGATGCTCCATCTGAAAAAAAAAGCAATTTTCTTGCTATGGAGGAGCTTCTGTAGGCTGAAATACTTCAACTCACAATAATTCCAGACATCTTACAAGTGATTGACTGTTGTAAATATGGGTTGCAAACTCAAATCCAGCAGCAGATGAAAGATAATCTAGTAGAAACAGGTTAGAAATTGATTTTTGGCAGCAAGTACCCTTTGTCTAGCCTGCAGATGTGCTAGATAATTCAGGGAAGGAAACCAAACTCTTCCATCTGACTGTTATCACTTATTTTGTTATCACTTCTCTTCCTGCCTTTTTCTGTTATTCACTTAGTTTTGCTTTTTGAAGTGAAAGGAAGGAGATGTTTCCTTCACTGGGCCCTGTTACTACTATTATTATTCATAAAAACAAAAATAATATTGACAATGGTGAGCATACATTATAGTACACATAATATACAAAATAAGTATTATAGATAAAACTTTCCAAAAGGAATCTCCCAGAAAACAGATCTTCAGGTCAAAGGGGCCAGTGAATCCCTGTTTGGTCCACACCTCATTTTAGGACTGGAAGCCAGAGTTGGGAGAGGTTGTGGGAGCACAAAACTCTTTTGGAGAACTCCTGTTATATGTTTACTTTCCCTCAGCACATGCCTGCAAAAGGAGATCCCAAAGAATGGCTTGGAAAAGTGCCCCAAAGCTGAAAAGATTGGGTCACCCTGGTACTGGTTATAGCAACAGTGATGGATGTGGGGATGAGAGTGCTGCAGATGTGGAACTTTTCTCATGGAGTAGAACGTTTTAAAATACAGCAGAAATGAAAAAAAGAATAGTGTGTTGAATTTACTCCTGCATCTCTGAATTTAGATGGTTTTGGTTTGAAGCTTTGCTTTCCTTGTTGTCACCCACAGTCCAGGGAGCTGCTGACGGAGAGAGAAAATCACATAAGTCAGTGAGTGTTTGATAAATCACATAAATCAGTGAGTGTTTGATAATGTTCTGCAACCACATCAGAGGAAAATTGCAGTCTAAGAAAGTAGGTGGGGGCAGTAAATGTGGGGGGCAGATATGGGGGCAGATAACATGATGTAGCATTAATATTATTAAAGAGCTGTTGGTTTGTGAATTTCTTGTACTTTAGTTTCTAATTAGGCAGTTGCCTTTGTGCACTGATCTGAAGCCTCAGGTCAGACTGGTGCTGTATTAATGATTTCTCTCCAGGCAAAATCCTGACATCTGACCACATATTTTGAGAGGCAGTAACAGAACCATTCAGGTGGCTCTTTCAGCCTTTGTGCCTCCCCACAAGATTCCCATCTTATTTAGTGCTGTATGGTAGAATTTCTTTCAAATTAAATTCCTGTAAGAACTAACGGGTTACCAAAATATAAACAAAACCCAAGAGTTTGAAAGAGAACCTGCTGCTCAAAATGTGCTGGGAATTAATGAGCAGAGGTAGAGCAAGTACATTCATATTCTTCTGCTTGACTGGAAGTGACTGGAGGAAACAAAATAGCTGCAACATGCAGAATGCTTCCAGGAAGATCTTCACTGGGAATAAAAGGGTATTGATGAAAAACTAACAGGAGTGGTGCCTCCCTAGCAATTGCTGTAGGACATGATGTTCTCCCTCCTCTGCTGTGTGCAGGTAAATGAATAATCTGTGGCTGATGTGAGAATGTCGGGGAAAGGAAAATTGGGATCACTGTGTGAGATGAGGGAGAAGGAGCTTTTGGGGAGAGTGTCTCCATCCTTGGAGAAAGTTGCTTTCTTTTTGGTATCTGCTGTTAATTTAGTGGAGAGGAGAGGTAACACTGCAGCATGGAAAATTAGAGTAAAGCAGGTTTAACTGTGGATGGTGCAATCTTTAAAAAAAAGCAAAAACAAAACAACTGTATTGAGAATGCCAGTAACCACAGAGGGTGAATGTTTTCAAAAGCAGGGTGCCAGCTGAGGTATTTAGCCTGTTGTCTTTTGAATTCAACTGGGCAAATCGCTGAGATTTGAAAATGTTTTGAAGAAGGTGAGAGGGAGATAGAGCACAGGGAAGGTTTCCATACACAGATTAAGTCAACTTTTTAGTGCAGAAGAGATTTAGTGCCTGCAAACAAGCTCAGAGCTGACTTGAGGCAGTGTATGGAATGAGATCTGGATGAAGCACAGTGAACAATAACAGGCTTGCCAAGAAGGCAAAGGTACAGAGAGCTCATATTCAAATGTGATTTTAAAATTAGATTTAAATTTTAAAAATGAGATTGCAATAATATGAATATGTTACCTTAGTTAAGATAATTAACATATGCTACCTCACAGTAGCAATGTGCAGTTACACTGATTGACTCAACTTTAAGTTCATTGTGGCCCCCCAGGAGAGTGAAAAAAGACTGCTCTGCACCTATAGCCACCTACATTGATTGACTACAGTATTTTGAAAAATAACAGAAATAATCCTGGAGAATTATGAAATGCCTACTTCACACAGAGGAAAATACTGCCTTATCAAAAAATCACAAGTATTTTGAGATTAGCCTTTCATCTTCATTATGTGCCTTACATCATGATCTGCATCTTCAAACACAATTACAAAGCATTAGTATCACAATAAAGCCCAACAGCAACTGAATTTGATTGGCTTGGCCATCAGCTTTCCTTCTTTCAAAATTGGAAACTTCTTTCTTCAAAGATGGTCAAATCTCAGAAGTTTTTAGTGTGCTTTCCATTACAGTCCTGTGTAACTTCTCTGTAAGAGTTTTTGCTTTCCTTGTAGATGTTTTTTGAGACAGAGAAATAGAAATGAGTGGAGATGGGAACTGGATGGGAGTATTGGTATTAGCTGAACTGGGACTATTAGTCCAGTTCCTAAATGACATAAGGAGCTCAAATGTTTTTCCAGATCACTTCCTCAGTGTTAGGAAGTGTTAGTGACCTTAGTCATATCCAAAAAGTGAAAATGTCATTTTAGTCATTGGTATTGGCCATATGAATGGGAATGTACCTAAGGCCCAACCTGGAGTGAGGGTGTGCTTGTCTGGTAGTTGGGAAGATACATTTATCCTCCCTTGCTCACCTAACTCCACAAATGATGATTGCAAAGAGGTCATTAGTCTAAAATAAGCTTTGGGTCTTTTTCGCTCTCTGTTGCCCTTGGATCAGGATCAGAGACAAATCTCTGCACTCCTGTGAGTACTGCAGGGGTTTCTGAGCCAGGTGCCTGATTGAGCTGCAAGAAGTGCAGGAGGAGAGTATCTTGAGTCTTAATGCTGTCCTGATTATGTGTTCTTTGCTCATCATGTGGTGAATCTCAGGAAATTCTGTTCCATGAGCACAGGTTGGTGTCTGGCTTGAACCATGCTGTGGCTGCTTACGTGAGCCTCAGAAATGTGGGATAGCAGGGAGTTCTTAAACTGGGTAAGCATAGTTAAGAAAAGTCTTTGGAAATTGTCTCTAAACTCTCCCCTTAAAAACTTGTGGGCACAGATCTTTAGTTTGCTATCGAGGTGTGGTTCTCACTAAAACTCAGTGGGAGTAGTAAGTCACATTAGTCCTCAGAGTACATTTCCAGCAATTTGAATTACCTGAATATTCCCTTTTATTGCAGATGATTCTTGATCTCTGTTTGTACTTACGTGGATTGCAATCATAACGTAATACAAATTGATTTCTGTCCCTGAGAGCTAATGACAGGCCCAGTTTCTTTGAAATGCTCGAATTGGTTGTACTCTGTATCTCATCCAAATCTAAAGGATAAAGCTAGCACCTAGATAGGGAGGTCAAAGAAAAATATCTTCTGGGTTCCTGGGATTTAAAACCTTCTGAAGTGGTTGAGATACTTGAACAAGGGCACTAAATAATCAAAAAATAGTATGTGATCCTTCGCAGCAAATTTTCTGTTCTTCAAGACCAGGACAATTGCGTGCAAGATGTTGTTGCCTGGTGGAGGCTGAGTGGATGGATGCACAGTCTGAGTGCTTCCTCTTCATTTGCTTTCCCCACTGTGCTCAGCTCCTGGGGGTCAGGGGCTTAGCTATAGAAATTGCTGGCTGACTTAAAACTGTTAGTGAAAAGCATTTATTGGAGCAGAGCAATAGAAAATAGAAGTCAGATTCTCTTTAGCAGCTGTATACTTATTTTTTTTAAGTAACATTGATTTTGTTCAGTATTACATGGTTGGACAAGTTTGTGTGAGCTCTTGCTTAGTCTTGTCAATGGAAGTGTTCTGGAAGGTGATACAAGTGACTGCAAGACACAGTCTTTGTGTATTAATGTGCATGGTTTATTGTAGCAGGACACAGGCTGAATCCATTTTGATTCCATGGTAGTAGTGAACCCACTGAGAGATGTTCTTCCTGATAATTCATGTAATTATTTTGCAAGGTAATAGTTATTTCAAAAAGGACAATGAACTTCTGCTTTCCCTGACCTCCTCCTCATCATCAGTGTGTTATTAATGTGACTTTTTTATACATGCATTGAACAGCCCTGCAGGGCACGTGGTGCCAGTTTTCACAAGATGGATACTTCAAGCTGATGAGTGCAATATCCAGCAAAGTCAGTGCCACCCCAGTGTAACTACATACACTTGTTTTTATTGTTTCAGGTTCATCCCGATTTATAGGGGACCAAGTCACACGTACAAGATACAGAGGCTGACAGAATCCACCTGTTACTCCTTCAGAATACAGGCAGTCAATGATGCTGGGGAGGGACCTTTCTCAGAAATCTCTACCTTCTGCACAACTAAGTCAGTCCCACCTGCAATCAAAGGTATGTTAGTAAGTTTTTTTGCATGTAAGTAACATGTAAATATTTCTGTAATTGGTAAGTATGAGCTGAGGTTGTAAGGGTTACCCTAAGTAATAACACATATGAAGAGCCAGTTTGTGCTGAATGTAGGTTTCTCTTGAGCTGTGAAGTTACTTAATGGTGGGAAGCTAAATTACCACCCAAAAAAATCACACAAACTAAATAAAGGTTATGTCAGCCACCACTGTAATAAAAAAAACCAGTTAAAATGCTGCTGCTATCAGTAGTTTACCAGAGTTTACTCTGGATTATCACAGCATTTATACAAGGGATCTAACAGCTGTTGTGAGTGTGTGTACCTATCAACTTAAGCTTTAATAAAGTTTAATGTTTTTTGTTGTTTATGTGATATCCAATGTTGACTTTAAGGTTTTATTTTTACTTTAATGTATAAAATTAATTATGATATTTCACATATAGAGCATTAGATTTAGAACTCAGCATGTGTTCCACTAGGAGAACTAAAGGCCTAATTAAATGAAGTTTTATAATGACATGTCTTTTACTATGTGTAAATTTTGTCCTAAGTAATTATGCTCCTGAGGAGGAGGAGGAAGGAAGGAGCAAAAGTAAAAACCACAGTGAAAGATGTTTAATTATAAAACTTCATGTAATTAAGCCTTTTGTTCTAGGCCTAATTAGTCCTTCTTTGGCCTCTTACAGAGACAGTGGGTTTGCTCTATGGGCTGTCAGATCAGCTGAGCTGAAATCAAATGCACCTTCTCTCCTGAAAGGAAAGGAGAAGTCTTCCCTGTCAAGCCCTGTGATTTTCTGAAACAACAGCTCTCGGCTTGTCAGAGAGGTTTCGTTTGCTTCTCCGTGTTTAAAATCTGGGTTTGGTGCTTTTGACACCTTTTGTAACCAAATATTTAGAGAGGGGAAAACACTCTTTGGGGGTGCCTTTCCCTGCTAGGTCAGCTGCTCTGAGCCACTCCCAGGGAGAACAGCATTCTCCTGCAAAACATACCTGTGTGATTGAGGATCAGGATACTCAGCCAGGGGTGAGTTATCCTGATCCACACCTTTACACAGGTGGGAGATGTTCTGTCCAGCCAAGGGAAGGGAACTCAAGTGGCATCACCCAGGATGCCAGCCGGCACTGTAGTCACACTTACATTTTGTTGGCTAAAAACCCCATTTTATTCAGCTCACCTCACCTAGGTTTTTATTTTGAGCTCCCAGTCTGCCTGTTGAGTCCCCGTTAAATGTGACTCATCCTCTGGGCTGAGTATCAAGCTGAGTATCAATGGTGTGGTGCAAATAGCAGGTCGTGTGTGGGCTGGGACCTTGGGTACCTGGCAGAGCACTGGCTGTGACAGAGAAAAGGACATGACAAGACTGTGCTAATGAACACTGCTGAGGGGGAGTGATGCCATGGGGAGTAGTGGTCTAATGCAAAATGATAGTGTTGATTCCCTTCTGTGCTCAGAGAAATTTAAAGGCATTTACATGATAAACTTAGTTTGGCTTTTTATCGATCAGAATAAAGTGTTTGTTCTCCTCTAAGGTCTTCTAGTCACTCTCTTAGTGATGCTAGCCCTGGAATAACTTTGTTGTTAGTGGCAGTGTTTTGTAAGTGTCAGACAAAAATCTACATGTATTGAAGTGAGAGATGGAAGGAGAAGGAAAAATAATTGAGATTGTCATTGTCAGCTAAGATTAAGGCATCTATTATCAGTGTCTCAACACTAGCAGATGTGCAGAGAGAAGTAAATGGATATTGATTACATTTGGGCCTTCATGATTCATGTGTTCCTCTTGGGAAGTAACAAATCAGTCTAAAATTCGTGTAATGTATGCAGCAGCATTTGTTTCTTTGGTAGACCCTCCTGTTGTCTGTTTTCGTAGGGTTGGGGATCTAGATTGCCTTTAACAAGCTCATGTCCTTGCACGTGCACGTGTAACCACCTGATATAATTGTTCAGCACTCTTGTTTCTCCCAGTTTCATTCTCTTTTTTGGTATTGTGCCTGCTGGCTTTGCCTGATCAAGAGGTTAGTGAACCCTGGATGCTGTTGCAGTTTTTTCATGCCTTCCAGTGGCAGATGCTTTGTTGTACAGAAAAATTTGCTGTTGCTGCCAGTCTGTGCTCTGCTAGGCTCACCTGTGAGCTTGCTGTGGGTCAAGGCACAGCATCCCTTGGCTTTCAGCTGGTGAGAGAGCCTCTGCCAAGGACAGCAGCCTTGTAACAGCTGACAAATTGAATTTCTCTGGAGTTCTAGTGAGAGCACTACTCTGTCTGACTAGAAATAGCAGGTCTGATTGAGTGGGTGTCAGGCTCAGAGTTATATTCAAGTCCAAGTCTTGAAAATTATGCTTGTCCTTTTGCTCCCCAGGCTGAACTTCATCTCTAGTACAGAAGATTCTTTAGCTTCTCTTCTCATGTTCCTTCTCCTATTTTTCCTGAATGAAATGTTTGATACTATTCCTCTCTTTCAATGACATATAGCATGGGAGGGATATGCAGGCATCTCCACTGCCACAGATGTTTGCTCAGAACTTCACACAATTGCTGCTTTTATGAATGCCTGTGTAATTTGTGCATTAGCTTCTGCTTTGAAAAGATCAGTGCACAACACTGCAATTAAGTTGTGAAAGTTTTCTCTATATCCTCTCCTCCTTTGTAGCAGCTCACAGAGCTGACAGGTAAGAGGTGCTCTACCCTTTTTGAAAATGTTCTGGTGTATATATTACAGTGCTTATAAAATAAGATTTTGGTGCAGTCTTTATATTAAACATGAACACATTTCCTTTTATTGTAGCCCCTCGAGTGACACAGCTGGGAGGAAACTCCTGTGAAGTTGCCTGGGAAATGGTCCCACCCATGAAGGGAGATCCTATTGGTTATGTTCTGCAGGTACTGGTTGGAAGAGAATCTGAATACAAGCAGGTAAGGAAATGGTCTGGATTTAATATTGTTAAATTCATGGCATAATGGAGATGGTTTTGAAAGTCCACTGTGCTGCTCCTTTCTACTGTATTGAATTACACCCTATGGTGATGTGTCAGGTGCATTTTGGTAAAGGCTGAGTCAAAATTAAGGGCTGTAATCGGCTGTTTTCTCCCCTAAGGGAATATATAGAACATCATTATTTTATTTGATTGATTTTGTGTTCTTTCTGTGGTTAATCACTATTTTTAACTATACTAACCTTTAAAAAGTTAAAATTTTGTCCATGCTTGCTTCTGAGCTGGCTGCTCTTAACCATTATCTGGGGATGAGATGAAGTCAGAAGATGAGTCTTTCTAAGCCAATTCTAAGACTGTCCATCAAGGTTTTCAGTCAAGTACGCGTTAAGTGGTTTGTTCATCTGTCTCATTCCTGTTTGAGGTTTTGATGCACGTGTAACTGCTGTGTATCCTTTCTGCCACCGTGGAAGCGAAGGCAGTGAAGTACAGCTGATCCTTCCTTCCTTCCTTGTCTGTCTGGATTAGACATCACAAGTGGACATTTGCCCAGAGCACCTGACACAGAACAGCTCGTTCACAGTTAGATCTTTTATTTCATCTGTCACACCTCTGGCTGTGTGATTTTCTGTGCACCTCATCTGTCTGCTCTCTTCTTCCTCTGCTTTCTTTTGTTGTCATTTGGATTCCAGATAAATCCAAATTAGGGAAATGAGATATGCTAAACTAATTGAACTCTTATGCTGTGCTAATTAAGCTCTTAAAAATATATGTAAGGTAGTGCTTTCTTTGCAACTGTGTCTTTGTTCCTCTTCAGGCTGTTTTTGAGTGCTACTGTGAACTAATGAATTATCAAGAATAACACAAAAAATGCAAGACAATTCATAGGGGCAATAAGATTCGGAAACCTAATGATTGTTTTTGTCAGGAAATGATCTTTGGTGCTGATGTAGGTCATGAAACCCCTGTGTGCTGTGCTGGCCTCATAATGTCAGTGGCAAGTGGATAAGTGGAGCTGTTTTGCTGTTGCCTGATGTACAGAGTAGCTTTGTTGTGTTCCCTCCGGCTTCAGTAAATGTAGCCCCAGTGTTTAAAATGTTCTGGTGTCCTTTGGGAGAGCTGGGCACAGCTTCATGTTCCTGGGACAGAAGTGATGGTTTCATCTGCACAGTCCAGAACTTGTGGTGGGGAAAAACAGCAGTGAAGGAAGTAAAAAATACTTTCAGGGTCTTCTTAGAAGAAGATCTTTATTTCTCATGAGACACAAGCCTGATGAGGGGTTTTTGTGTGAGTTGTCACCAGTAATTCCCTGGAAGAAGTTCCTGGCTGGGATGCTCCAAGTGCCACTGGGACTTGTGTAGTTGTGCTGGCTGATAACCAGCCATGGCAAAGAGGGACACTTCCACTGTTTCACCTTCACAGAAATCCCCTTTGCCCATCAAGGTACTTTCTCTCCATCAGGAATGTGGGTGGTGTCTCAGCACTGGGGCATGTCCCTGCCCATGAGCTGCAGCTCTCAGCTCCTGTAATGTGCACAGAAGATAAAATACAGAAACACCATTCAGTGATTTTCTGGCTAATACATTTCACCTGTGCTTTGACATGCCTGTGATCACCTGCTACTATTTAACTGAAATGTACTGTCACCAATATGTTCATTAATGTTAGTGATATGTTAATTACCTTTGAAGTGCAAGTCCTAAATTTCTTTTTAAATATATTTTGTTCCCTACAAGTGACATACATATTTTGCATATGTATCTAAAAGAATATATTATACTAGAAACATTTTGCAAATTGTTTTGAAGGATGGCACAAATGAAATACACTAGATTTTCAGGCTATTCAAGGAATGCAACATCAGCCACTGATATGCTTCTGGGTGAAGCTCTCCTTTCTCTGTAGAGCGTCACACCTGAGCTGTCTCATTCCTCTGCCACCCCAGTGTTTGCAGCCCTCCACAGCTCAAAAACTGCTGATTTTCCACCATTTGATCTAGCAGAGGTGATACCAAAGTACTCAAAATCCCTTTTCTTCCAGACTGGGACTACAGCCATCCCTGCCCTCCTATGGGAGAATATTTTGTAAATATTTCTCTGCTGAGAATTGTCCGCATAACTGGATTTTCTGGAGCTAAACAAATAACATTTTAACTCCCTGGAAAGTGTATTTTAAAAAATGCTAACTACTCCTTTCCTTATTTCTCACACAATGTGTTCCTTTTTGTGTAATTGTATGCTTTATCTTTACAGATAATTTTAAAAAAAGCAATGGCATAGGACAGTTCTTTTTAGGAAATCAGATCTTCCTTGTTCATGAATCAGGATGTAAGCCACAGGAAATTCCAGGAATCAGTGACCTGGATTTGTTTTTCTGTTTCTTGCACTTATGGCTAGCATAGCTTACTCAGTCAGAAATTAGCTCCAAAGTGTTAAATTGTCTCTGTGCTTGCATAGTTTTAATGTCGATTTAGGGGAGTGGGCTGGGCTCTGCAGCACCTGCAGGAGCTGCAGTTTGGGATAACAGGCTTGATTTCCCAGTTGAGCAGCTCTGGGGATGGAATCACCCAGGAACCAGGTCCTCCTAAGAGTTGACCATGGAAAGTGAGAATTGAGCTTTTTAAAGCTTCTTAATCCTTAAATTGTTTGCCACTGAAGCAAAATGTTCCACCCTTGAAATTTCCAAGAATTTGGAGGCAGCAGTGTTCTGTCAGCTTCTGCCACATCTCTTCTGGGAAAAAAACTGTCTCCAAATGCTTTCCAAAAGAAGAGGAAGTAAGGGCAGGATACACTGGGTGTGTGAAAATCCCCCAGCAGTTCTCTGGTCTGCACTGAGAGGTGAATGCCTGGGAGAGCTCAGTTGGCCTTACCAAGCTCTCACTTTAACTATTGTTTTTAATTCGGGTTGGATTCTGTAGATACACAATATCTGAAATGCTTTAGTGAACTGATAATTTCTGTAAAGCTCTAGCCAGCCAAAAATTGGGTTTCCTTCTCTATTTTCAATAAATCCAAGGCACTTTTGCTGGTTGTGTTCCAGAATATGACAGAATTGCACAGGACCTGCTGGCATTTAGTGCCACTTGCATTGAGTATTCCCTCTGCCTCCTGGTGCCAATTTTGTGTCATGAGATGGAGCAAATAATTTGCTTTGGTTAGGGCTTTTCAGTGCAAACAACCTGAAGGCAGGTTCTGTGAGGGACTGTTGTTTCTCTGCTCAGGAGACAGGGCTGTCACACAACTCTGAGGTGTTTGAGTATCTCAGCAGTGAAGTGAGTGAAGCTGATGTTGACTTCAGATGAAATTATAATCCAGTTTCTTAAATATATCAGATGATTTAGAAGAAATTAAACTTTTAAAGTGGATGTGTATTTGGCATAGATTGAAACCCATCCCTGGCAGTGTCCAAGGCCAGGTTGGACCGGGCTTGGAGCAGCCTGGTCTGGTGGAAGATGGTTGGAACTGGGTGATCTTTAAGGTCCTTTACAACCCAAACCATTCTATGATTCTGTCTTTTTATCAGCACACAAAATAGACTTTTATTAATTATTAAAGACATTGGCCATTGCATCAGGGTGCAACAACCAGGTGAGGTTACCCTGCACTTTCCATTTGTTGCTTATAGGGCAGTTATGGCTGTCATTATTGTTTGGAAAGGATGGAGAGAGGGTTGGAATTATTTAATGAGATCAGTGAAATTGAGAAATCCTTGCCTGCAGGAATTCTGTCTCTCTAGCTCCATCAGTAGGATCAAATACCATAAGAGGCTTCAGCAGCAGTTTATTACTTGTGGTGATATTTTCATTGAGGGAGCCAGACATCATCACATTTTTATTATATTCTCAAGAGTCCAAACCAAAAAGCTGTTTTTAGGAACTGAAAGTGATAAATTGGATAGGTACTCCACTTGCTGGCCACCAAAGCATAATGTACTACATATAAAATACTACTGCTGCTTCATAGGGTTATATTTGATTTTATATTTGTTCAGCAGATTTTAAAGACCTTATTCATAGTTGTCAAGGGCTTTTTCTGTTGTATGTGTAAAGTCCACTCACAGGGTGTAACTGTTCATAACCAAATGTGTTTGTGCTGGGGGCATCCTGCCATAGCTCTGAGGTGCTGCTGCAGCCCCTGGCAGAGGGGACAATTTAATAATTGTTTACCTGTTACTGATAGGTGGGTCCACTGCTGGTAAATCCTCCTCAATCCACTGAAAGCAGGACAATTTCCATAACTCTGAGTGCTAATGCAGGAAATGTTTTGTCTTTATCATTGGTGAATATTAATTCACATAATTTATCTATTTTCAACAACTTTTCAAACTTGCCTTACAAATGCACTCTTCTCTCACTTGGCTGTCTGGCCTTTTTCTGAGAAGTGCTGTTGAATAGCTGGCTTGAGTGAACTCAGCCATCTGTACTTGTTAGACTCTAATGAAGATAAAGGTCTTTGATTTAGCCAAATTTGGCCTTCACTTACACTGGTATTCACCACCCTGACAGAACAGAACAAGTAAAAAAACCTTTTTTTTTTTGTTTTACTGGACAGGATTTTTTTCAGTGCAAAGACAGGTTGTATATGTGCAGTCCCTAGTATCTCTTAAATTTAATTTATTAAGTTTAGATTGTAAATTTTTTAATTTAAATGCCATTATTTGCATTTTATTGTACTTTTTTATTTTGATTCAGAAGTGGTCATACTGGTAGCAAAGGTTTATTTGTGGCAAAGGCATGTAGAGCTTTTCTGGCCATATATTTTGAAATGAAATCATTAATTACAGCAGCACCAGAAAGCAAAGCTTGCTGACAGCTGCTTGGTGAGGGCTTTGAGTTGCCCTGACTCAGGATCTAAAGAAATGGGAGGTAGGTGGAAGAATCCTGATTTCAGTCCTGTGGGACAGCACAGTTGCCCACAAGTGGGTGTTAGAAATGGAGTTGCCCTTGGAGAACAGAGTGGCAGAGGTGTTCTTGGGATGAGGGCTGCTCTGCAAACATATTTCAACCCTCACATCACTGTATGGGCTGCTACAGCACTTCCAGTTTTGTTTTCCCTGCAATTACTGTGACCCAGTGGCACTCCTCATTGGGAAGGCAAAGACAAGAAGAAAGGCAGCAGTGCATGGCATCTCCAATCACAGGGATTTATGGGATGAATTTGTTCTAGTCCTGTCACTAGAGGGAACTTCTTGTAAATGCTGAACAGTACTTGAGCAAGGCAACATTTATTTAAATGTTGTTTCTTATCTGTGCCTTGGGTCCAAGGAACATGAGCCAGTTAGAGGAGTTGTGCTTAGTCTGGAAACCCAGACTCACCATCCTTCAAACTGCATTTGGAAGAGCTGTGAAAGCTAAAAAGAAAAGAAGACAAATGAAAGAAGCACCTTAATCTTTTTTGTCATAGATCTTCTCAAAAATCAGCAACTGACTCTTTAACCAAGGGATGAGTCTCAGGGGCAAGCAGGGCAGGAAAGCTGTGAAGCTGAGCAGGTTTCTTCCCTTTCCTCCTCATTTCTTACTCCAGAGTAACACACAGGAAATCCTCTATGGGCTTGGGACTAGTTTCCCACTTGCTCCCCCTTTCTAAGATGAGTTCTTGCCTGTGGGAGGACAGAGATGCTCTCAACCTTCTGCACCCACAGCAAAGAGAAAGGAAATGGCAAATGAGCAGAGGAAGAAGCAGCTGAAATTCAGGATGTTTTTTCCCCAGCAGAGACAGGCACTCTGTGACACTTGTTCATTTCATAAAATACCAGTCTCAACAACCATCCATTATATAAATTATTTGTTTTCAGAGTTTGTGAATGTTTCCAGTGGTTTTTTTCCATTTAAGTCACAAAATTGTCTCAGATATTCAATTTTTTCTCTCTTTCTGATGCTGTGACTTGTGCTCTGAGTCATGTGGTACCTACATTTGATTAACATAAATATGTGATGGGTTTGGATTAGTAAATAACCAAATATAATGCAATCAAGAGGAAATTTTTCATACCTTAATAATATTTTATTATTTCCACAGTTCTGAAAGTGCAATTTCTGGCAAGATTTCTATTTTTTGAGAGAAATGTGAGGGGAAAATACATTAAAATGACATTTGTAAGCAATTTTACAACTACACATGGAATGACTTCCAATAACTTCGTTTGCAGGTTTTCTTCCTTTTGGAGCCAGACAGGGAAATTATGTCCTAGACATGTTTTGGGCATACAGTCACACTTTCAGAGTGCAGAAATTTGTAGCATTTATCACACCCAGAAAGATTAGCGTGTGTTGTCATTGCTGCAGTGCGTGATGAGTTGTCTGTCCCTGTGTGCACCATGTTGTGACTTGTTGAGTTGTTCTCCACCTGCCTCTGTTTTTCCAAAACCTGCTTTGACCCAGTGAGTTCCTTCCTTTTAGAAGCATGTCCTTAGAGACTTGACTTAATGCCTGGAGAGGTGAGCTAGAACAGAGTCTAGACAGAGAATAAAGTAGGTGGTTTATTAAAGGCCTTCGAAGGATACACCTTGGGCAGTGCAAAAGCCTCATAGAGGATGAGAGACAAGGGTCATGAGTTTTTCAGGCAGATATAAGTTTGATCTGTTTGCATATCAGGGGTTAATTGTCCAAATACAGCTTCAGGTAATGAAGTTAGAGTACCCCAGTTTGCTTCTCCCAGTTCATTTTTGTTGATACTTTTTGGGTCCTGAGGCTGCATTGATGACCTGGAAGGATTGTTATGTCTGACCAAAATGTGGAGAGGGCTTAATAATACTCTATGTGGAGCTCAGAGCGATACACTAACGCAGCACAGGATCTGAAAAACACAGAAGCTACAACCTCAAGGCGCCAGACTGAACTGAACCCACACCAAGCCTCGCGCCGCTGCGCCACGAAAGCACTCGGGGCGTCGTGTCTGACCGGGCTGCCTGCTTTGTTTCCACAGGTGTACAAGGGAGAAGAAACCACATTCCACATCTCAGGCCTCCAGGTGAACACAGACTATCGCTTCCGCGTGTGCGCCTGCCGCCGGTGCGGGGACACGTGCCAGGAGCTCAGCGGCCCCTTCAGCCCGTCAGCGGCGTTCTCGCTGCAGCGCAGCGCCCTGCTGCTGCCCGAGCCCGGCAGTGCCCACCACCCCAAGGCCAAGCCCATGGTGCCCACGGATGAGCAGTTCGCTGCCCTCATCGTGCTCGGCTTCGCCAGCCTCTCCATCATCTTTGCCTGCATACTACAGTACTTCTTTATGAAGTAGACGGTTCAACCGGAGCTCCAAATACAGGTTTAACTAATGCTACGCATTATAATCCACACATTTATTCAGATATTCCTCCTCCTTCTTTTCCCCTTTCCTCCCCACCCTTTTTTTTTTTTTTTTTTTTTTTTTGGAGATCCTTCATTCTACCGTGCGTTTTTTATATACTGCTCTTGTTTTTACAGTTCTAGCTTGAAGAAAGATAAATCAGTGTTTTGATGCACCTTTTTGAAATTCAGAACTAGGAAGTGGTCAAACTGGAGAAACAAGCAAACCAGATACCAAAAGCAAGATTTCTTTGTTTTTCCTTCACGATTTAAAATTGTCGCCAATTTGCCTTTTCAATGTTGTTTTGGGTTTTTTCACTGAAGTTCATGCAGTCTCTTATTTTATCTTACTATTTAGGAAATTTTAATCATGAGTCACTTTTTTTGTCTCTTCATGTTCCTTCTAAACATTAGTCACAAATGTGTATAGTGGTAAGACTAGAATACAGTGTTAGTCAAGTACCAGTTTTTCCTTGAACAGTATTAGCAATGTTGCCTACAAATTATTCACTACATTTGCCCCAATTTTTCAAGGTAAAACCTAAGTTGTTATTTTAACTGTTTAGTGCATTTAAATTGGAACAGCATCTTGCAGTTGAAAAACTTTTTTTAGTTGCCTGTTATTTTTGCAAACACTATAAACGGCCTGTATAAGAAATCAAATAACCAAACTGCCTATCAATTACAAAGCATTATAGATCTTTTTTTTTACCATTTTGATTCCTAGCAGTAATTTTAAGTAAGAGGGCATTGTGCAATAGTTAGTTATTCCCATGTTCAGCTATTTAAAAGCTGCTTTAACTTGTCTGTTTGTCACTGTATATAACTATTCCTAATCCTATACTAGATATTATTCTATTATGTTCAGCCTGATTTATATGATTCGAGCTGGTGACAGCTTACTGCCTCTACTGAATTAGGTGAGATTTACACTCAATGGAAGCAAACTTTACTGTCAGTTGATCTTTTTTATTATTAATATTATTATTATTTTTGGAGAGGTATCTATTTTATGGAACTTTCTTGGAGGTGTCAGAAATCACATCTGTTCATTTTAAATACCTTAAAAGGGTGTCTATGCTGTTCTTACCATGGGGCTGACTGAAATAACTTGGTACCTGGCAAAACTGAGAGAGTCCTGCAGAGGAATGGTCCCTGCTCTGGTGGCAGTGTCCCCCTCCTGCCTGCCCCCTTCCCAGACACATTTTAATCCATCGAGACACTAGATTTTTAACTCTTGAGTCATGGGGTTATTTATATTAAGTCAACATTGTACGAGTACCTCAGGGACATAAATGAGCTGGAGGTGCAAATAGATTCCAAAAGGGTGCAACAGACACAGTGTATTTCCCTGCCTCTTGTTTTTGTATATTTTTGCTACTTGATTTTGCTTTTGTCCTAGCTTTTTTGTGCTCTGTCTCCATCGTCTAAGATTCAGTGTCCTGTACTAGCATAATATTCCCTTAACCAAAGTAATGGGGAAAAAAACATTATTTTTGTTTTTAGGTTTATTTATACTATATACTGCATACAGTACTTTAAATACCAATTACAGTGCAATCTTTTTATTTATTGTAAAAAAATAAAAAATAAAAAGTGTACTTATGTACTAATCTAATCCCCCTCTCCACTTTCCCTATAGCATGTTACATTTTGTCTGTTTTATACTGTTGTACTTTAGGTCAACTTTTTACCTGGCAGCATTCCTAGTATTATTAATCTTCTTGCATTTTCTTGTGTTTTTTGAAGATGGGAGCATCTAGTACATTAAATGCCAAAAAAACCCATTATCAGTGATTCAGACGTTTACATGTATCCAAAAAACAAAATCATCTCTGGAAAGAAAGTGCTAAAATCAATGAATTATTCTGTGTGCCTCTCTAGATGTAGCAAATATTAGAAATGTTCTGTATTTTGTTATTGACTATAATTAGTTTGATTTAGCCTTGCAAACTAATGGCATTGAGCTAAATATATATATTTTTTTGTTTTTTGCCAAAGTCATGGCTTGTCAAATTTATTTACATCTTATTTAAATTTATTTGTGATATGAAACTATGTGACCTTGCATCTGTATTTTGTGAGCAAAGAGTATACAGCTGTTTTCATTGGAGGGGAGAAGAGTGTATTTTTTAAAACAATGAAAAGACCGCTAGTTTGGAAAAACTCAGAAATTTGAATAGATTCCCTTTTTTTATTTTTGGTATATTGTTTGAGCAGTGCTGCTATGAAATCCGAGCTTGACACCTTTTTTTAAGAAAAAAAAAAAAAAACTGCTTTAATAAAGAAAGGAAAAAACCCAATGTGCTCTAGATTAGCAATTTTGAAAGTTTGAAATACGAGTGCTACTACAAGCAGTGAGCAGAAGTGGAGGGGAGAGCAGTCAGTCACACTCAGAGCATCTCTGGCACTGCTGATTTTTGGGTCCCTTGTAGCCACACTAACCAGAGTCCTCAGTCCAGGGCTGAGGTTTTGGGAGTTGATGCTGGAGCAGCTGGGACGGGCACAGTGAATTTGACATTTTCAGTCTGTATCTCCTGCCACAGTGATCTGATTGTCACTGGTGTGTCAGTGACAGAGATCTCTGATGTCACACCCCTCTGTTCTGAGGGACTTTGTCCCTGACCCACCACTGCTGATGCCTTGGCCCTTCCCAAACCTCCTGGTGCCCCTGGTCCAGCAGTGGCAGGTGTTGGATCCAACCCCAGGGCGCTCTGCTCTCACAGAAATCACCAACAACAACAAAGGTAGAATGATACACTAAGTATTTAATACCCTTAAGGAAGGAGAGATGTTTTTATATTGTTCTGCCTTTTTCTTTATGAACTTGAAGTGTTTTCTAACCCTGTTTGTTGGCTCCAGTAGCTCAGTATTCAGTGTCACGATTGCGAAGTGCCCTAATTGAATGTGTATGAACCTTATCCTTGCACAGTTCTTTAATTTGAAAAAGAAAAATAAAATGTTTTTACCTCACTATGGGAACATACATTCCAAGCTTTTCAACTTTAAAAAAAAATAATCAGAAGTTTTCTTGTATTGTAAATTTTAGACTATTTCATATGCATTATATTAAAACTGCCATATCAATTTTAATGTATAGATTTTGCAAATACTACACTATGTATGTAAGACTTAACTGTATCTGTAGTGTATATGTAATATATTTATGCCCAATAAATGTTTTAATTCTTTCTGTTTTAATCCTTTATTTTAATTGAACACAGCCCTTTGGGTCCATGTATCCCCTTCTGGCAGGTCAGTGCTGTTGTGCATCCTGGAGCAAGGGTGGGAGCCCTGAATTTACCTCAGGATGTTTCTGGTTTGTAATTGGAGTGATTTCTTTGGTTTTGTGAAGAGTAAGTTTGTAGTGATAATCTGAGAGTCAGGTGTTCTAATCACTTCTTTTAAATAGTTTGCAATAAAAATTAAGAATCTATATTTATAGAAACATACCTAGATTTGTTGTCTCTTAGTAATTAAACACTTGAAATACTAGAACTTTTAACTTACTAATTATGTGCAATGAATTCAATTCCTCATCATGATTGATTAATCTAGTATGTATACATGTTTCTTGTCAAACACACTCATGTTAATTTTTTAATGCTTTTCTTCAAATCACTGCATAAATACAACAATTGATTTGTTTGCTTTTTCAATTACTGCAGTTTCCAACATGGGTGGGGTTTTCCTGGGGAATACAGTAACTTTTTTCACTTGGCTGCTCAGCTTTTTTATTTGAGTAGTGCTTGCCAAAAGAATCTCTTTAACAAAATCTTTTAAATATGTCTGTAAAATAGTAATCTTTGGCATCTGAGGAGATCTTTTCTTTTCAGGTTTATTGCCAGGGGTGTCTGCAGAGGTGCTGGAGGGCAGTGAGAGCCCATGGGAGTGAAGCAGGATTTAAACATTTGCTGTTGTAGTTCTGAATGTTACCTTGTGCTGTTATCACCCACAGGTTTTTGCAGAGGTGCTGGGTGCCTTTCCCACACCCAGACTGTGCAGAGCTGGGTAAGTAGCACTAATTTTACCGTGGATTTTGTTTTGTGAGGAAACACAGAGCAACTAACCGGGCTTGGGTGATGCTGTATTTACCAGCAGCTCTTTGCCTGCTGGCGGGAGAAGTTCCAGCTTTGAAAAGCTCTGGAAGAGAGCAGAGGCTCGTGTTTTGGCTGTCTTTGGGGTGGTGCAGCAGAGGGCTGTGGCCCTGGCACATGTCACAGCCGAGCAGTGCCAGGTGTGTCCCAGCAGTGCCTGGTCCCCAGGCTGGTGCTGCCGTTTCTATGGCAGCGGCGATTCTCTCCTCTCAGTAATCACTGAGCTGCTCAAAAACCAACGCCTGGAATTTGTTTTGCTCCTCAGTTCAGTTGCTCCTGCCAGCTCCCAGCACGTTTGGTGTGGTGCAGGAGAGCTGAGCCCCTCTGGAAGGGGGGTCAGAGCCACGTGTGGCACAAGCTGAGCCACGCGCTCCCGGGACGAGTTGGAAAGCAAACAGGAACTGGAGTGACATCAGTCCCT
This sequence comes from Toxostoma redivivum, assembly GCA_013397375.1. NCBI lineage: Eukaryota > Metazoa > Chordata > Aves > Passeriformes > Mimidae > Toxostoma > Toxostoma redivivum. Next base: position 335,443 of record VXBI01001397.1, read on the forward strand.
GTTGTTCATCTCCTGTGGAGCTTTTCCACAGGCTCACCTGTGTCTCTGAATTTTAGTAGATGCTCAAATCCCCAGTGTGTTAAAAAAAAAAAAAAAAGCTGAAGGGGGATGGCTCATAGTGTCAGTGTTGTGCCACCAGGACCAAGACTCTCCTGCCTGTCCCTCCCATCTTGAAGCATAGCTCAGGTATTTAAAATCCCCTTGAAAATTAAATACTCAGGCTGGAAGCAGATGATCATTAAAGCCCCTTCTAACCCAAACCATTCTGTGATTCCATTCTATGAATTTATGGCCTGTGGACATGGAGTGATTCTTCACCAGCGTTAATGACATTTACGTCAACAGGATGGTTCTGTTAGACCTGTCTTTCAACCAAAGATGTTGGAGACAAGAAGAAATTTGTGTGGTAATATGAAGTATAAATTATATTTCCTCTGCAAATCTTTTTCTAGAATTACTGCAGAGTTCATGATGTATTGTCATTTATTGAAGTGGTGTAAGATTATATTCTTTGTCCTTAACCTGGTCTGGAGTAAAGATGCAGATGTTATCTTTATTTTTCTTGGAGTGAGAACCACGAGTAAGTAGAGATGAATATGGACATTTTGTTTCACTGTTTTTATGGCTAGGAAGAAAAGCCAGCTGAGATCCCCTGAAAGGGCTATTTTATTGGTACTACATTCTGAACAATTACATCCATTTTTGCTCTTGACAATTGCTCTTACAATGCCCAGATTCTTGGCTCAGTGAAATAAAAAGAAATTTCACAAGATGCTTTCAAACACAGTGGATTAGCCTGGGATCTGCTGTTACCTAACTGAATGTGCTGTTATTAGCTTGAGTAGTTACATTTACTGCACTAATTGGTGGCATAGATGGTCTTGCATGCAATCAAAGCTATTTTTAGGTCTCCTGACATGGTTAATAAATAACTGCTTGGGTCAATGTGCTCAGTGGATGTCATTTCTTAGTAATTTTATTAGCTCATCTCTCTCACTTTCTGTCATATGAAAGCTATTACTCTCTACAAATAAAATGGAGCAAACAGTAGGGATGCAAAAGTCTTCGGAGGATTAACTTGTGAACAGATTTGAGAAATTCACTCTAATCCAATGCAAATATTGTCTTTTTTAATTTATAGCTCAAATGCTCTTTCTTTCCCTAAGAAGCTTGTGAGCTGGTGGTAGTGTCCTGGGGCTCTGCAGCACTGGTGATGCTGGTGTTCCCTGGCTGCACTCCGGGCAGGATGCATTTGGTCCCTGCCTAGCCATGGCTGCAGCTCATCAGGGTTTGCTGAGAAAACCAGGTCTTTGCACTCAGCAAGGCCAAATATTCCCTGGGATGCTGCTGTGTGGAGTTTGTATTGTTGGCTGTAGGCTCTGGATGTTCCTCCTGTTCTGCCTTCTCTCCAGCGTGGGGGTTCAGAGTTCTTGTGCTCTTTATGGCTCTGTCCTGTCTTCTTTAAGGTGTCAGGTTATTGATTTCAGTGTTCTGAAACCAAAAGCATGCCAGCTGTACAAACCTCTGGTTATTCTCTGAATGAGCCCTATCTGGGCAGTGATGGTGCAAGCCCTTCCCCTGGCTCCCATCAGCCTGTCACAGGAAGGGGTGTTGGATACAGATCTGGGCACAGCCTGTGGCACTGGCACTGCTCTGCCTGTGTGGCAGAGTCCAGATTCCACTACAGTGTGGGAAATCAGGCACAAGCCCCCACCAAAGACTGAAAAGAAGCAGGTAAATACAAACCTCTCATGGGTTTTTAATTTATAAAATTAAATATATCACCACAGCTGGTCTGAGGTCAGTTTTCTATGAAGGTGGTGTGGCCCTGGCACACATTGCCCAGGGAAGTTGTGGGTTCCCCATCCCTGGAAGTGCTCATGACCGGGTTGGGTTGGGTTCTGAGCAACCTGGGATAGTGGAAGGTGTCCCTGCCCATGTCAGGGTGTTGGGACTGGATGGTCTTTAACGTCTCTCCCAACCCAAACCATCCCATGATTGTACATACCAGCTTTAGACTAGAGATCCTCAGGCATCCAAGGGATGAGCCCTACACCAGCACTCCTCTCCCGGAGCCAGGTACCAGCCAAGGCACACAGAACCCCTTGTGCTGGCTGCCCACTTCCCTCCTCACAAACTAACAATAGTTCAGTGGGTTCCAAACTCCACATTCAATCAAAACTAACTTAGGTGATTGCACCTTTCACAGCCCCATGCTGGTCCCCGCAGCATAGCACAGCAAATTTTAGAAAAATCAATCTCATTGTCACTGCTTGAAAAAAATACCAAAGTGCTATTGACTGGGCAGGATGTGTGCCTGTGTGTGGCTTCATTTTGGGAGAATTTGTAGTATGCATTGTTGCTGTCTTCTCTCAGACTACCGTGTTAAAACTATTTAAATCCGTGTTCCACAGAGCTCACCCTGCTGCGTCTCATTGCAGAGCAGGCTCGAGGTGTCAGATTCCCTGCCTGCCCACCTTAATGAGCCATGATTTGCAGCACCAGGTCATTAGTGGAAGGAGGCTGTGCAGGGAAGAATAATGTGGATAGAGGCTTGGAAATAGCCATGCTTTTCTTTCTCACGGACAGTGCTGCAATCATGCCAAAATCAATCAGAACATGAGAAAAAAGCAAAGGATCTTTTGATCCAGTAGCATCAAAAATGGGGGCAAGTGCTGGGAGAACATCTCCTGAGCCCTCAGAGCAGTCTCTGAAGGGGAGAGTGGGGTACTTTAATTCTGAGAGCAATTTTGCCTTATGGACTCACACACGTCATGAAACCATTATTTTGCTCCCAGTGAAAGAATCAGAGCAGGTGTGGAAAGCCATAAAATGCCTTCATCTGGAGAAACACAAAGTGGTTTATCTCCAAGTACAACGGGAGGAGCACCCTGTAGCTCTCAGAAGGGTGTATTTGTACACAGAAATGAGGGCTGGGACTGGCAGCTGGGCACTGGGTGATTTGGATGCTGATTTGTAAGTTGACCCCTCCTCTCCTCTTGGGGGTTTCTCCCATCCCTTTGGGTGGTTTGTTGCATTAACAATTGTGGGGCTCTGCTCACACTGTTTCCTTCTCATCCCACTCCTGGCCAACAGTGAGAGGGCCTGGCAGGGTGTCAGGGATGGGATCCAGGTGACACTGCACATCAGTGCGCACCATGGCTTTGGAGGGGTTTGCCCTCCAAAACTGTGCTGCAGTGCCACCTCCTCTCACTGAGCAGAACTGGGTCAGTGTGTTTGCAGGTCTCAGAGAAACCAGCACTCAGCATCACCAGGTCAGCTCCAAGATGAAGCCCAGGTGCTTTTTGTTCTGATCCAGGTAATTGGGTTAATGAGAGGCTCTGAATTTTGGTCTTAGGTGAAAAGTCATGGCATGCATCCATCCACAACTGAGATCAAGAAGGGCTATAACACACAAGGACTGAACTTGCAAGGGAATGGGAGTGTGTTAGCTACATGGGATAATGCTAATGTGCTATGTTGTGCTGGAATGACAACTGGACTAAGGCTTGATAGTGAGTGCAGAAACCTGTTAGCCTGCATTAATACAAGATGGATTAAATTTTTCTTTTCTCCACTGTACTTGCATAATCACAATTTAGAGATAAGTGACAAATTCTGATCTAATATTTGCTTTTCTGCTTTTTTTTTTTCTTCAACAGCAGCAGTCAGGGTTGTGATTTCATGATCCAGCAGAGCTGGCACAGCTGGATCCCATCATCTGGCAGCTGCTTTGGGCAAAAGTTTGGCCAGGGATGTGGGACATGACGCCAAACCCCTGTGGGTTTTACCTGTCTCTCACCAGAACTCGTGTTTCAGAGGGAAAAGCCATTGGCAGGCATGTCTGTGTGAGGAAATTGTTTTGCCCCTGTGAAGTTCATGCGGAGCTGGGAAGGATTTGGGGTGTTCCCTCAGGTGGGGATGGGGACGAGATGGCTGAAGGGGGGTGTGTGTCACTGCCCTCTGTGAATGATGGACTTGCCCAAAGGAACAGAGATTTCCCACTGGCACCACAGGAGCTTCTAGCTCTCCAGGTGCTGCTGGCATCACTGGGCAGGGTGACTCAGCTGCCTGACAGCAGATGGTGTCAAACACTGCAAACTGCCGGGGCCCTGGGACACCCAGCTCCTGCAACTCATCTGCTGGCTCATCCTGAGGGTTTTCTGGGAAGCTCCTGTGTGTATGCAGGGCCTGGTGCAAGGATTCCTGTGTGGATACAAATCCAGCTGCAGGTGTAGGGTCACCATGGGCAGCAGGGATGCAGAGCCAGGGCTGTGGGAACAGAGTACACAGTGTCCCTGCAGTGTCAGCCAGATGCTGCTTGTCTCCCAAATAAAGTTTTTAATGGGCTATTGTGCTGAGCACTCTAGTAGCACAGCTCAGGAACAGAACACTGGTGCTGGGAGCTGCCAGAGCCAGCCCAAACCCAGGAGTGACACCCAGAGCATGCAAGCAGATCCACATCCCATCACTCTGGGACAGTAGGGTTTGAGCAAGGGGTTAAAATGCCAAGGGCTTTGAATTAATTTTTGTAAAATAGGGCTGGTGCTTTTTATTGGGAGTTGTGAGGGTAAAATGTAGTTATGGTGCTTTCAGCTGGGGATGAGGAGGGTGATTCAGGATGGGGGGAAGTAACAGCGGGAGCATCACTGAGAGATGAGTTAGATTCCTTTTGTTCCAAATTTGAATTACTTCTCAAGGTGTAATTTACCTCTTCAAGGCCATGGGATTTTTGCCAAAGCTACAAGCTCTATGGAAGCCCATCCAGAAACATTGGGCTCAGAGCAGCATCACCCTAAAACCAGCAGATCCATGACAGAGAGGGGGTTCTCCTGGGTGTTTAGGTATCTAAAAACTGCTGAATTTAATAGGGGCTTATGCAAATATAATTTGATACAAACCTACATAACTGCTGAATATCTATCAATTCAAATTTTGACAGGAAGGGCTGGTTTTCCAGTATATTTTATTTTTTGCAAGAAATACAATAGGACATGATTTTCTGCCTCTGTGTGCCTCCATCAAAGGCACTTTTGTAAAATGGATGAAGCTTTCTGATAAAGTCCTTTTGACCTATTTCATCACCGATTTAACTCATTGGCAAGAAAGAAAATGCAGCCAAATTGTTAATGTTTATTTGTGAAGCTGTGATACAAGATGTAGAGGTAGAAAAGCTTTTAAAACTGTGACTGTTTAATGAATGAACTTTCAGTTATTTTCTCTATGGGCTGCTCACATTCAAGTCAGTAAGAACACAGCAAAATTTTGACTCTTAAAGCCTCTATGCTTTTTTTTTTTTTCTTTCCAGTCAGAACTGGCAAGGTTTGTTCCCACAGGGAAGAGTTTCCAGAAATGGAAAGGTTCAACAGCCTGAAAAAACTCTTCCCTGCAGGGCTGCCCTGTCTGCCATGCCAATGAATAGCCCAGGGCTTGCAAGGACTCTTGTCTTCCCCCCGTGAGAAATGGATCTCAAAAACCATGTCCAGACCCAAACCTGGATGGGAGGAACAGCTGTGCCCTTTCCTGCAGGGAAGGCTTTGGGGACAAGCTGCCAGGAACATGAGGTGCTACAGAAATGCCCTGGGAAGCAGAGGAGAAAGGCTTTGTCTAAGCTGAGAAATGTTTTCCATGCTGAGGACGTGGAGCAGCTCCAGTGGGTGAGGCAGGTGATGACACTGTGCCAGCACCACTGTGCCTGCACAGGTTGTTTGCCACTGCCCTCTGCACCTGCAGCATCCACTCTGCCCCTGCTCATCCTGCCAGAGACGAGGCAGGAGCAGCCTTGCCCCTTGCTGGTACCTGAGGCAGATTGATGATGCCTACCTTGGACTGACTTCACTGTTCTTAGGTAAAAAATGCTCTTCAAACCTTGCTCTTTTTTTCTCCCAGTGAAGTTATTTCTTGCAACTTAGGCAGAGTCAGGTTGGATGGGGCCCTGAGCAGCCTAGTGGGTGGCACCCTGCCCATGGCAGAGGGCTGGGACTAGAGGGTCTTCAAGGTCCCTTTTATGTTCTGTGACTCTCTGTGTAACACTCAAGACAAGCAATGCTGGATTCATCCATCACTGCAGGTGGGGATTTGTGTATCTTTTTGGAGGAATCAGACAAAAGTTGATTTTATGATGCAAAAATGAGGATTATCCAGGTTTTGAGGTGATTTTTTTTCCCTGCTTTCCATATAAAAGCAGTTCATTATGTACCAGTTTGAAGCAGCAGCTCCTATTCACCATCTGCACTCAGCACATGCTGATATGACCCCACTGGCTTTAGAGAATCCATATAGAAAAATTTTGGTACTGAGGGCAGCAACATTAATGGCTGATGTAGCAACAGCTACAATGTGTTAAAAGTTGGTGTTCCCTGCTAGATATGAAGTATTTTCCTGCTTGTGCAAGAGTCCTGTGAAGGTGGCTACTTTTCTTTAATAATAATTTTTGCATTTTGCTAGATTTGTCCAAGGATTTGTAAAATCGAGTCCATCTCCTCATTTGGAAGGAAGAAGTCCTGTCCTCCCTCCCAAGGAACAGCCAGTTCCTGTCTTTCTGACTTTTATGACCCCAGATTGAATGTTTTAAATATCATTCTATATACAAAGTTGTGGAAATGTAATGGTGTTGGTAGAGCTAAAATTTACATTTTCTCCTAATTAAATGTTTAGGCTAAATGAAGTTATTTATTATTATAAATGTAGTTTGTACACACAAATGTGTCCACACAGGGCTTTCATATTGCAGTTACTCTGGTTAAACAAAATAGCCTAATCAAGTTAGTTATACAGATTTGGGGAACAAAATTAAAATATAAATATGAAAAAAAAAAATTAAAATCCAGTTGTGAGAATCACACTAGATCCTCCCCCACCACAGAGCCACAGGGCTATAAAGGGTCTCATCACTTTATTTCTTTTTCTGTTCACATTTAACAGCACAGACACAGCTGAGATTTGAAACACCGATGTGACGCCGGGTGTTTGTACAGACAGGTTGTTACTGAGCTCACATCTGCACCCTCTTTCCGTGGTTCCCAAATGTCTTGTTTCCCTGAGTTGCATGAATTCTGCCACCAGACCTGCTTGTCAGTCAGTGAGAGAGAGGACAGCGCGGTGGGTGTGGGTAGAGGTGATCCTGCAGTGCCTCAGTGTGGGTGTTTGCACAGAAGCCCTGCACTCCTGGAGTGGGGAGGGGACAGCTCAGGTGTCACCAAGGAGCAGCAGCCAGCCCCTGGCACCAGCAGAGGTGATGGAAATGACACTGAATATACAGAAGAGGCCAGTTTCTCTTGTGAGTTCAACCTGAGCGCTGAAGGTGTAACAGGGGGAACGTGGCCCATCGGTGTGAGCCGGGGGTTGAAGGCAGGAGAGTTCTGCTAGCACACAATTCACTAGGGAGAATTAAAATTCACCAGGGAGAAAGGGCTGTGGGCCAGCTGGGGATGAACACGAGAACCAAGTGAACAGAAAGCTGCTATCACACATGCATGCTCCAAAGCTCTGTCAGCTCTGTGGGACACAAAACCCACGTGTTGGCGAGGCAATACAAGCCAATAATCATTAGCACAGAGGATGGAACGTTTTCTGGTTTGCCTTGAAATGGCATACTTGAGGTATAAAAATCTAATTTAAGGGGTTTATGAATCAAGTATGAGAATGTGCCTGCCTGTGTCCTTTAATGCAGATTTTTCTATTATCTTCTCAGGTCACGGTGGTTAAAAAATGCAAAATGTTCTCAATTCAACACTGCAGCAAACAAGCACAAATGCACACCAGGCTTTACGGGGGATGTGGCGCTGGGAACAGACTTTAAACAGACACATGGGGGGTTTACAGGCAGGATACCTGTCCTCAGCAAGCTTTGGGGCACAGTGGGACACAGTTAGGAAGTAGCCACAGACTCGTTACAAATATTGAAATAATTAGAAGCTTTCAAGTTCAAACACATCAAGTCATTCACAGTCAAACTGAACAGAACAAGTACAGATGATTTAGCTAGTAAAAAAAAAAAAAAAAAAGAGACTTTGGTGGGTGATTGCATTCCACATTTTTATAGCATCACTGCAGGCCTGAAGTCAGCACTGTCCTTGTCCCACTGATATATATTTTAAAAAAATATTTCAGTACAGTCACATTCTAAGCCACTTCTGTGAAGGCATTTTTTTTATTTCCTTTCTACTTGGATGTGATATGAAGGTTATTTATTTTTAGCATGTTTAAAAATTATCCATTTTATATCTCTTTTTTTTTTTTTTTAAGAAATAACTTTCCTCATTCAGAGAAAAACGTGAGCTTACTTAAAAATTGGTTTTATGAAAAGCGTATCAAATTTCCTGTTTACTACTCCAAAAAGGCAATTCAGTATTCTCTCTCTAGGGTCTGGTTAGATGCTAGCAAAATTCTTAGCAAAACTAAAGCTAACTCTGGAAAAATTCAGCTCGAATTGGCGCTGCTGAAGTCGTACAAACTCTGGAGTGAGGTGGGCCACGCTTGCCTGGTCAGGACGGCACAGCCTAGGTCTGGGCTAAAGTCAGCATTAAAAAATCAAACAGGCAAAAGCAGCACAAAAATAACACCTGGAGCATTGCCAAATTCCATGACCGTGTCCTTCCTCTCAGAGTCCCAAACTTTAGATTTTTCCCCGGATCTGTGACCGCCTGCATCGCGCCTCTCAGCCTGTCAGGGTGATGACCAAAGCACCGCTTCCAGCCTTGGGATTCCCATTCCTCGCCCTCTTCCCCTCCCGTCGTGGCTCTTGGGGAGGCTCTCTGGTGATGCTCTGGGCATCCCTGGTGTCATGTGGTGCCGCTGGGCTCTGTCCACCCGCGGGAGCTGCCCTGCTTGCTGCTGGACAGGCTCTTGTTGGGCAGCGCTCGGAGTCCGAGCAAGCGGCAGGCAGCCACGCGGTACTTCCTCGACATGATGTTGTAGAGGATGGGGTTGATGGCTGCACTAAGGTAGAAGAGGACAAACGACACCAGGTTGCAGTACTGGCTGATCACTGCTATCTCCAGGGATCCAGCTTCGAAGGATTTGGAAAATAAGTACCGTCCTACGTGAAAAGGCAACCAGCAGAGTATGAACGCAAATACCACCACAACTAAAATAAAAACAGCAGAGGAAAGTGTGTTAAGTATGAGTATCAACATACAGGTGATTAACATTCTGTTTCGCAGCTCTGTTCCTTTAACACATTAATCACAATGTGTGAAAATGCCTCGCCTAAGCTTTGAGTTGTCTCAATACATTCTCTGAGAGTATAAATTGGTGATACTTAATACACTTGGATCGTATCTAAACAGGCTGCCTGAGTATTGCCCAACTAATCTGATGTAGCAAACTTCTGACCTATAGAACTTACGTTTGCATCAACAGAGCATTAAAGAATCCAAATGATGACAAGAAAAGTATAATTATCTACCATCTGCAGTGTTTAACAAAAGCAAATCATATGTGATAGACTCAACACTGTGGTTTATAATGAAGAATGTAATCACTGGGAAGCAAAATTATTTAAGACAAAAAGCAAAATTATTAAAGGCAAAGGCCCTAAAAAAACCATACAATGGGGACTTGTAGGGCACATATGCCAAGATAGGAACCCCTGGTGCACCCCACCAGTTTGTCCATTTTTTGGAACATGAGTTACTCCCAAGGAGAGTAAAACTAAATGTATAGTATATAACTGCATAATTATAGTTATACATTATGTCTGTAATATTGTATTACTACAGTGGTTGCATTTACATGTAAATATCATGTCTGTATAATAATGGGAATGTGTGTATCTCTGAACACTGGCCCATTGGAATTTTCATCTGAGAGAAAGGGAAGCTGTTTCTGTTCATCTCCTGTGTGCCTTTGACCTTTATGATTTTTCATATTGCTCTGAGTGTATCTATTAATATACTACAGAGAGAAAAACCAGAAAACTTGAGTGAGGGTTTCTGACATTCTTAAGCAATTTTTACAGTTAACCTGTTCATGGAATCACAGAATTGTTTGGGTTGGAAAGGAACTTAAAGAAAATCTTTTTCCAAGCCCCCTGCTATGAGCAGAGACAACTTACACAAGACCAGGTTGTTCAAAGTCCAGTCCAACCTGGCCCTGGTTGTGTTAGCAATCCTCATATCATGGCTCAGAAGATAATAAAATTCAAATTGCTGAGAAGAATGGTTAGAGGTATCTTTCCCCAGAAATTCGGCACCAGCATTCCCAAGTTTAAAAGGATGCTTATGCAGGATTTGTGGTGGAGTGGAAAGCACCAGAGCTTGAGGTTCAGAATAGGTTTTCCAGCTCTGCATCTTCTTGAGCCAACCACTTCCAGTTTTCCCTCACTATCTTCACTACAAAATTCAGATGATTCCCTAGCTCTCATGGGGATTTGTATCCATGTAATGAATATTACCAAGACGGTCATCATGAATGAACAGAGTTTAAAGCACAGTCTATTATGACTAGAATTTTAAGCACGTGTAGACATGCAATATCCCCAGTCAGGCTTTTGACAGTTTGATCTTCATGCATGCAGGATCCCATGGATTTCAATAGGAATGGGGTGTGATAGCTCCTTTGCAAATTCAGGCTATACATTTAGGTGCTTAATTTCAGACCCAGAAGCATAACCTGTCTTTACAGTTAAAAGAACTGCTGATGCTAATCCCATTTACTTGATGTTCCATGACTTGATAAAGCCTCAGAAAGCTCCTTCTAAATTTTAAACAGAACATTAACACCAGTGAGAGTTGACTGCATTGAGCATCTGCTGCCACTGAGCCCTCACTAACTTCTTTCCATCTTTCTATCAGGCATCAGGCTGTCATCATCTAGGGAATATTGGCTCTCTGTCAGAGTAGAGTCTTGCCACTGCCTGGCTTTTCTTAGACCTTGTAAAAGGAAAAAAAAAGGTGCCTGAAATATTGCAATGCTTGTTTGCAATACTTCAGGGCAGGAATAAATTTTATTTCAAAATTCTTTACAGTTAAGTATGTGGAAATAGAAATGTGGTAATAATATATGTAATTTACTTATAGTCAGTGGAAGTTCATAATCCTCTAGAAGTGTAAACAATTAATTACTTCCAAGGTCACGCTTAGCAGACTGAAGTAATTCTATTGATCATAAAATGTAGCTGAAAGGGCATAAAGAATGCTGTGGGTTTTATTATTCTTCCTGCAGTTACATAGTAATAAATTAGGGCATGAACAAAAAGACCAGATATGTTCCTATTTGATAATTAAGGTACTTAGGACTCACTGCCACCTCTTGTCTGCCTCATTAGCCCACCACTTCAAGCCTGCTGAAAGGAGCCTGTGAAAGCTTCTTCCTGCAGAGCATCTCGTCCCCCCCAAAATCCATGGGATGACTTGCACTGCAGAGGACTTTTGGCTTGGATAAAAGTATGCAGAAGCAGCAGCAGGATTCTGCAGTTTTCAGACACTAAACTGCAGGACAACTTTTTAGGTTTGTGTATCAAACTGCCACTACATGCACTGACTTAGTACGTTAAAACTTGTGTTTCCATGTGCCAACCACAAGTGTTGCTTAAAGCATTCAGCAGTGTCAATACACAAAGTTAGGGATGACAGTGTCTGTTGTCCTGATCCTGTTTTCTTACAGCCTGTGAGGTTTTACAGCATCACAGACCTCCAAGGAGACACAGTGCTCCTGGTTCAGCATAGCCCAGGGTTTTGCTAATATGAAAATGCAGATTAATTTTCATAAGCTTACATGGTCATGGTAGGAAATAACCCGAATTTGCTAAAACCTTGATACTCTTTTCCTATGAATCTTAAGTGCACATCATGTCCTGCCTGCATGGCTATAGTCTGCAGCTCAACTTCATGGATTGAGAAGGGTTTAGTTTTGTTTAAAAATCAAATAAACTGTTCTCTGTAAATAACATTGGTATCCACAACCAAAGAGCAAAAATGCTCAAAAAATCTCCAGGGCACAAGCTAATTATAACTGTAGTATTTGTCCTTGTCAGGGATTGTTATTAATGTTTGTGTAACTGTTTGGGAGTCCCCAGCTCAAACCAGTTAGAAATAAATCTAAGGGAGGAGGAGAGTTATTCTACAGACACCCTGAGGTTTAGCCTTTTGTATGAAACATTTTCTTTCCTTAGGAAGGAACTATAGTAAACTATCAGAGAGCTCCCCGTTTTTTTCCCTCTCTCCCCCACACACAAGCACACACATCCTTTTGGAAAAACAGAGCAAGAGGACTCGTACCTAACATTTTCACAGTTTGCTTGTTGTTCTTATCCCTGATGGCAGTGTTTGGACCGATGTTCTTTCTCTTCCTCCTCCAGAGCTTCCTCCCGATGAGGCTGTAGAGCACGGTCAGGCAAAACACGGGCAGGAAGAAGAAGATGCTGGAGGTCCAGACCATGATGGTGAGCAGCCCCGAGCGGATGGCGTACTCTGTGGCTCGGCACTCGTTGGTGCTCAGGGGGTTGGTGCCGTTCTCGTGCTCGACCCCCACCAGGATGAAGATGGGGCCGGCGCTGATGAAGGAGATGGCCCAGAGGAAGAGGATGACCAGCTTGACCTTCCCCTTGGTGATGATGACTTTAGCTCGCAGGGGGAAGCAGATGGCCACGTACCGCTCCACGCTGAGCGCCGTGATGTTGAGGATGGTGGAGTAGGTGCAGCTCTCGCTGATGAACTGGAAGAGCTTGCAGAGGAGGTCCCCGAAGTTCCAGGGCCGGTACTGCCAGAGGCGGAAGAGGTCCAGGGGCATGCAGAGGAAGATGAGCAGGTCAGAGAAGGCCATGCTGGACAGGTAGAAGTTGGTGGTGGTCCTCATGTCCCGGAACCGCGACACCACCAGCATAGTCATGAGGTTGCCGATGATCCCGATGACGAAGAGCAGGACGCAGGCGACGGTAATGCCGGTGAGCACGGGCACGGGGAACAGGTGCAGCGGGGGCTCGGCTCCCGTC